>CM067356.1:57623756-57728756 GCA_034190875.2 Urechis unicinctus
CGGCATACTTGCTATGAAGCATATTTGAAATTACTTATTTATCCTCGTCGTCAAGCGCCTCGTTTGCTTTATTGCCGTCTTCTTAATTATTTATGGAATAATAAACATCAAAGCTAAATGGCATCATCATTAAAATCCTCGGAGAAAACGACAGTCGTACATTTTCGCACATTAATGTAGGCAGGATCAACTGTTTTTCGTCTTCGGTTCATTTATCTGTGCATTATTTAACACTGATTTCTCTTTAGGTAATACAAATGTCATATTGTCATTTCCAAATTCTACATGGATTTTGTCCAAAGTCTACTTCAAACACAGAAGCGCATCAACAGGCGATGCCACGCGTCTTGGTGAGTAGGCGTGAAGTATCGCTCAGGTCATTCGTCAATCATAACATACTTAGAATATAAAATAAAAGGATAAGTTCTCCTCAATACAATTCCTCTCTGTGTGCCACTTGATAATCCATCATAGGTCGACCACATAATATTTCAGTCCGTTGAATAATTCATATGGTGCAATAGCCGCGCAAACCTGCATCTTAAGAGACAACAAATCCTAACAAAAAAATTGGATACATCCCCCCGAATTTGGCAAAGCACTAGGGCACATAGCTTCATGATAGTCATTCTTGATGACATTCTAAGTCATCCATGCATTCACACCTGATATCACCCACACTTTAACGTGGGATCTTTGTATTAGCTGTTAGGTGACCAATCAAGTACAATATTACCTGTCAGTGTCAACTCTTTCTGTTAGCAATTGCCCTAGCAAAACTATACATGTAGGTCCTAGCCAAAGCCTGCTGGTATGCTATTTAGCTGCCACGTTGGCACAATGTAGATATAAAATGGCACATGCCATGCCAACCACCATCCCTCCATCCGACAGAACCCGTCCAATACAGAATAGTCTACAACAAAGGCGTGTCTTCATGACATGTTGCATTATTTACGCCATTGTCGACTTTAACTACAGACGTTCATAATGAATCATTCGCTTTGATATGATACCTAAAATGTCCACCTGGTGTCGCCAGTGCTAAATACCGCAAAATTCACTCTGTTCGCGTGTTCACATTTTGCCCCGAATGTTGGTAGTATGTATTCGCGTAAGGGCACAGCTGTTGTGTGAATCGCTCCCCAGAAAGCTGCTGTTTGCAGTCATTGCTTAGACGATTTAGTTGCAAATGTGATTTACTGACTAATTCACAATGTTTTATATGACCTTTCACCAAGCACATGATAGAAAAGGTCGCATACAAATGAGGTTTTAGCTTAATGACATTCAAAATTGGGCGACGTTTAGGCTGGCTGGGCCTACTATTCCGACGATTAAAAATGTTACTGATTTATGGCAAGCATGTCCCAATCCGCTTCAATCGCAGTTTTTAATCAAGGAATGTTATTTGACTATCTTTGAGGAACCTACGCTAATTCTATATCTGCATAGCACTTCGTCTTTGATCGATTAAATTGTGTATGGTAGAGCTTTTTGATAAATAATTATGTGGGACCATGAATGCCTATTGATACATTAAAGTATTTAATATGGCGATGAATCATTTTCAGAATATTATGATATTAAACAATTATTATGCACATACGTCGCACGTTCTTTGTGAACGATGATAGAATTCGGATAGTTCTGAAGGTTAGCTGAAAACGTCCACCAAGCGGAATGATGCAGCGTATTGAGGTACGGGCGGTCCTAAAACTTTTGTCACTATCCAAATTAATATACATAATGCATTTGTCGGTCCTTATGAAGTATAAAGATATCCAGTTATCATATTAGACACTTATTGACATATACAACGTCCAACTTTTTCAATCGTGTTATATGACCAGTTTAATACTCATAAAGTATTGTGTTACTGGCACCAATCCAACGGAAGGTAACGTAATGAAATAGCACAACCATCCATTGTTCCTTACACAATGAACACAATAGACAAAAATACGATTTAATGCCCAAATGCGGAAAGCATTAATTTCTTTATGCGCTCAATTAACAATACACGCGTTGACAGAAAATGCAATAATTAATCGTTCCAACTCGTGCATATATCACGCTGTTTTATGTTACATCCCACCGCATCATATCTAGTTAGCAGCGCAACAGTACATCCAATAATTGATGACCACAAATAAAATAATTCAGTATTGCGCTTCATGAATTGTCATTAATTAAATTGTTGTGCATTCCATTCCGTAGCTGAGTCGATTATATCATGTAACGTCAGTTATCATTTTCAAGGGCTTATAACTGTGCGCGCAAATATATATATATATATATATATATATATATAGATATATATATATATATATATATATATATATATATATATATATATATATATATATATATATATATATATATATATATATATATATATATATATATATATATATATATATATATATATATATATATATATATATATATATATATATATATATATATATATATATATATATATAACATATTTCTGTTATAATCAGTAGTAAGGTATGGCTCTAGTACGCCTTTTAAGCATTTACTTGCTGCCATTCGAAATATATTAGGAATACTATTATATATATATATATATATATATATATATATATATATATATATATATATATATATATATATATATATATATATATATATATATATATATATATATATATATATATGCGATATATGTGTGTATATATATATGTGTGTATATATATATATAATATAATATATATATATATATAATTACCCTTTAAAAATACCGTGGGATCATAATAGAGCGTTAGTAATGGAATAAGATTTTTGATTTACCATCTCCAACCCCGTGGCTCAGTCGTTCAGATAGTACAAATATTTTCACGATGCACTGTGTACAACCTAATCCTTAGTTTTCTTCATGCTCGTAGACTTTTCCCAACAAAAGTCAAATGCTTCTTGCACCCTTTTCCAACTCTTATAAATCAACAGTACATTTCATTGAAAATTATCCATAATTTTACATTATCAAATTGGACCAATCATGCTTATTATTTAATTTGTATTATATACGGTTTGTTCACTGGTATATTAATTCATATTCATTGTTATCATCGCGTATCGTAAACAGTATTTTTAGATCGAAATTCGTTAAACACATTGTCATTGCGCATACAAAAATAGAACGGAGCTTATCGGCATTGATTACATCCATGTAAATATGTAATGACATGAAAAAGGTCTTCGCTCGTGTCAGAAGGGTATATGCATGCAAACATCACAGCATGAGATATATTGCCGTAGCAATAAACAAAAAGCATTTTCCAGAAGTGTATATGGTGTGATTTGCATCCAACTGTGAAACTAGGGATGATATTGGATGCGCAAAATCGTTATGTTGACTGCAGGCGTGTGCTGCAGTAATAAGATAAAATCTTAGTGCCCATTTATCGACTAGCAGTCGACCATCATATGCCTGACGCGGCGTAATTGTTATGAAGTATATTTGAAATTATTTGTATATCCTCATAATGATTATCACGATCATTCTAAATTGCCACTAACATCATCAAGCGCCTCGTTTGCTTTATTACCATTTTTTGAATTATTTATGCCATAATCAGCATCAGCATAAGTAGATAAATTAGTTATTTTCGACAAATTATCTTTAAGCCCACATATATTGTAGATAGATACACTTCCGTTGATGGTTAACATATTCCCATTATAAGCAGTAGTAAGGTATGGCTCTAGTTCGCCTTAAAGCATTTACTTGCTGCCATTCGAAATAATATTAGGAATAATACTGTGATATATATGCACACCGACAATATTTTGCATACGTCCCGGCCGGCTTCACATCGTAAACCACTTATGTGTGGGTCTGAATGCATTGTGGCACTATAACAAAACGATATATGATTAGAGTGTAATAGAACACTACATGTACGCGCACTGATATGTATAAATTAAGATAAATGCAACCAGGCACTCCCGCAAATACGAATCAAAATTGACTAATGCTACTTTTTGGTTTTTATAGAGGTCAGCATGTATAGTCAAAGAAAGAACATAAATTGTTTGCGTTTGTCATTCAGTACAGATAGTCAAACAGGATATAATAAATCAGAAAGAAAATAACGCCTTCAAAATTTCATACAGCGCTAAGCTCAAGGAAGCGTGTACAGTCGCTGCTCGGAAATCGTTATACAGTATAAGAAGCACGTCACATTATACCGTAATAGCATATGTATTGGTAAAACAGGAAATCTGTGCTTTTATCATCGATAGATTTGAACATCAAACACTGAACTGGCCCCAGAACCGGAAAGCCGTTGCGCTGGCGTGTACTCGGTTTACTATTCAAAGTATTTTATGTAATGCATAGTGGAGGATGAGGGCACCCTAGCTAAACTGATATGTAAACTGTTACGCCTTTTTAGTCAGATGATCCAATGGCATGCATTAGGCAGCGCAGCAGGTCGTCTAAATACAACTTAACGTTAAATATGCAAAGTGATACCAATGTATATTGAAAAACAAATATAGAGCGGGAGTTTGCATCATGCTGACTCTGGTGTTCAACTAAATAACTCTGTGAAAATTCAGTAACGAGTCATAATGAACCATGTGTGATGGAAAGTATTGATCTGAATTCTTTACCAGGAACTATCGAAAACATGATGGGCTGAATACATAAAACAAACAGTCATTCTCGGCTGCACTTTTCTTGCTCAGACAATATACTATCATCAAACAGTTATGAGCCTTGTTTGTAGCTTGTACGCCTCAAATTTTCGTTCTGGCTGCCGTGTTTCATTATAATTAATGATATACAGCATTTGTTATCCGGGAAGGCGTTCATATAGCTTACACACGCAAATTGCATTCGTTTGATTTAATTTGATTAAGGCTTCATCTGAATGACATTATTCAAATCGCCTTTTGTTTGTGATCTAACAATGATTTAGGTTAAATGGAAAGAGGTTATTAGTGATTGTAATATATTGATACCATTAGCGCCCACAGAGATTAACATATCGCATCCAAAAGTAGTTTAGCATTGTTTGATTTATAGGTAGCCTAATAGGCTTTCACTTTGTGTATGCAAATTAAAATGCTGCACAGGCGAAAACATTGAGCTTGCCACAGTTGTTAATTCTAATTGACCATCCGCGGGATTACATCCTCTTATCTGTTGAAGCGCTCTGGGTCTTGTCTAGGGTAACAGAGGGATAACAAGGATTGCTGATATGTCGCGTTAGCGGTTGCTGATTTACATCACAAAGCATGGAAAATAGTCATGGCGTATGAATGAATTCTTCTATTACACCCATATGGATTGTTGTGCTTGTCCCAATTTTAGGAGTGTTTGACATCCTCGGAGAAAGCGACAGTCGTACATTTTTATACATTACTGCTTTTCGTTTTAGGCTCGTTTGTCTGTGCTTTATTTAACACGGGCGCATTAGGTTTCTCTTGAATTAATACCAATGTCATATTGTCAATTCCAATGAACAGCATACCACAAATGGACTATGGTAACTATCCTGATAGAGTTTATTCTGACTAGATTGGTTCTGTCCCAAGTCTACCTCCCATGGATTTGAAGTGTCTCGCCGTGTGTCTTAGAAAGGTTAGGGATCTGGTATTTGTGCAATAAACAGTAAAAGTAAAACAGGAAGTTCACGCAAGTTATGACCACTTGCTTTAGATGCACCAGTATGGGCTATGTCTTTAATGTTATGACGTTGATTTGACCGACACCATCTAGGTCGCCCAACCTATCATCTACCAGCAAGAAATGGATAACCAGCTTTCGTAGATAATTGCTTACCTAACATGCTATAGTATAGGATCACGGCAAGAGTGTTGAATACGACTGAGTCTAACTTTCCGTTATTCTTCAAATGGTTTAGCAGCCAATCTTGATGCGCAAGACACACCAACTAAAGCAATTAGATTTCTTTAATCTTCGTTAACAATTTCATAATAGTTGATGCTTTTGATAACGGTCTCAATTTACATGGGCATGATGACTCAATTACCCTGGCTACCGCTAAGATGTACGTGAGCAATGACTTCGGGCCCTTTAAAAGTTATTTGCCGGGACATAACTATCATTGATCAGAGGTTTCCATGGTACTTTATTGCATGATACATTCTCATTTCGTGGGAAGTTCAATGGCATGTGTGAACATCATTGCTACAACTATGATTCCGACAGTGACTGTGCACAAATACTTAGGTAATTTGCATGCATTTTGGAAGTGTGGCATTCTTAAGCATAGCACATGGCTGTTACAAACCAACAGTGCAGTGTAAGGAAGCTGCATTAGACGTAAATTTACACCCTTCTTAACACAAATTGGCACTATCGCTTACAGCGGTGAAAAAAACTCATGTTAGTTCACAAACACCGAACCCGGTATAAAAGCACTGCGCGACGATGTACCGCGTCACCCGTCGTAGTCCTGTTAATTTGTTTGCATTCAGTTTGGATCTATACGTTCTCTTGTCCACACTCATCCAACCTTTCAGGATGCAGTTATAAATCATTGCACAATCTATGGGCTGCGGTGATGTGCACTTTAACACAGACGTAGAATCAAGCTGCTCATAAAAGAATCAAGGAATGTTACAAATTCATCGTCAATTATTATCCAATTGCATCTGCCACCTGGACCACAACATCTTGATTGTGCACTATCACTATTCATGTGATTAATCTGAGATATGCAAATATGCAAATCTAGTTAGCCTAACGCTGAAACATCTCAGACAGTCTGTTATAAGATTTACTTAATCTAACTATTTAGGCCTCATTTGTATGAAACTTGCCCCACACATACCATCTTGTCAACCAACATAAATAACTCAATGCAATATTATAGCAGCACGGCAGCAAATCAATAAAATAAACTTTACCAAATATTCCCAATCATGGTATTTATTTTCCGCTTGAGAGTAAAATCATAGCGCGTCCGCATTTGATCAAATAAATAATTGAGTCACAAAACCCTTACGAGAGGAGATACACAGAGGCACATCAGCGGATAAGCGCTAAACATCGCGTATAATATACCCGCCGTTAATGCTCTGCTATTGATAGATGGATGGTAAGGGGAGGCTTCGTCTGCATTGTATTATCTAGGAAATAGCGGGCATTTTCATCCATGTATTGTAAATTAATATCTAACAATTAGGATAGAAAATCCGTGCGCCAGCGACACGCCATTTGCCGCTATAACTATATTGCGCCTGCTTATTGGAGTTACATTGCCAGTAAAGGGTTGAAGTTGTCGTAGTTAGTCAGGGAATCACCACCTGCCGGATAAAACAGTAAACTGCTGTTGTAGTTTGATTGTGTACTTATTTCGCGAGGTGTGAGCTTCTTCTGGTTGGTTGTATGGTTTCTTAACACATCCATGTTGCATGGCGTTGTTGAACCATATGTTTTTGCCGCCTGACGTTCATGACGATGTAGCATCTTACTTTACAAACACGCAAAGGTCATCTCCATTACAGTAAAGGTATTTACTCAAATGCGGCTCTTTTTCTCAGACTATAGTAGAATGATATGTCATGACTGTCTTGGACTAGGCATGATAAGTGAAAACACCCGACAAGACCTCGGTAAACTGACATTGCTGCCCAACTATACCATTCCGACCGGTGTTCACAACCGACGTTATTTGTTGTTTACTTTAATTGTGTTTGCATGAACACATATCAATTGCTGATAGTTATTTACTGTTTACAACAGTCTTAACCACCATTATCAAACTATTTGCATGTATATTTTGATGGTGCATATACTGTATTGATAAAAGGCATTTCCTTTGTCGATTTAATACCCCTCTTTACTTTCTTAACGCAATGGCTGCCACCATCACTGCATTCAGGGTGTGCCATCCAGTATGTTAAATTAAGTGTAGCCATATTTCAAGCGGAAGTGCTGATGACACAACAAGTTAGCTGAACCGAGAACAGGTGGTACAAAATGGGATGCTATACTATCCGTGAGGCATTTTCGAAGCCTGTAACTATACAAATGGCTGCCTGTAGATAAAACATCTTTCAATTTGAAAACTGCTCGTTCAGGTGGTTGTCACAAATGTCTGATGCAGTCCCAGCATCGAAAAAGTAAATTGACCGAAAACGGTGAGAATACATAAGAGCAGGTGTCACGTGGCAAAACGTGGCACATTTGTTGCTGAGCCAATGTCAATCAGTCTTCTTCTATAAAACGATCCCAAAGGAAATAAAAGCTTCTGTTGCAATGCTTCACCTAAGATTGGTAAAGATTGGCTATCCTTCACTGCATCTTACCTGTTACTTGTTCCTCATGTACAATTGATGCTCCAGCTGGAGTACGCCCGTACAAATCTATTCCCAGCCGCGTTTGAATGCATTCTCCTGCTAAGTGCAATCTATTTTGTGGCATGTTCGATGCTTTGTTATAGCAGTTTGTTACTGAAACATATACGTGCGTTTCTTAAAATACAGCATAATGTCTCAAAACCCCGACTTCTTCCGCCAATTACATTATTAAGAGCACAGCGGTGTTTGTGTACAATAAGTTTTTATTGCAGCGTTCGACTGTAACCGGATACACGTGCAATATAAGACATTCAGTGTCAGAATGAATTATAGCCCTTAGTCACGAAGCTTTTAAGTATATACTGTGAGTGTTATGGCACTTCCATGGAGTACTTTGTTGATCGTGCTGAAGGAAATAGCAACATGATGATCTTGACATTAGCTTGCTTAGTAAACCTGATATTTAAATATATAATTTGCACGTTTGTACTATAATTTTGTCATATCGGTTCAGCTCTATTAAAACAAACATACTATTGTTTGTTTGCTGAGCAGCAAATTAATTGAAAAATCCGGTGATTTAAGTACTCTTGACTGTTGTTTAAACACAATGATGGCTATTGTGAAGATAGGAATCTCACGAAATTGATACTTATTATGACAATGGCAATTGAGAGCAGAGTGCAATGGCCATACATGTAGAATGTTTGTCGAGGTCTGCTTAAATCAAAACAGCTTTCACATGCAACCAAAAAAAGTACACAACTGTCTTGTGTCCCGTTATGATTCATGACGGTAACGATATTGAGCGACTGAAGCGTTGACAGAAAACGAATAACAAATATGTGACGTCAATGTTTAATTTTGTAGTGACATATGACCGAGCTGTTAGAGTAAACTTGTCAGTTCTTCGCAGGGCGTTTAAGGCCTATCCGGGTGACTGTTTGGACTTTTGCAACTGTATATGCATCAGTCAACTACCCTGTGGTTCTCAAGTATCTCATGAAGATTATGAGATCGCTACAAAGACGATTTTGGTCGTCAATATCACCCATGATACTCCAATTTGTGGAATCAGGTATCTGGGTTATTCATTTAACAAATGTTGGTAAAACAATGTGCCTTAATTGACATTCAAGGCAAGGCTAGGGCAATGTGTTACGCATATAGTTACTGCATGTCTTTGGGGCATAGATCGTATTAGGATAGTAGCCAAGAGCACAGGTAGTGTTGTGATGAATTAGTGCCAAAAGCGGCATGTGTACAAGGCTATAGCCAAATATGGTCTTGCTTAATTGTGCCGTGTTCTGAGTTGATGAATTCAACCTATTGCTTAACATCATCAGATGCTTTGTCGTAAATCAAAGTAGTTTGCAGCCGACATAGTCATTGCTGTGCTAAACCAAAGCAACGGACAACATATACCATGACGGGTAAAAACTTTTAAAAGTTAACCGAGCAAGGTAACTGGACACATTGGCAGCAGGTGAATATACTGTTAATCTGTATCTGTCTGTTAGAGGTAGTTTTAGAAGCGACACTTGATTATTGCTGTTTACAATAACATGTCGGGCTTGTATTGGCAAAAAAGAACTCCTCTGTTGGCTGGAAAGCAAAGCTCTTGTGATATTATGTTGTACATTATGTTGTACTAGTTACGACTCGAGAATATCTGAAAAAACATTAATGCACATAACATGTCAAATCTGTCATAACGTAAGAATATTGTGAGATCAATAATGTTTTATCTGAATTGAACAGTCGACTGAAATTAGAATACATCTAGCGATGTATGCAATGAGATATGTTACTTTCCCCGGAAAGAATGACAGAAACAGGATGAATCATGATTGGGGAACCATATTCTATATAATAGTAGGCATTGGTAAGATGTATGATTCAAACAGTATTAGTAGTTCCGGTCCCTACATTGCAAAACAACTGCCGGACGAATGATCGTGTGACCAGTCACAAAAACATACTGTGCTCGTCTGTGTTTCCGCAGTAGATAATGAAATAACATTAGCTTGCACAGAGTGATCTCCTATTGAGACCGAATACGTCAAAGTTTCTACAATTGTTATAAAATAGCAGGAATATAAATCCGTATTTCCAAGACAATGCTTGTTCAATAATGCGACGGTTATGATAAAGCGTAGATGGAAGTTTTTGGAATGCCGACAAACGCGTTGCAGAATAAATATCAGTGACATAAATGGCTTATAGGTTTGAGCACCGATATAGTCAATTGATAATTGCTTTTATGTCGGGTTGGCCATAAATCTATTCTTAGTCAGTACTTGTGGCGCCTCCTTGGATTACAGAACCTTCCCGCCTAGACGTACTCTATCATGATGGCAACAGTAACCGTTCGAAAACGGCAATAAAAAGTTCATCAGAGAGCCTTTTATTTACTATTTAATTGATATTTTACAGCTAAGTAGATAAAAAACCGAGTGTTATAAAACACCTTACGGCTACAGGCACTGCGATAAATCCTGTTGCACTGTTCCTAAAGAACACAACATAAACTAATTCAATTGCTATTTGAAAAGGATATTCTGATATGACGTTGAATATTTTAGCAAAGAACGATTATATATTTGGCAAGCTCTTATCCGCAAGTTAGGCTTCTGTATGGGTGTTTCGTATAATCATCAGTCAGTAAGACAACTTGGGATGGGTTTAGTTTTGTTGCATTATCTATTCAGTCTAAGTATATATACTCTCAATCAATTCGGCATGAAGTGATCTACATCAGCTCAGCCCAGGCATGTGATCGTTAATGTAGAATTACGCCCCTAACAAAATAATCGTGATCAGCAGAGCGATTCGCTGTCATGTGCTGACGCTGACAGTTGGGAAGACAAACGTTTAAAGCAACCATCGGATCCTTACAACGGTGGCGCAAATAGGTTATCATTTTAACAGCGGTCGCAGGCTTTGGGCGAAACAGCAGAAAAAGCAACGCATGCAGTTAGAGATATTGGCCAGTTAATCTTCTCAACAAATAGAACACACATCACACAGGGATTTCAATGCTTGTCGTTACTTAAAATTAATTCGTAGCAAGACAATCATAAACATTATTACAGCAGCAAAGTAAACGATTCAATGGGAAATAACGTTGACAAGCATATTGGATAAATACTATAAATACGTGCACCACATTGTTAAACACTTCACATTCACATAGCAACCACTGACAGTTATCTAAGGTGCGATCGTAATTAGGATTAAACAAAAAAAATCGGCCTAAAAGCACGAGATAATGGAAATATTACGATAAAGTTCGGCAGCAATCAGCTTGTGGCACTATAGAAGTTTGAAAGCTTGTCGTGGTTGCAAGTCAGAATCAGTGTAAGGATGTTATCACATAGACAAAGCCGGCAGGGAATTAGCAGAATTCGACCACCACGTATTTAATTATAAGGGTGATATCGAAAGCATAAAACAGCTATGGAGTTGTCGGAAAACTATTTTCTCTCGTCTGTGCTAAATATGTCATAACATAGTTAGCTAAAAAATGATAAATGCTCAATTTTCACATGTCAGACACTTCTCCGAATAGTTTTTTTTCAATGCCAGTGATTGCGTCCTGTCCACGTAGAGATTTGCAGGCAATTAGTCGTCATGACAACCCATGGAATACTGCGAAGCTGATAAATATCTAGGTGCGTGATGTATGCCACATAACGCGTTTTGTTAGCTGAATGCATGCCACAAATTGCAGATAAACCATGCAAAAGCAGCGTGCGGAACACCCTAATTACATACAATCTAAAAGCTCACAAGATGAATCACAATTATATCGATTTGTTTTAGGTACGCGAACAAAATGCTATAACTTTGTTCAGCAGGTAATCAAATGAAGGCATGTGCCAGCTTATAGCGCATGTCCCTAATTATCAACCATATTGCGCCTTAACATATCGATGTAACCAGGCTCATGCATCGTTGTCACGTTCATACGGCTATATGGTCTACCATCGAACCTGTTATCATACATATGGTACTTACTTTAAGAGAGGACTGCCCGTATTCAAACTACCGAGGCTATCCCATACATGAACTGAAAATTGTATTTCTAGTTGCTGCAAGTGGGCACAGATGACATAGATCCACGGACCATAGTTTGGGTAAAACCACTGCATTGCTACAAAACAATGTAGTCTACAAGACTTAGGAGATTGCATGATATATAGATGTAAACGTTCATGAATAGTTAGTTAGGTATAGTTCCTTTCTATGCGTGGATCACAACTGTCCGATTTTCAAAACAATTATTTAATGCAGTCTCTGTCATACTTAGTGGTATTTTTGTTTCTTGGCCAGTCATACATAACTTATTGTGCAGCGTAAGAATTCTTTACGTTCAATGTGCTCCATATGTTTTAATCGTTCCATAACACAATCAAACAATGCGATGTGTTATGCACGCTCGCTTTTCCATGAAATTCAGAAAAAAACCCCGCCATCATTCGTTCAACATTGATTGGTTTAAGTAATCTTGCTGCAATGACAGTTAATAATAAACCGCCATTATCAATTGTAGAAGAACGACTGCATGTGTTTACGCTAAAGACACATGAACAGACGCTCGGTGTTGCATAACATTAGTATTTACAAAGATTTTAAAGTGCAACACCGAAGAACACTATTCTTTAAGGTGTACATTTTTCCTGTATTTCGCAGGTTGTCGAAGGTTGAAGCGATACAGGTTCTGCTGAGAGTGCCTGAAAAGCCGTAAGGTTGGCGTTCAACCAAACGTGTTCTCATGTAGTATTGTAACAATGCATTGCAAGAGGCAGTTTGCAGCCGTGTACTGGCTACCCAGAGAGGCGTTAATGCACCGACAAACAATCACAACTGCGCATTATGTGTCAACTATCTGCCACTTGTAATTACATTGATAGCGAGTAGTCTTTGTCCAGATATATTACCTATCAATCAGACATTAATGGGGTCTAATCATCGACGTGTTTCTATCTACTTGCAAGCGGTCCGAATTCTCAACACTTTCGAGCTCAAACACTTTATGTTTTTGTCTTGTTACTCCATTGTTTGACAGTCAACGCAAATAAGGATATGCTCTCAACTCTACCACTCAAATTGATGCCGGCACACGGAGTGTATGCGTGAACGTAAGGTTTTATTGCGGTCTCTGTGAAATTCAAAAGTTCGCTACCAAGACAAGAGCGCGAATAAGAGGTCAACGACTGCACACGCGCCCTTTAGATTAGCGCTGCTTGAAAGTTTGAAGGCCTTATTTTCTTTTTAATTTGTGATCAACTTAACGCAGCATATGAGCCTTAGCTTTTTGAACTCAACAATATACATGCAACAGATACCTTACCTTTTGGAAGTATGCGTATCATATAACACCCATAGTGCCACAAAGAATTGAGGCCGAACTATGTGTGATGGAAAGTATTGATCTGAATGCTTTACCAGGAACTATCAGAAACATGATGGACTGAATACATAAAACAAAGAAATTTTCGGCTGCACTTTTCATGCTCAGACAATATACTCTCATCAAACAGATACCAGCCTTGTTTGTAGCAAGCACGCCCCAAATTTCCATTCTGGCTAACGCGTTTGATTTTAACTAATCATATCCAGCACCGTCATCCGGAAAGGCTTTTATATAACTTACACACGCACATTTCATTCATGGAGCATAATAGCAAAGCTCAATTCTATAGCCGTTACCGATCATTATCCATTTGAATGAATTTGATTACCGCCTCAGCAAAATGGCACCAATTAAATCGCTTTTTGTTTGTGATCTAACAATGAGATAGGTGAAATGGAAAGAGGATATCAATAGTTGTAATATATGATACCATTAGCGCATGGATTAGCGAATCACATCCTGAGGTAGTTTATCATTGTGTGATTTATAGGTAGACTTGTAGGCTTTCCCTTCTAGTCTGGTAATTGAAATGCCGGACAGTCAAAAACATTTAGTTTGCCACGGCTGGTAAATCCAAAAGACAATCAGCGGGATTACATCATATTATCTATTGAAGCGTGCTGGCTCTTGTCTGGGGTAATTGAGGGATAATAAGGGCTGCAAATATGTCGAGTTTACATCACTAAGCTTGGCAAAAAGTCATGACGCATGAGCTAGTTCTTCTAACGCACCCATACGGATTGCGGTGGTGGTCCCAATTTTTGGAGTGCTTGTCATCCTCGGAGAAAGCGACAGTCGTTCTTTTTTGTGCATTACAGTAGGCAGGATCGATTTTTTCCGTCTTAGGTTCTCTTATCTGTGCATTATGTAACACTGGCGCGTTAGGCTTTGATTCGTATGTCATAATGTCAATTTCATTACAAAAAACATACTACAAATAGACAATGGTAACTATCCTGCCTTAATCATCTGACTAGATGGTTAATGTCCAAAGTTTGTCTAACACACAGAAGCACATCATTTTGCGATGTACAGCTGATGTATTAATAGATTGTTAATCATAACTTACTTAGAATATAGAATGAAAGGATAAGTTCTCTTCAATACACCGTCTTTCTGTGTGCAACGTGATAATCCATCCTAGGTCGACCATATGATTTTGCAGACCGTTCAGTAATACATTTGGTGCAATAGCCGCGCAAACAGGTCCTGCATCTTAAAAGACAACAAATCGTAGCGAAAAATGGATACACCCTTCGGCTTTGTGGCATGTAGCTTCATGATAGTCTAACATGCATTAGCATGGGCTCAATTTGTTAGCTGTAAAGTGACAAATCATGAAGAGTATCACCAATCGCCAGTGTCTACTCTATCCATTGCCTAGCCAACTATACTGGTATGCTATTCAGCTGCCACTTAAGTTCCATACAGATATAAACTGGCACATGCCATACCCATCACCACCCCTCCATGCGGCATAACCCAACCTAAAAAAAATAGTCCATAACAAAGCCGTGTCAGCCACCTAACCTGCAACGGTAAGATAAGTGCCGAACGTAAATTGTCTCTTCTTACACGACATGTTTCATTATTTACGACACTTTATTCATTCTAGACTTAAACCATAACTGCAGACGTTCATAATGAAACATTCGCTTCGTGACAAATATGGTACCTAAAGTGTCCACCAGACGTCGACAGTGCTCGATGGAGCAACTAAGCAACGACAATTTGTTCGCGTGTTCACATTTTACCCCGAATGTTGGTAGTAAGTAATCCTGTATGGACACAGCTGTTGTGTGAATTGCTCCCAAGAGAGCTTCTGTATGCAGTCATTACGAAGAGTTTTTAGTTGCAAATGTGATTTACAGACTAATTCACAATGTTTCATATGACCTTTCACCAACCACAAGATGAAAAATGAGGCTGTAGCTTAATGACATTCAAAATTGGGCGGCGTTCTGACTGGCTTGGCCTACGATTCGTTTTCTTTTAGTTAATAGGCATAGAAGCTGTAATTAGTGAATGGATGACTCACAGATATATGTACGATCTGCAAAGCCCAGCGTTACTACGGTTACAGGGAATGTTCTCCAATGGTTCATTGAAACGTAACAGCAATATCGTTCCAACACGCCTTTCAAACAATACACACCCTTGAATTACCGCATTGACCAGAGAGAAATTGTGTATTTATAAACGTATCATTCTTCTCAGAAACAGAATGAAGAGGTCAGAATTTGAATATACAAAGTATTTGTGCTAATTGATCAATTTATACTAATATTACGCTCGTCGCCCATGACAGGGATAATATAGCTTGAGTTACGCAAGGAAGTAGCAGACATCATTGTGGTAGGCCTGTAGTTATGTATATAATCGTCAGATACCCGACTATATAACCAGGATCAGTCGAGTCACGCATATTTATGGTCATATCAAACGAGGCTAATGGATTTGCTTTTCAATACTGCTTTCTACAATTATATCACAGAAGTGGGCATGGTCGTCTGAAGGGGACATTGCACTCTGCCTGATAAATTAACTGTATCCGTTAACTCGTAAAACCATGTATTCCTTCTAGGCCATGCGGTGGACCTTACTAGTAACTTGTACAACAACCTAATCGTCTAATGGTGGCATTAAGTGCTATTCATCAGCACAGATGCTCACCAATATACCGAATGAAGCGCATGCGTAAATCACGAAGTGGTTTTATTCGTTGCACATGTCTAATCGATGGTAAATATATCCCAATCGTGATGAATTAGCTTTAAGTGAGCTCGCAAAATAAGCATTCGTACCGTACTCTGCTTCACAACAAAAGAAATTCGTGTTTCAATTATTTTGGAATAAAATTGTATTAAAAACTCATGTGCCATCACTTCTTGACAACTTCATATATTGATGGAAATATTAAGCTAATTTAGCAAATGATAAATATATTGCACGATTCGTCCACAATTATTCTTAAAGGATGTTATAGCCGTTGAAATAGCCCCTGCAGATACTTCTGATTCTTATTGCAGTCTGCAGTAGTAAGTCAATTGAAATTTCCTTGATACCATCTCTGGGATTAGGTTTGGTCAGTGACAGAACATTTATATTTCGCGTCAGTCATTCAGCACAGACAGTAAATACATCATTGTCCTTATTAATATCATTTACCTTCGGAGCGTTTTAAAAATGTTCTTTGAATTTTAGTCGTAATCTTTATATTAGGAAAATACACATGTGTGTTCTTTCACATAAAAAGAACTGTGACTAATTGTTATTTGCAATCTCCATAAATCTCACAGTCCTCTGCCGAGCAAATACAACAGCCAAATTTGATAAGAAGCAGCAATCAAACACGCTTTGAATTAGATCATCAACAAAGCACAGCTAGTCTGAAATCATTGTTAGGGTGTTACATGCTACGCCCACTTTAAACAGGTCAGATATCTGATACATGCATAGTGCTGAGGCTCATTTGCGACGTCCAGCAGATCATAAATCATCTAAAAAATCATAACTGTAATCGATGCGTGACCCGATAACAATATACGACATCTGATAAATATTGTGGAGCATGTCATAAGAAATAAATACGGCCTGGAAAATTTCATGTAGCGCTAAGCTAAAGGAAGCGTGTGTTGCCGTTGCTCGGAAGTGTGTATAACGTATTTTTGTTGAGAAGCACGTCACATTATACCGTTTTGGTATCTGTATCAATAAAACAGGACATCGGTGCTGTTATCATCAATATATGTTACCATCACAACACTTGACTAACCCTAGAGGTGGGAAGCCGTTGCGCCGTAAACAAGGTGCCTTAATTGACATTCGAGGTAAGGCAAGGGCAATTTGTCACGCATATAGTAGCGGCATGCTTTTTGGGCATAGATCTTGTTAAGATTCGTGCCAGGAACACCGGTTATGTTGAGATGAATTAGCATACAAAAGCGGCATGTGTTCATGGCTATAGCCCAATATGGTAATGCTAAATGGTGTCGTGTTCGGAGGTGATGAATGCAGCCCATTGCTACACATTTCTGGGACGCATGGCGTTGTGGGTGGCGGGTAATGAAATATAATATTTGTTCTGTCGCGTTGTTGGTATCATCATATACTTTACCTTTGCTAAAACCCTAGAGCAATGATACGCCCCCCTCTCCCCCAGACTGATAAACAGTGTGTTCGTAGTTCCAAATTGATATACAAATATGTCATAAAGCATAGGTGACCGATTTGTTGAATTATTGTAATCACATTAATCATTGCTCTGTAGTTTCTTAGCAATTTACTTTTCTTTTTGATACTTTCGCTAGTTTTTGGCAGTTAGTTATTAATAAATTACCACACAGGAAGCAAAACATGATGAATTATCGTCAAACCACAGTAGAGAGGTTGTTGTATGACAATGACTGCCACGAATGGTCTTACTGGAATGCTTGCCTATCTAAGGTATAACAGGCACATAATTAGCGATCAATGCATCATGCTCGCCGTATTCATAATGAATCTTTGTACGCTGTGTTAACCTGCCGTCTACCATTTCGATACCTCGTCCGTTTTCAGAATAACTCACAGATTAATCATGCTGCAGTTTCAAGACTTTGGTTATACAAAGAGACACTGTCATAGCCGTGCTCAACCAAAGCAACGAACAAAAAAGACCATAACTAGTCAAACCACTACTCAGTTAAATGATGGCGCAGGAAACTGGGCACATTGGCATTGACACTTAATAATTGCAATTTGCTATAACATGTGGGGTTCGTATTGACCCTTTTGCGTGGTCAGTGGTGACCACTTTACTGAAGCAGAAAAAACACTACATGTAAAATAACCCTTCATCAGCTGGCTAGAAATATTTATAGACTCGTGAAACCAAAGCTCTCATATTATGAAGTACATCATGTTGCACTTGGTACGACTTGTAAATATTTGAAAACTAATACATATAACAAGTCAAATTTGTCATAACGTAGGAATATTGGAAAATCGTTAATATGAAACTTGAACAGATAGACTTAAATTATACTACATATAGTAATGTATATCATGGGAAATATTATTCTTCCGGAAAGTATGACAAAAACCGGTTGAATCATGACTTGAGAACCAAATTCCATCTGTTGGTAAGCACTGGTAAGATGTAATCAGTGAAGCAGCTTTAATAAATTATTTTCCCATTTCCCTTCAGAGCCATTCATCGAAACCAGCTGCCGGATGAATAATCGCGTGACCTATCACGAAAACGCGCTGCGCACGTCTTTGTTTCCGACGTGGGTAGGCAAACAATTACTGAACTGGCACAGAGTGATTGCCCTATTGAGACCGGATGCAAGATATATAACTGTTGGAATGTCATCGTTAATATGAGAGAACACGGCTGCGGTTGTGAAAAGGCTATGATGGAATCCTAGATTACTTTAGCTTTTGAAATGTTTTATAAAACAATTCGGTAAATGAAGCTTTTGTTTCGGGTTGGCCATTAGTCAGTACTTGCATCGCCGCGTCGGGTAGGAGAACCTTCCCGCCCGGACGTTATCTGTCATGGCAGCAACTTATAACGGGCAGATTTTATATATATAGAGAGATATATATATATATATATATATATAGATATAGAGAGAGAGAGAGATATAGAGAGAGATATATAGAGAGAGAGAGAGAGAGAGAGAGAGAGATATAGAGATATCTAGAGATAGAGATATAAATATAGATATAGATCTGTCTATATATATGTATAGAGGGTAAATAGATACATATATATAAATATATATATTTATATATTGATATATATATCTTTATAGATTTATATATTTGTCTATATATAGATAAATATATAAATATATAAATATATATATATATCCCTCTATATATATATAATATATATCTATATATATATATATATATATATATATATATATATATATATATATGCACATATATGTATATTGTCGATTTAGTCTAAGTAGATATACTCTCAATCAATTCGACAACTTATATCAGCTCAGCCCAGGCACGTGATCATTAATGCGGAATTATGCCATTAATGCGGAATCATCATGATCAGTCGAGCAACCTGCTGTCCTGCGTTAACGCTGACAGTTTGAGAGACAAAACTTTAAACCAGTCACCTGCTCTTTACATCGGTGGCGAAAATAGATTATTTAATCAACGGTCGAAGCCTTTGGGCGAAGATACACAACAAATAATGCATGCAATTCCATACAGTTGTGAAATATTGGCCAGTTAATCTTCTCAACAAACGGTATATACATCACACGGTAATCTCAATGCCGGCCGTTACCTTGAATTAATTCGTAGCAGAAAACCGTAAAATATATTACAGCAGCAATGTAAACGTTTCATTGGGGAATAACGTTGACTAGCATGTTTGATAAATTTTATAAATAAGTGAACTTTATTGTTAAACAACTCACATGACTCTGGGGTCGGTAGAAACATATTATCAATTTATAATGTCCTAAGAATGGAGCGATGGCAGCAAGTTAAGCGCTAGTGCGATTGCATCCTTTAGCAAACACTGATTATCCTTATTAGACGTTACCCACAAAACATGCAGTTTGTTAATCTGCGATCATTAAATCCAAATATCACGGGCTAATAGAAGCATTCAGATAATTGTCCTCAACAGCCAGCGTGAATCAATAGATAGTTTGAGGGCTTGTCCAGGTTGCATACATTTACTTGAGTAAGGGTTGTATTGCAAGCAGAAAGCAGTAATAGAGTTGTCGGAACAATATTCCCTAGTCTGTGCCAAATATGTCATAACACAGTTATTTAGAAATTGATAAATGATCAATATTCACATGTCAGACACGTCTCCGATAAGTTTTTTTCAATACTAGTGATTGCGTCCTGTCCATATAGGAGCTTTCAGACAATTAGTCGTCATGACAACCCATGGAATACTGCACTGCTGATAAATGTTTGGGTGCGTGATATTTGCCACATAACGCGTTTTGCTGGCTGAAACTGCAATTGACTACGAATGCATGCCTTAAATTGTCCACGCAATGATGCAGATAAACTTTTCAAAAGCAACGTGCGGAACCTAAATACATAGATATCTTCACAAGATGAATCACAATTGTATCGATTTGACGTAGGTACGTGGTCAAAATGCTATAATTTTGTTGAAATTTGATCTTGTTTGTTGACCGGTCAATATGTCTTTGCAAACTCCTGTAATGCAACCACAGGGTGACGGCAAGTTTATGCTCAATGGTCCAACAGAAATAAATGCCATTGGATAGTCCTTCGAGACAACTTACAAGTTTTATATGGCTCGATTGAAATTCATCAACAATTCAGGTGATAGAAATAAAGTGTCCGTGCCGGAACTATAATTTTGTAACGAGCAAAGCTACGATGTTGATTTATACCTGAAGCATACATTTGCTGTCACTCTTTCAAACATAGTCATGCGTTGTATTATCACATTGAAAATGTGATATAGGCTTGATGACGACACCGGTTGGCAGTATCAAGACAATTTAACTAAATGCATGCCGCAATATGTTCATTTACTCTAAAAAGAGAAATCAATAAAATGATACAAGCGTGTTATTATCGAGCGTGTTATTTCTACACACAATCGAATGTACACCATCGTGCATCTATCCAAACCACACTAAGAGGAACGCTTTATTTCCACGGTAAAATGTGTGCTTTGACACAGCGATTCTTGACCATGAAATGCGACCACCTAAAAGAGGTTGCAATGTGCCTATACTGTCCACAGCCATCCTCTGCAGTGTGTCTGTAGAAATAACTACCCAAATTTTGTACATCTGTACAGAAACATTTCATGGTCACGAAGCGGTTCATATACAAACAGACATTTAATTTTGAACAATTAAATGACGGCGGATTATTTGGACACTCATTCGCTGGAGTTCTTTATTCATCACATCTTGTTGAAGCCTCAGTGGAAGACAGTCGTCGAGGATGCATGTATTCGGTTGGCTCTCGAAAGCATTATTCCTTTTGCAATAGATAAGACTATGAAGCTCAATAAAATGCGATTGATGATAAACATATCTACTGCATGTTCAACTTCAGGAATAATCTAGAGACTCAAAATCTGGAACCCTGTTTTTTTCCTGATTGCATTATCCTTTATTCATCACATCATTGTTATTTTTTCGCGGTATAATAATCGTCGAACAAGCGTGTACTCGGGTTGCTCCATAAATCACCATTATCATTGCATTCGGTCAGACCATGACGATCAGTGGCCTGAGCTTGATGATTGACATATCCACTGCATTTTATCTAACTAAAGGATGCATCTAATGATTGTAAAGCAGTAGTGATCGAACTCCATTTGATGCAATATGCTAAGTTACATGTAACACTGTAGATTAGGAGTTAGCGGGCTAATTTATGGCTCGTCAGCACTACAACAAATCGGCATATATAACCTTATTTTTATCATATACATTATTTCATGCTATTTCGCTAGTACAGAAAATTAATGAAAACTACAAAAACTTTTGTTATATGTAATTGGTTTCAACAGTATTAAGATGCAGTGGTTCAGAGTACAGCCCATGTATATCGCAAACTATATCCTTGAAATCAGTTGGTGTCTGCAGTAACTTGAGCAAAACCAATGAAGTCCACATTGTTTGCTTTACACTGTACTAGCGTTCGCCCTTCATTGCGTTGGATTGTTCGGACCCTGGTGAAATGGTACGATCCCCAAATAGTCTGTGACATTCGTAGCAGATAATTACAGGATGTAATTCAAATTGGAATGAACTGTGTAGCAAACGGGAAAAGTGGCATGGCTACGGACATCATCTAACCTCATTGGTTTATTTGTCTTGCGCTTGAACAGTTGTATATGACTATTTGTTGACCATTAAATGTGATAGGATAACTAGGTAGCCATTGATGGCAAGCCATTTTCCCCATTGGCATAATATCGTTGATTAGATGGCCAACCAGTAACAGCACTGTCACTCTGTGGTAACTTGATTGGTGCATGATTATTTGTTTGATATAGATAAACGGGTGCTAACCTAATGTATTATTCAGCGCAACTAACTGTTACCTAGGGGGTTCAGATTGACAAAATGTGTTTTTTTAACAAGAAAGTGACGCGTTTATGGTTGCACCCGATTATTTTCTACAACCGATGGTGCAACATCTAATTTTGGAAACAAAATGTGCATAATGAAGTACCCCCACTCACATCCTAGTCATAGCGACGTCAGCAGCTGTGTTATTGCTAGACGTTTAATCTATGGGGTTCACCCTAGAATCACGTGATGAATTAACTGTACGTGAAATTGCGACAGAAGCATTCGTAACATACTCAGCTTCACAAATAAGTAATTTGGATATTTCGCCGTCCTGATTTCAGCCCCCCCCCCCTCCACCCCAGTTTGATAGTCATTAGGAAGTTTGCCAGTATTTCGGAATATATCATTGAATTAAAAACACATGTGCCATTGCTTCTTGGCCACTCCGCATAATGATTGCAATATTGCGCTAATTTAAAACATATTGTAACGGGATTATTATTCCAGATCAGAAGGATCTATGTAGAAAGCCGTATCATTTATCTTATTGCAATGCTGCCGAATTTCGCTACCACGACAGCGCATGTCATGTCTGGTGACCTGTAGCAGCACTGTGTTCTATAGATCAAGAAAGATACCCAGCTTCTTGATGTAATGACCAAATAGGATAAGATTTGATACAGTTGTGAAATGTAAAACTTAACAAAGCAATCTATTTAGGAGGAATAAACTTATCTGCAGGTGGAATTTGACTGTGATGAGGGAAAATTTCTGTGGGGCTGCAGCGCTACATGCTACAAGAACAGAAGACGTCAGACGACACATAGGCATGGTAATTTGAATGTGATAAGGAAACAAACAACCAGCCAGAGGAAGCTGAAACGTTGCAAAGTAAGTAAACAACAAACTACAGCTCACAGTTTACTGCTTGACCGACAGGTGAGAAGCCCTGTAAAATAACGGCAACTTCAACCCTAAACTGAAATGGGACTCAACTAAGTAGGTATTGTGACGCGCTATTGGTTTATTCTCTACCAACTAGTTGTCAGTCGGCGATTGTAAGCTCTCATTATAGTCCCGATACATTAGCGGACCAAATCTTCGATATGGATTTATGCTTCACATGCTTATCCCTGGTTTACAGGTTTGGCCAGAATAGACTGACTCAGATAATATATAAAGTAGCTGAAGTTAGAAATGTCGGGTCGCAGTCATATGAATTTTCTGCCCTAATTGTTTTTCATAATAATCAGTGCATTTCCAGCATGTTTCTAGGTCTCAGACAACCATGATTTCATCTCATGCACTGCCAAATGCATGATTGCACTTTCAAACGCTAGTCTTTTTTAATTGGGTTGCTTACCAAACTTAACATTGACACATCACATGATAAGGAAAAAACCAACGGATTCAAGCTTAATAGGGGCGTGTATGTCCAAATTATTGGTCATCTGTCATTTAATTACGATGCACGTTTCATAATCAGTCGCCCATCCGTATTGTATTTTGCAAAATGCCTGTTAACCACATGTACTTTCTAAAGGGCCAATCAATCCGTTTGCTACGCATTAAGTATTCTTTGCATTGATACCACGAATCAGGACAGGCCGCTAGCTCTAATGCATAAGAGTGAATCCTGATAGAATCATCATTTAATTACAATTTACATCTTATCATTTCTCACCCATTCCCATTGTGTTATGGAACATGCCTGTCGACCACATGTACATACTGAAATGCGGATCAACCCGTGAGCAATGCACAAAGTGTCCTTTAGATTTGTACCACGAATCGGGATAGGACGCTAGTTCTAATGCATACGAGTGAGCAAGTACTCCAGATAAGAACAAGCCCACTCCAGCGGTCCTCTGAGAGCGATTTTGTATTACTCAATCTATGCACCATGCATTGTCTTCCGAGGAATCCATAGCAAAAATACTTGACACACATACTCATATACTCATTCACTGAGTATTATGGCCAGGCTTAATTAAATAATTAAAGAAGCAAGATTGTATCTGTTTCCAGGGTGTTATATATGGAAAATTACGTGATATACCATTAACGACAGAGTGTCACCCAATAGCCTAGAGACATTTTGATGTGTTTGTGCAGAATAAAGCAAAATCCCTAGGTTTTCTCTTTGTGTCTGTGAATTGGTACTTCCCATTTTAGAAAAATATCACTTGCAACAAACGTTGTATTGTGTCGTAACATTCGTTAATAAGTGGCTGTAGCTGACCTACTGTGGTGTTGTGGTTCTTGTTATATCATATGCTTGGGTTAAAATAATACAAAGAGTGACTTTCTTTTCGGTTCCCCCCATGCTCGAATGTTTCACAGGACAGGCCGAGTTGTTTTGTATTAAATGGAACTGCCAGAATGTGTGGCACATTGCGCGGGGTCATTTATCATGCAAACAATGATGCATGCGTCATGATAAAAAAACCATCAGTAAAATTGCAGCAAAATGAATCGTGTGTTTATTTTCCTTTTCATCAATTAACTCGACATCCGAGCTACGTAACTATTCAGATACATAATAGGCAGAAAAGTGCCCTATTTTCGGCGCAGTCGAGATATGCATAATTTATCGCATCTTGAACCGCCTGCTAGTCAATTATCAGCCAAAATATAGTTCTTAATCTTATGGAATGTTTACAATTTTTCAGCACTTAATGCTATTGAAGTACATTATATATATATATATATATATATATATATATATATATATATATATATATATATATATATATATATATATATATATATATATATATATATATATATATATATATATATATATATATATATATTTACTAGTTGATACAATTTCGACCACACTAAGCCCATACTTTATATGACTAAATTCTTTATAATTACAGAAATGTGGCAACGGGTCGTAGCTCGCTACTAACCTGAACATATCAACTTTGACCCAAAATGTACGAATAAGGATCATTTGTGCGTGTGCGACAACTAGAGCTCATGTGATAAACAATTTGGTGAATATACGAAAAAAAAATCCCCGATTAGCTTGTTAATTATCAAAGTCCCAGAAGAACGGGTGATGTCATTAAGCGCGGTTTACTCTCCATACGAGAAATGAACAACGTTGGCAGATTGGCAATAAGCCGTTACTGATTATGCCAGCAACAGCATCGCTTATACGAAGGATTCAGTCTTCCAAGCGTTTAGTTGAGCCGATAGTGAGGATGGTCCAACAACTCACAGCAGTTTGTATTAAAGGAAGACAACTTCGTTACTACTAATCGTAAAGTCGCATAAGCTGTGACGCATATGTGTCACAATATTTTACATTAAAGTCACAGTTTAACAGCTGGTAAATATGGTTAACCTACCCTCTTCACATAGCCTTATTTATTGGAATGGCTGTTGTTCGCAGCCTACAGTTAGTGCCATGCTAATGAAATAGCCAAGTAAAAGGGTTAATATTTCCTGCAAGATGCATTCACGAAACTGATTAAGATTATATATATATATATATATATATATATATATATATATATATATATATATATATATATATATATATATATATATATATATATATATATATATATATATATATATATAATTTATTTCATACTATCTCACTGATTGCATTTGTAACGCCAACATTTACGCTCAGTGTATTCCAGTGTGGAATTACCCGTTTTATATAGCACTGAATCTTAATAGAGCGATAGAGCGATAGAAGTGGAACTGCATGGAAAAGATTGTTGATAAGCCATTCACAAGCCGTGGATAAGTCGTTCAGGTGGTACAAGTAGTTTAACATTGCTTTATATATAACAACAGCCTTAGATTTGCCGCGTGCGAATAGATTTTTCCCAAAAAGTCATACGCTACTTGCACCCGTTCACAAAACTTTCGATTCGAAATTTTATTGAAAACCATAAATTATCTTATATTGTCAAATTATACTCGTCATTCTTACGATTTACCTTGTATCGTATACGGTATGTTTGCTAATATGCTCATCCATATTCATTGCTATCTTCGTGTATCGTAAATACACTGTGTTTGAGCATTCTAAAAGAGAACGAAATGTTCGGCATTGATTACACCCGTGTGAATATGTTATGACATGAAATAGGTCTTTGGTTGTGTCAGAAAGGTATATGCATGCAAACAACAAAGTATGAGATAAATCACCGCAGTAACATACGATAAGCATTTTACAAGAGTGTAAATAAGGTGTGAGATGATAATGGATGCGCAAAGTTGGTATGATGACTGCTGGCGTGCGCTACGATTATTTCATCAAATTCTAGTGCCCATAAATATACTAGAAGAAGACCACCACAAGCCTGACGCCGCCTACTGGTTATGAAGCATATTTGAAATTATGTATGTATCCTTATAGTGATTACCGCGATCATCCTTAATTGCCACCGTTATCATTTCCCCCAATCACCAAAAATGTCATCATCATCTTCTTAATTATTCATGTCATAATCAGCATCAGCGGAAGATGACGATTTAATTATGTATCAACATATTTTTAACAAAACCACACTGAAGAGTTATGCGCATCACAATATTTGATGCAGCTTGTGCAGATGGGCTATCTATTGTTTTTATCAAGCACAGCTAATTGTACGTTGTAATTAAATAGTGACGGCTCCGTGTATGTACTGTATTCCGGTTATTGCCCTGGTACATTCTGAACAAAGGGAAAAGCAATCATTTATAATCTAAATACTCATTAACATATAAGTTACGACAGTAAATAAAAAGATTTATATCTATCGGGCCACCCATCATTCCGGTTGCGCCTCCCCTCCCCCCGATTGCTGTTAACACTATTGGCAAAGTTGCAAATAATTTCAGGCATTTGATAGCAACAGAATAGCATTGCGTATGCAAAAATTTGGACCGTAGAAACCCTGACCACAACACATGACACCTAGGCCTGGTGGATTTGTAATGCGAGCCAGTTATATACACCAGCAAAACAGCTCAGCAAGATACCGAATGTAGCCCAACCGTTCATCAAGTCAGGTTTTCATCCATTGCTCAACGTCTCGTAGATGGTTAATATATTCCCGTCGTGTAATAAGCCGTAGTAAGGGGCGGCCCTTGTTTGCCATAAAGCATTTACTTGCAACCATTCGGAACAACATTGAGAATAATAATGTATTATACATGCACACTGATATCTTCGGGCGAAAATGCGGGAATATTTTCACATTCACGGGCCACACAAAGTTCTTGTATGAGTTAACAAAGTTCAATCTTTCTTGATCAATGTTCGGTAGACTAAGCTTTCTTGAAATATCATTAAAAGTAATGGTCCGGTCGTAAATCATAGCAGTATTAAGATTAACGATACTCATAATATATCTTATATTATTTCCAACATTCGAATTACTAAAGGTACATAATCGCTAGCCGCCGATTTAAGAAAAAATGTCATACATCGCAGCATTAGTTGTTCTTTTAGAGGTAGTCTACCAGGTTAAAAGGATTTATACATTGATATTGTTCTAGGGTGTGGTTTACATATATGGCGGATGCTTTTGTGCCAAGTGCAGCATAAGCTTTTAAATGAATTACTCGAAAGCGTCCATAATGGGGATGAATAAAAACTTGCGCAATATTTGTCAAATAGTGTATTACGCACTTTTACAGAACAGTGACTGAATCTTGACATCAACATATTAGTTTTCGACACAACACCACCACATGCAGCATGCATATTCATTTGTTCGGAATTTGTTCCTATATAGGATCCAAGATGGACAGCATGTTCACTAACATTTAATCTAACACTATTCAGTTGTAGATTCACATCGCGCTTATGACAATTAAAAAACAACAAATTGCTTTGTGATGTGTTAGCTATAGCATTATTATCTTTGGCAAACTCTTCGCAAGTTTTAAGCATGAATTTGGCCGCTTTTAAAGAAGGAGCAATGCGAGCGACGTCGTCAGCATAACGGTGACCGACATGGCACCCGATTCCCCTGTTTGAGAGCCGTGACGTTAATTCATCAATATACACGCCAAACAAAATGGGTGACATAACCGCCCCTTGTTTAGCTCCATTAGTACAATAAAAATTGTCCGAGAAGCTATTGTTCCACTTAACTCTTAACGGTTGATGCGTATACATGTTAAGTAGGAGTTTAGCAGTCATAGCACATATACCACGCTCTTGTAACAAACCAAACAATTTCATAAAATTAACTCGAGCAAACGCTTTGGAAGTATCCTATAATATGACATAACATTGTGAGTCTTCACTGACATAATCACTATGATTTTCTTTAAATTAAAAGTGCACTGTGTTGTTGAGTGTGACGGTTTAAATCCGAATTGTAAACTACCCGATTTCAATACATCGCTTTGATAATCAATAATCACATTATCTAACAGTTTCTCGATGATACTACTAAGAGCTACTGATCGATAATTATCACTGCTGTTCAATGATTTCTTTCTGTTCTTAGGAATAGGAACAAGCGTAGATGTTAGCATACCACGTGGCGTATGCGTATGATTCAACATCCTAGTAAAAAGTTTTGATAGATGGGCATATAACTCATCGCAGCCGTTTTGTATGTGATCAGAAGTTATTTCACAAACACCGTCTTTTTGATCTCGTTTAAGCTTACAAGCTGCTTGCCTAACTTGTGAAATGTCCACAGTATGCTTATTGTTTTTATAGAGGTGCAAATATTCTCTATCCTCGATATATATATTGCACCATTCGTCCACAATTATTTCCGTATGATATTTTAGCCGTTAAAATCTTCACTGCAGACACAACTGGACCTTAATTCATTATTCAATAGTATGCCGATTGAAATTTCATTGATAACGTCAACGACAGAACATATATATTTTGCGTCAGTCATTCAGCACAGACAGTAAATACATCACGGTACTTACCAACATAACTTACCTTCAGAGAATTATCAAAATGTTCTTTGAATTATTTTCGTAAACTTTACATTCGGGAAATGCACACGTGTGACCTTCGAAATAAGAATTGCATTGACTTATTGTTCTTTGCAATCTCAATAAATCGCACAGTCCTCTGCCGAGCAAATACAACAGCCATATTTGATTAGAAGCAGCATTCAACCGCGCTGGGCTTGGGCAACAAACTATAGCTAGACTGAAATCATTTTTATGATGTTATATGATGCGCACACTGTAAACAGGTAAGGTATCTGTTACATGCATATGGTAAAGAGCTAAGTCTCCTTTGCGTCGTGCAGCAGATCATACATTACCTTAGAATTCATACTGTAATCGATGCTTGAACCAATAACAATATACGAAATCTGATAAAAATTGATGATCTTGTCAATGGAAAGAAATGCGTACTTCAAAATTACATGCTGCGCTAAGCTAAAGGAAGCGTGTGCGGTCGTTGCTCGGAAGTTTTTATACCGTATTGTTTTGTAAGGAGCACGTCACATCACACTGTATTGGTATCTGTATTGATAAAGCAGGATATTGGTGCTTTTATCATCATTAGATTTTAACATCATTACACTGGACTAGCCCCAGTACAGGGAAGCCTCAAAGTATCTAATGTGATGCAGCCTTATGTTTTGAAGCCTTGTACCACCTGCAAGATTCAAGCTCTTTATTCGTTATATATCATTCATCTTATGCGGCACAAGGGTACACAACATTATGAAGGTGCATGAGGGTACCTTAGGTAAACTGATATGTAATCTGTTACGCCTCTTTGGTTTGATGATCGGGAGGCATGCATTATGCAGCGCAGCAGGTCATCTAAATACAACTTAACTTTAACTATGCAACGTGTTACCAAAGTATATTAAAAAACAAAGATAGAGCTGGAGTTTGCATCATGCACACTCTGGCGTTTACCTTATTATCTGTGGGAAAATTCAGTAAAGAGTCATAATGAACCATGTCTGATGGGAAGTATTGATCCAAATGCTTTACTAGGAACTATCGGAAACATGATGGACTGAATACATAAAACAAACAGTCATTCACGGCTGCACTTTCCATGCTCAGACAATATGCTATCATCAAACAGTTACCAGCCTTGTTTGTAGCATGTACGCCCCAATTTCCGGTCTGGCTGCCGTGTTTGATTATAATTAATGATATACAGCATCCGACATCCGGGAAGGCTTTCATATAGCTAACACACGCACATTGCATTCATAGAGTATAATAGCAAGGCGCTATTCTATAGCCGTTTCCGATCGCTATTAGTTTGAATGAATTTGTTTAAAGCTTCATCTAAATGCCATCATTCAAATTGCTTTTTGATTGTGATCTAACAATGATTTAGCAGAAATGGAAAGAGGATATCAATAGTTGTAATACATGATACCATTAGCGCCCGCATGGATTAGCGAATCGCATCCTGAGGTAGTTTATCATTGTGTGATTTATAGGTAAACTTTATAGGCTTTCATTTTGTGTCTGCAAATTAAAATGTCGCACAGTCTAAAACATTTAGCTTGTCACAGTTGGTAATCCTCCTCGTGTCTGGGCTAACTGAGGAATTACAAGGGTTGCTGATATGTCGAGATTGCGGTAGCTAATTTACATCAAAACGCATGGGGAAAAAAACATGATTTATAAATGAATTCTTCTAACGCACCCATTTGGATTTTGGTGCTGGTCCAAATTTGTGGAGTGCTTTTCATCCTCGGAATAAGCGACAGTCGTAGATTGTTGTACATTACTGTAGGCAGGATCGACTGTTTTTCGTCTTAGGCTCGTTTATCTGTGCGTTATTTAACACGGGCGCATTAGGTTTCTCTTTGGTTATTACGAATGTCATATTGTCAATTCAATTGAAAAACATCACAAATGGACTATGACCTTTCAACAAGCACAAGCTAGAAAAGGTCGCATACAAATGAGGCTGTAGCTTAATGACAGTCACAATTGGGCGACGCTCAGGCTGGCTTGGCCTACGATTCAGACGGAATGAGTCCACTTTTTGTTTAGAAGCATAGAAGCTGTAATAAGTAAAGGGATGACTCCTTACAATATCCGCAATATGTAATGCACCGGGTTACTATGGTAACATGGAATGTTCTCCAAAGGATCATCTATATGTAACAGCAACGCAGTCCCAGCACGCCCGTCAAACAGCAGTGGAGTTGTGGGATTACCCAGAGAATACACTTCCTTGAATTACCGCATTGACCAACGAGATGAGACATTAAGAAGTTGTAGAAATTGCACATCTATAAACGTATTAATTGTCCAAGAAACAGAATTAAGAGGTAAGGATTTGATTAGACGAAGCATTTGTACCGATTGAAAAGACACTTAAATGTTAGCTGTCAGTGTGGGCTGGCTGAGTGGGAGTGGGGGGGGGGGGTTATTTCGATGATAAAACGAGATAATACTTTTACTTAATTGTATATCAGACGACTAAATAGAGCCAAGTGTAAGTATTACAACAAACTCACTACCACATAACCACTCAGCATATCTGTTAGTTTGGCAATTGCCGGGACCACCGCTATCGATAGCCGAAACAAAGCATGGACCCTTTTAGTTGCACTAGCAGAAAATGATTTGGCATCAACTGACTATGGATCAGGAATGTGGACAACGATAACAAGCCTGTGATTGCAACGTCGATGATAAAACGAGATAATACGTTTACTTAATTGTATATCAGACGACTAAATAGAGTAAAGTGTAAGCAATACAACAGACTCACTAACACATAACCACTCAGCATATTTGTTAGTTTGGCAATTGCACTAGCAGAAAATGATTTGGCATCAACTGACTGTGGTTCATGAATGTGGACAACGATAACAAACCTGTGATTGCAACGTGTAGTGTTAACACAAATATTCACAAGAACCGCCTATACTAATAATATGCTCGGCGTAGATAGCAGAGGTAATAGGCATTTATTAAAGCAAGGTTGCCGCACAGTAGGCCTGTCTATGTATATTATTGTCATATACCCGATTTTATAACCAAGATCAGTCGATTCACGAACATTTAGGGTCTAAGCAAACGAGGGTAATGGACTTCCTTCTCAATAAGCTTTATACAAGCATATCACAGCAATTACGAAGTCCCCCAGTAGTTGGCATGGTCGTTTGAAAGGGATAAGAAACTGCGTATAAATCATCAATTGTGTCCGTTTACTCGCCTAACTATTTATTCACTTTAAACCTTGCGTGGGATGAAAGCAACAAAGCACTCCCGGATATGCCCCGCAAACGTGTGCAGCACCACATTTAGTTTTTTACGAGTTGTACGTAATATAATATGGCCTTGGTATCTATATTAATAAACCGAAGTGTCAGGCTTTTGATTGATTGCAATCGTACTGTTGACGAATACCTTTGGAACACAATCATTCCCTTAATCATCAATTAATTTCAACAACCTACCACCTCGGTAGCCACAGCAGAACGTAACCGCTGTGCTCACATATGCTCAGGCGATCTTTCACAGCATATGTTATTATGCAGCCGTGAATCACTTGGACAGACGCAAGCAATTGCATTATCATATCAGAGACTTAGCGGCATGTGATTAATTATCTTAATTTTTTTCTCTATCTAATGCAGTGACAGGAAGCACGTCGTTAAAGATGGGCATAGTGCTATGTTGTAAGGATCTTCCATCACCTGTAAGGTTAAATTTACACATGCCGTACCTAGTTAGTCATTCTGTTGAGTCATAATAAAAAATCACCTGTCACATGCGACCTAACACTGAACAAGGGAGTACAAAAAGAGTGCCACGCAGTTTATGATTATATACGACACTGAAAACTTCCATATCGCTCACGAACTGAGACACACACACATACACATCTCAGTCAGTTAAAAAAAGCAATGGCTTAGTATGATTGTTACAGATGAAAACTTGCAGTGGTTTGCCAGGACTCTCACTTGCAAGGAACACAATACTACCTCGGCTGTTTGGCAATAATTCAAGGCAATTTTGTATCAGGTCCGCCGAGGATATTATGTGTTTTCCGAGGAATAATCGTGGGTTTGCTTTTGTAGCAGTGAACAAACTACCATCACAACTTTAATTTAGCGAATTGCAATTAATGCTCGATTTCGTATTACGGGTTTGCAAAACTATTGTTCTTTGAATTCATATTTTGTGCACAGTTAACCTTGTACAAAATATTGTTTGTATTTATGGCAAATACGGCAACGCAGTGACAAATTATTCATTAACGATACATTAGGTTTGCCAATATATTGAATCGCAAGAACAGTAGGTTAGATAAAGGTTACCACCACAGAAACGTGCGGAAGTGCCAGATAGTACGACGAGATAGCCGAACTGATTACAGTTGGGTGAAAGTGGGATGCTTAACAATCCATGAGGCATTTTCGAAGTATCTAACTATGCAATTGGCCGCTTTCAGATAAAAAAATCAATCAATTTGAAAACTGCTTGTTTAGGTGATTGTCACATATGTCTGATGCAGTCCCAGCATTAAAAAAAGTAAATTGACCGAAAATGGTCAGAATGCATGCGAGCAGGTGTGACTAGGCAAAATGTGGCACGTTTGTTGCTGAGCCAATACTAATCATCTAATCAAGTCTTCTATCAAACAATCCCAAACGAAACAAAATATGCTGTTTTAATACTTCACTTAAGATTGCTAAAGATTGATCATCCTTTACTGCATCTTACCTGTTACTTGTACCTCGTGTACCATTCATGCTCCAGTTGGAGTACGCACATATAAATCTATTCCCTGTCGCGTTTGAATATATTCTCATAGTACGTGCAATCTATTTTGGGACATGTTTGATGTTTTGTCACAGCAGATTGTTACTGAAAAATAAACCACAAATGGCAATTTGTCATTGATTAAATCAGGCATATTTATTGCCAACAAACTCCTGGAATTAGTTAGCTTCCTTTCTCGCCCAAACATCAACCTACTGGGTCTATTTTCATCAAAGATACATGTTAATTGTGCACATTGAAAATCCAACTGGCACAAATGTGTTTTGCTTTGTGGCTATAGATGTATCTGTGGTCAAAAATGATGGTTATATATATATATATATATATAATATATATATATATATATATATATATATATATATATATATATATATATATATATATATATATATATATATATATATATATATATATATTGATACAGCCGAGCATGCATTATTTGTGAGACCATAGGGTGTTTCCACTAAACAGTGCAAACCAGCATTTACATGACATACATTCCCGGTCACATTACATGAAAGGTAATGTTAAACGCCTTATTGCTGGTCATCACGTGTCTGATGTGATGATTTGATTGCACTGACAGACAAATAAATTTTTTATATAAACTGACATAGTGGTCTGAGTTTCTGGACGGCTGGTCGTATCTATCTAGGTTATTTCATTGTCATGATATAGGCTTAAACTGCTCATTTTGATCGCACGTAAAATGTATCTTAAGTGCAATCTCCATTACTGATCCAGTAAATATTCGACACCTTATGACCTTTTTACAGGACGCTGTCACCGCATCACTTGTAACTCAATGCGTTGTTATAGCAGCATGGCAATAAGGAATTCTAGCCATGGCAGAATAGAATGAAGCCGATATTTACGAAACGCATTCGTCGTTGTTGCTGTAAATCATGCTTTCCCTCCATTATCTTATCCTCCCCGACGATTGATATATTTTCGCTCGGAAGTAATAATGGTTTAACGATATCTTTACAATAAGAGAAACGCAGAGGCAATTTGCATTAAGCATCCTAAAGTGTATGCTCCCATCGTTCTCGCTATGACATTGATAGATCGAAGGGTTAAGGGACACTCTGACGTGATGGTACAATCTGGGATAGTTAGTGGTCAATTACAAGTGATTTATAGTAAATATATGTCAAACAATTTGGAAGGACAATCCATGTGGCAGCGACCCGCAGTTTATCACATTAACTATGTAATGTATTATCTGAGCCAGCCTCTTCATGTCATACCTGCAAACGAGAGATAAACACATGGAACGTCAATCGTGCTATTGGCATGGTACACTACGATGAGCTCACTTTCGCCACTCATAGAAAAGCCTGTCAACCAGGGAATTTATTGAGATAATCACCAATCGCTGGACTCCATAAATAAATCGTTCGCTTGTTGAGTTGAGGTTTAAAGCGTTTAAAGTTGAGGTCTATGTGTGCTGTTTGTGATCCAAACCGATAACAGCTATTACCAGAGCATGCATACACCACTTTTTCTTATGCAACTACTAAACATAGCATATGATCTAAAATAGTTATCTGCTGACATAATTGCGGTGTATAGATATCCCTCGGCAATACATACTCCATGCATTTGAGGGGTTGCCTGTCACGGTGTACTCCAACCTCGATCATATAAATTACGTATCATGCAGTCAGTGTGATTTATTATTACGTGCATAATGTAAACGTAACGCAAACATTAATGGTATGAAAATCGTGCTATGCTGCCCGGCGTCGTTACTCTGCAATGCCCATTGCCGTCAGCATGCATAATCAATTAGCTGCATGAAACGTGCATCTAAAATCCTCTGATATTAGCGGTAGTTGCCTATGCTGTTGCTACTGACAAATTGTAACAGCCACAAAACTTAATAGTAAAGTACAAAACGATGGTGGCATAGGAAATATCATTGTTCCTTGAGTGCTTACTTGGATAAGCAGACTATATAGCACATCTCGATGCCTCTCCATTCAGCCACTAAGGTGTTTACGTGTTTTTAGATGATATGACAGGACGGATGGAGACGTACTGGCATCTGCGATGTGCTTTGTAATCGTCTTTAATTCTGCTTTTCTTAAACACATATCTTTTGATGTTAGTTAATCACTTTTAACTACAATTACAAACAGTTTTTCGAGTGAGCTCACTTCTCTTTATGATAGATACTGGATAAAATCTAACCTTGAAAAGATGAATGGTGCTAGCGATATTTAATTGAATAGGAACACTCATGTATATTTCATTCATTAGATAATCGCGGAATGCGTATCGGTTACAGCAGAGGTACAGCTTAATTTTGTCATGGTTATCTTATGCGCACGTTCACAGTACAATTTAATAATCTCCATAAAACATACGTAGCTAACTGGATTCTGTCATTATTTCATGACTGATTTTTAAAGACCAACCATTACTTGAGTGCAAAATGTAAATATTTCCTTTAAGTTGTCATATAAATTTCATTACAATATTGTAGAGCAAGGCCAATGCAAACATGCATATAATTGTACGGTACAAATCAGCAAGTGTTCGATTGCAAGATTTGGTATGTTAGTGGCCCTTTTTAAATATGATGAGTTTGTGCATCGAATGGTAGGTGCTTGCACAATAATCCTATCAGTGAGTGTGTGTATGTAACCTTCTCGTGACAAGGCAAATACACTCGACAATTCTTTTACCATCCTGTGCATTCTTCCGCGGTTAGTGGCGTTCAAAACTAATCCCTCATTGCAACAAGATTCATTAAAACAATAACTATTAAACGTTAAGGCTTGCGGGTTTTCTTTGCATCACATACTCTGTCATAACTAGAGCATATACATGTTGCTAGTAAAGGTAGCGAGTACACGAAGCACATACAATCGTGTGATTGTGTTTTGATATGAATATTGATGTGACACACATGGAGATTAATGAATGCCAGCACTGTGATGTTGACCAAGCGTAACAGCAACTTATTTGTATCGCCGAGACTGATGCATAAAGCATTTGATTATTGTTTGGCAAATATGAAAAAAATGTTGTGTAGCAATTTGATTCTGTTACGCAAACCATGGATCATTCAACACGGTTTATGGATATGTGTCATATAATCGCCCATAAAGCCAAGCAATTTATTTTTCTCATTGTGTATTTGTTGCTTGCAATAGTGCAAAACTCCGCCAATTACCGCAAGATCATGTGAATGACAAATAGCATTCAACGACTGCGCACAGAATGACAAATGTGACACTGAATAAATCGGTAAATTTGATTGCCAGCAAACACCTTGAATACACTAGCTTTATCCCTCAGCAAAGCGTCAAGCGTCGTACACATCGGGTCTATTTTCATCAAAGATGCATGTTGATCGCTGCACAGTAAAAATCCACCTGACACACATATATTTTCTCCGTGTCTGTACATGTATTGGTGGTTAATAATGAAGCTGCTTAGCAATTAGAAAATTAGATATCAGTTATGAAGGCCAGTTCAGGTCTTTAAATTTGATCAGTATTTTTCCTGTCAGAACTTAGTAGATAAGTGGTCAATGTCATTCTTATGGTAATAAAGGGCAACCTGTGGCTGTCACACTCCCTGGTATGATATTCATAAATGCTCCTACGCGAACAATGGACAAGCTAATCGGAAATACAATTGCAAAACAAGAATGATTTATGTTAGAAGAAACTGTTTATCAATCCACTGGCCGATATTTATTATAGGTTTCTAATGCCATAATATTATAACACATATCACAAACCCTGCGATGGACTGTGCGTTGTCACCACTACGCCTGCATTTACTGTCATTCAGAACTCTATCGAGGGAACCAATGTGATTTATAGAATCAGTTACATTTGCGACACCCACACACACTCGAGCATATACTAATTCATAGTATTAAACGGCCAGGCTTAATTCAAATTTGGAGCAGCAAAGTTTCAGCTGCCTCCAGGGTTCAATCTATGGATTGAACATGCTACACCATTAGCGACAGAGCGTCGCACAATAGCCAACAGAAGGTTTTATGTGTTTTTGTTCAAACAAAAAGCCCAAGCCACATTGTGTAAAGAAGATTGAAAGCCATATATTTAGGTTCTCCCTTTGTGTCCATGAATAGACCCTTCCCAGTCCAACAAATATCACTTGACGCAAACGTTTAATTTTGGCTTAACATTTAAACGTTTAATTTTATCAAATATATTCAACTTATAAATATCATTTCGAACACATGAGTCGTGTCCTTAACATGAATCAATTTTTGTTAATCACAGCGGTAAGTGGCCACGAGACATAACCCCTAATTAGACGCGGTTTCTGTTGCCTTTTAATACTCATGCTTCATAATCACATAGCATAAGAGAAGAAGGGGGCCACCAACACCCTGCAAGACCGAGAGCCGATCTTACGTTTTACAATCTCTAGCACGTGGATTTAGACAAAATTAGCGGAGCCCTACAACACAATTGTGTTTTCTTAATATCTCAACTCATTGTCTCAGTGCACCTACCGGAACCTTTGACCAAAACAGTCCAAATGTGGAACATTTGTGCGTGTACGCTGGCTACAGACCCCATAATCAACAATTTGGTGAATATAAAGAAATCTAATGTTTTTAATCCTTAAAACATCATTAACCTGTTTATCATCAATATGCCTGGTCGAATAATGTCATGAAGTGCAATGTATTCTCCTTACAAGAAATGACATGGATGACAGAAAATTGACAATAAACAGTTTCCTATTATGCAAGGAAAAACTACACCTATTAAAGCAAGTCAGCTGACCATACGTTCGGTAGATCCCATAGGGCTGGTTGCCCAAGAACTCTCTTCACTTAGCCGTTACGATCAAAGGAATATAGTCGCACATGTTGTGCCGCATATGTGTCAAAATGCTCTCTCTCCGTCCCCTTCATCACATTTACATTAAAGTCACATTGTTACAGCTTATCAGTACGGGACGCCAAGGATCATAGCACAACATTATTGAATGTTAATATTTGCTTGTTGCCGACAGAAAGTGCCCTGCTAATGCAATTGGCAAATATCAGAGAAAATATTTCCTGCAGATTACATTAACGAAATGGAGTGCAGGGGTAGGGTTTCCAATTTTGTATATAGTTTTCATGGCTCATAACTTTCCGATTAATTGCCCTCGTATTTTCCCATGGATATGGCGTTATGCTTACAGCGTGAAGTAAGATATTAAAACATGTGCCATTTTGGCACATCATGGTGTCGGTACACTTTCTATTTCGAGCGTCTCATCATAACGGTGAAGTGTTTTACGCAATCAAAAATTGACAAAACCATGATAATTGTCAAGGCCAAGTGGTGCACCTCACAAGTTTATCCAACCCTGAATAGTTAAAAACCGGAGGTGGGAATTTGTGCATGTTAATGGATATATCTAATAGAGCAAATGGTAGCTTCCAGTTATGAGCAAATGTTATGATTCGACAAGATATTTTATTACAAATCATTGATAACTTAATATCAAATTTAGTAAGTTAGGAATTTGTTTAACATTCGGCACTTAGTCATGCAAGAGGGAAAGAACTCTTCCACGTTAATTACAAGCAAACAACAACGTTCGTTTGATTTCAAACGCAATATCACATATGACTCATTCACCAAATGTGTAATAACAGTACATAGTATTATATGCAACTTGCAAGCAGACATATAAATGTGTAGGGTCCATGACATATAAAAAGTCATCTGCAGAATTGATTTGTGCATCAATTATCTCTCAATCAACTACATGTCTTGCCTGATTGTGGAAGTCTTATGATTAAAATATGTAGAGGAATTATGTGCCTTATGATATGTCTGCTAATGCGACTGAATTTAATCTGCGAATATTGAGATAATTCGATCAGTGCAACTGTTGATACTCTATTCCATCACAATTTCGTAAATTGATCAATTATTGAGCAACATGCACCTTGCGCCAAACGTGTAATAACAGTACAGAAAACATCGTTACAGAAAACAATAAAGATCGCCAAAGTTCACATACCGGTGCATTCTGGGTTGTAATATTACATACACATAATATGCTGCCATTTCAGGCGTTGAGGTCGCACTAATTACTTCTACCCATATAAATCAATTATGTAGCAAAAAAGAAAGACATTGTTAGGGTTTGTCAAAGAATTAGGAGTAGTACTGATTTTAGCTCGCAGTTAGTGTGATTGAATTAAGGTACGGCTGTTCTGACACTTCGGTCACTATCAAATGTATCATCCATAATCCATTCGTAAGTCAATTATGAAGTTTAAAACAATCGGATCATCATATCAGACGCTGGGTGATAAATACCAAACTTTAAAAGAGAGGATGCTATACTCTGTATTATAGGAATTGAATATCCTTACTAAGTCGATTTACCAAAAGGCTATAATGCATTCGACTGAGTGTTTAGATGCAATACCAGATATACAATTAATATTAAGTGACACAATTACTCTGTATAATCGAATACAATCTATGAAAGGTACTGAGTCTAAAACAACAATAAGCAGTAGTTTCTTAACCCGTGAAGTGTTCCGGAATAAATCTAAAAACTCAGCAGGTGGTGTTATTAACATCACTAGGTCCATTTAGCGTTGTACTGACACCAAAACTTGATTCAATTTATTCTGCTACTGACCGTAATTCACTAATTACAATAGTCGTGCCTTTTAATAGTCTAGGATGAACATTCATCGTTTGATGATATCTTATAGACAAAAGCTGCTATCGAAAAACGGTCAGCTCTTGTGATATATCAATGGATGAGAATAGTTGTGTATAATGTATTCATGAGTGATTTCGCCTAATTGGTTTCCAAGTTCAGAGTTAGAATGGCGGTTTCCAAGGGTTCTTACTAACTTTAAATTACTAAAAAGCAATGCCTGCTTGGTATCAATCGGCATTGTGTTTCCGGCTCTCCACAGTTTTATGCAAATCCAGGGATTAGGTTTGTTTATTTGGGCATCATTTGGCACGGGCGCATCAGATTTCTCTATAGTGGTTACGAATGTTGCATTGTCGATTCCAGCGAAAAACACAGCAATAGAGACCGTCTTAGCTTATCATGACATTATGGTTTAGGCAAAAAGTGTACTTCACACACAGCTGCAGATCATATGGCGATACCGCACGCTTTGATGTGTATGCGTGAGGTACTGCTGGGGAATAAAATATTGTTAATGATAACTTGTTCCATGTAATATGTTGGTCAACCACATAATATTGTAGTCCGTTGAACAAATATATATTGTCCATAGCCACATAATCAGGTCTAAAAAGACACACAAAAATTGTATTCATCCCTTTGCATTTGGCCAAGTATTGTTGCAGCTGGCTTCATGATACTCAAGTATGGTGACAATTAAATCCGGCAAAACCTACCCAATACTGAATATTTTACAACAAAGCCGTGTCAGCCGGGCAACCTGCAATGGTAAGGTAATTGCTGAATGTTTGTTACCTATTCCTCAACCATAACTACATACGTTCATAATGGAAACCTCCGTTTCGTGACGTCATCAGTGTTCAGTACGACAATTGAATAACAATTCATTCTGTTCGCGTGTTCACGTTTTAACCCGAGTGTTGATAGGATTCATTGCTTCATTGATGCAGCTGCTGTGTGAATCTCTCGCCAGTAGGCTTCTGTATGCTGCCATTCAGAAGGATTTCGAAGTTGCAAATGTGATTTACAGACCGATTCGTCATGTTGTATATGATCTTTTACCACGCACAATATAAAAAAGGTCACATAACATTGAGGCTGTAATTGAATGACATTTCAAAATGGGCGTCATTCAGACTGGTTTGGCCTACGTTTCAGACGGAATGAATCTGATTTCTGATACAATATATCAAAATATGAATAGATGACTCCTTAAAATATCCACAATCTGTGATGTACAGTCTTAGTATGGTAACAGGGATTGCTCTTGGAAGTATCATTGAAATGAAAGAGCAATGCTATCCCAACAACGAGCATATATGTCAGTTTTCAAGAAGCAGGGACTGCCATCAACAAATGGTCATATATGAATATAACATATCTACTTATATAAATAGCCAAAACATACCCTGGATCTTTTTTAGTAGCACAATCAGACATATGATTTTGCATGTGAATTATGGATGAGGATAACAATAACAAACTTGTTGTTGCAACGTGTAGTGTTTCCACCAAATGTCTGGTCGAGCTTAAATTTGACCTGAGTCACAACACACAAGTGGCAGCTGTGTAATTTATACCGTGTTTGTACGCTACCTTATGTTTCTTCCCAATTCTTGACATTTCGAGACATTGCAATGTACTTTTTCTAATGATAAAAAGTCAATCTCACCTTTTGCTTGAAAACATGCACACAAACAGTCCGCTCTAATGATACGCTGGGCGTAGAAGAACAGAAGTAATAGACAATGAATAACACAAGCAGTGGTACATATTCATGCGTATGCATATTGTTGCCAAATTCCCAATGTCATAATCTAGATCAGTCGACTAACGAAAATGTAAGGGTCATAGCAAACGAGGGTAATATTGATCATTGTCTACACCGCTTTGTACAATCATATCACAGCAACTACAAAATCTTCCATTGGCGAATATGCTCGTCTGATGATGATATGCAACGGTGCATAATTCATTAAGCATGGCTGTTGATATACGTTGAATTAACTGGTAAATGTTTGGGTGAATATGCTTCTGTTGATTGTTTTTATATCAGTATTCGTTAACGTGCAAAAGTATTTATTAACTTTAAACCACGTGGTTCATACTAGCAACTTGTAAAACAACCTAGTGGCTTTATGGTGTCATCAGCAAAAACGCTCACCGAGATACCGCATAAAAGCTCATGCAGTGGTTTCGTTCGTTGCTTACGACTCGATGGTAAACAGATTCCAATGACGTAAACAGCGTTTGTATTCTTGGCTAATTGTTGCCTTAAAGGATTTACTCACCGCCATTTGCAACAATATAGATAAAAAAATATAATACATACGCACACTGACAACGTTTTGCAAGCGCACTGGCCAGATATGTCTGAGATGAGGACAGTGTAAAATGCAGCCATGTATCCCTCGAACTGATTCAAGCACATGAATTATCACATCAGATTCTTCGTAGCATGTGATTAATAATCTTTCTTTTTTCATTTAATGCGGCACCAGCATGCACATCGTTATGGGGGTGCACGGCGAGACGCTTACTGAACTGATATGTAAAGTTTTACGTATGGGAAACAATACATGACAAGTGCTTAGTCCGGACAAATACATTGTAGTGCCCAAAACAAAATTCGGACAGCTTATCATAGTCGTTGTATTGTGATTATATAGTTAGTAATCAATATATATGTTTTATTAATCATCGACTTAATGTCTAGCAATCATTCCTGACGCAGTACATGAGTCATTTTCGCCGTAATTCATCGTTATTTTGTATTTAAGGAAGTGCCCCAGACAACCAGGTTGCCAGCCACACACCGGCGTGATCCAGAAGTAATACTGTACATGATGCTTGAATGATATATCCATGTTAAACGCGCATACTTGTCACTGTACGAATATACCAAAAGAGACAATAATGTGTAGCGTTTCGTCGGTTACTTGTGTTTTGCAAGATGGGAATAATGACCGAGCTTACGATATAAGACTGCAAAAGTGATGCAGAAGTGATACTGTTTGACTTTTAAGCTGTTCAGGGATTTTTCAAAAATGCAGAATAATCACAGGTATATAAACAATTTAAAAGGTGTTATGCTACGCAGCATGTTATCGAAGTTAACAATAGCGCAACATCTGGCATGTGATAAGTCGCTTAATAAGCCATCATTTGCATTCAATGGAGCTTTAATATAAAAACAATTCGTGTCAGCAATTGAGAGTTATCGGAATTAGATGTGGATATAACCAACAACCAATGGTGATTTATATATGTATATATATATATATATATATATATATATATATATATATATATATATATATATATATATATATATATATATATATATATATATATATATATATATATATATATATATATATATATATTTAGGTGTGTGTGTAATAAATGAGACGAATCCTCCGCCGAACATTGGTTTTGATCATTGTATAACATACGCTAGTTGCTCTAGATATAAACCGCTTTTAGTCTGCAGCTCGTCGTAGAACGAAAGTGTTTTTGCCTACAGGGTCAATGTAGTCTACGTGATTCAGTGTTTCTTTTCTTGAGCTTGTTTATCATGACGTGTACCTCAAGTCCTTGTTACTGTTAAGGGATGTTTAGCCGAATGAAGCTAGCTGCTACCATGGCCAACCCAAATGACTACCCAATTTTCCACCCTTATTCATTGGGCCAAATCGCTGTGTATGGTAAAGAATAGCGCATGCGAATTTACTACGCTCTGTAGTCCCACGTCATTATATGACAGGAAAGCTGTTTTTTTTGACGCATAATAGCACATTAAACCACTCTTTAACGAATAAAGTGACCATGCATTTTTGATCTTTTGTTCGCAAAAAGCATTTACACGACACATATCATAATGAAATGATTAATTTGGGACAAATAAGCGCAGCACAATGGACAGGTTAAATTAAAGAAAAAAGCATACTTGAGTATTTTACGTTCGGATGGGCACAATGAATACTTTGGAGGACAATGACACGTATAAGTTGAATTACTAAATGTACCCAATATATTGGCCTATTCACACAATCAGGCTAACGATCCACAAAACTTTAAGGCGAAGGACTTGGTCTGATAGAATTCTGGTTACGGTGATTCAAAATTCATATATAATAGATGAATGGGTTTAATTTCGAATTAAACGACTCCGATGAAAGTAGGCATGTAAAGCGCATATTAACTTCACCAGATGCTCAACCGGTAACACATTAATAGTAACCCTAAATTCTTCTCTCATGAATCAATTCGCGTGACAGACATCACATTCACTGTCACTAACCATGTGAATGCAAATGACATCTGTTTATGCAAATAACTCATGTGATTATATTAGTAGAGGGGCCACGCAAAAACAAATTCAACTGAAATTCGAATTTTGGCTGAGTTATATTACAAGACTTAACTAGATGGATACTATCCAAAACCAGTAAGGTTATTCACAGTAGATTACCAATTCACGAGTTTTGCTCGTTTCTATGTTATAAGAATTTTCTAAAACGCGTTAGGTTAAATTGGCAAATGTCGTGCTTAGTTGGTCATATTCTGTTGATTCATAACCATAAAGCACCTGTCACCTGCGACGGAAGAGTGCCCTATAGTTTACGGGGTACGTATGTTGCTTTTTATGACTATATACAACATTCAGCGTTTCTGTAAACTTCCTTATCGTTCAGTGCTTTTAGCCTCAGTAAAACAAGAGAATAAACGCTTGATTCGTCGAACTATCTTCATATTACAATCGCAACTTTAATTTAACGGATACTAGTAATTGCTCGACCTCTGATTCCGGGTTCGCAAATCCGAAATGCCATCATTACAATAACGTTACAAGATATGCAACCTTTTCATATTAATACTACTTGGATAACTGACATCAAGATAGATGACCTCTAGTATAATAAGGTATTGTGGTTAGTAGACATAAATTAGCATATCATCGATAAAGAAACACGCACGATCGATTGATCGCCGCAGGAGTGGTAGAGGGAATCCACCGTTGACCATTGATTTTCTCCCCGTTGCCGTCAGAGGCATTTCCTAGGAGAGGAAATTGACAACCTATCATTTGCGTAACCTGACTTCCTTCATCTGGGAGTTGGCGTAATAAGCGGTGAAGCGATATAAAAAGACACAAAATATGTAGCAGCTTCATACACACACACACGCACACACATAACACACACACATATAAACACACACATACACACACAAACTTGATATCAAAAACAAACCTACGTACGAATATGCTCACTTCGGAGAACAACACATGTCCCTCTGGCTGCACGTTTAGTGTTATTGAGCGACTATGACTTTGTCCTGCTTTTCGTTTACTTTTGGCTGTCAAAGCTGATAATGGAATGTTGACAAACGCCAGGTTCGCATTTGCTTCTGCATTGCAAATGGTATTTGGCGTCAACACCGCCAACAAAAGACTATTTTTAAACGTGCTTGTTTTCAACACAACCACACAGTTGCCTTTATGTATGTGCTGCTTCTCAACCAAAGTAATAAAAATAATTTGGAAATAACGATACCATTCCGGAGACAATGTAAGCTTTGTAATTAGTGAATACCAATATAAAAAAAACAAGCCTGGGTGAGTGTGCGTGTGCGTATTGGTGTATTACGGGTGCACGATGCTAATTTTGTTTAACAGAGTAACCACTTTCCATCTAAGTTGTGGCGGGTACAGATGAATGGAAGGATCTAGCAGTTGTTTGTCACCTCACGCGCGTGCTCTATGAGCAAAAACAGGTAATCCATATTGCGTGCAATCTGATTTGCTAACGTGAGCATTTGACGTCAGGGGGTATGATCAAATACTCAATCCAGAGAGCAGAAAATTGCTACAACGCCGTTTGGGTGTATTTGAAATTCATTTGCCAAAGCTTATACCACCATAGTAATGATGCGTTTACGGAGTTAGTAATAACTCACCCAAACAAATTCATGGTGTCTGTTAAAGGAATACGTCCTTGCAACATTTATGAAACGCAAGTGAAATTGTGCACAAACTTTGCATAAACCTGCATGAATTCAACAACTGTTATCGAATTATTGCAATAAACACCCGTATGTCTGGACTGACTTCATCCACATGAAAGTTGTGCGCTTGAATCATGGTCGCTGTGCTACTTTTTGTGGATAGAAACTTGACCACTGTCATACATGATTCTATTGCACCTGTTTGGTTGCGTAATGCGGCGGCTTCTAACATGGAGTCACCACTTCGCCGATTTTCGAATTGCTGGCTATATACACAATCTGTTGCGTATATACACTGATCATAAAAATTGTACACATCGGGCATTACGGCCATCCCCAGTAACACAATTCAACGCAGAATGAGAGCAGTTGTATCAAAGAGCACTAGGTTACATTACAATAACGCGTCAGTTACATTGTATCATTCGGCATTAACTTGCCGGCTTTTGCATTTTTTTAACGAAAAGCGACAGTCGTACATTTTTGCATATCACTGTAAGCAGGATTGACCGTTGTTCGGCTTAGGATCGTTTATTGGTGCCTATGCTTTTGCCTGTGGTTTTTGTACTTGTGTTTGCTGTAATGTGACCGACGATGTACAATATCATCAATCCTATTTCTGTCAGCCATTTCCAGAGCAGCAACTTTGTTGGTATGCAATTCTGCCTCACCTGTTTTATATGGAGCTTGATATAAACTGGTACATGCCATACCCGCCATCAACCCATCATCCGGCAGAACCCAATCTTATCTCACAACATGGCGTGTCAGCCAGAAAACATGCAAAGGAACGGTTAGTGAGCTACCTACTCGAAAACGGGATGTTTTCTATTTACGACCTTTTACATGTTGTAGACTTTAACAGTATATTTAGAAGTTTACAATGAAAATCTCTGTTACCTGATAAATATTGTTCATAACATGTTAATAAGACGTCGTCAGTGATCAATGTGGCAATCACACAACCATTCAGTCTGTTAGCGTGCTCATTTTACCCCTAATGTTGGTGGTCTGTTTTCCTTTACGGATACAGCTATTTTGTAATTCTCCCAAGTAAGCCTATGCTTGCTGTCATTTAGAAGACTATTTAAATTGTTAATGTGATTTATACACTGATTGACCATGCTTTGTTTTACAGGCACAACATATAAAGAATAAAATAAAGAAGAGTCTGTAGCTGAATGACATTCACAATTGGGCTTCATTCAGGCTTGCTTGGCTTGACTGGACGCCAAAGTTTCGGACGGAATGAATCTGCGTTCTGTTCACAAACATACAAACTATAATACGTGAATTGATGATTCCTTACAATATCCACAAAACGTTGCTATAGAAACAGGGATTGTCATTGCAACGATTACAGAAATGCAACAGCAATGTCATTCCGGCAACAAGCAGCTTAAGTCAGTGAACCATTTTCGTTCGCAGGGCTTCAGCATTTATTGGGTATGCCCGTCAAACACTGCACTGCGTTTTGTGATTGACTAGCGAATACACGCCAATGCATGACCACATTTACCGGGCAGATGTTAGGTTAAAGAGGTTGGGAAAATTGCACATCTATAAGCGTACTTTGGTTACAATTAAATATCTAAATTTCATTGAAACGCATAAATAAAGGTATATAGACAAACCGTTTGTGATCTTTAAACAGAATTAAAAGCGCAGGATGTCATCTCATATATATATATATATATATATATATATATAGATATATATCTATATATATATATATATATATATATATATATAGATATATATATATATATATATATATATATATATCTCTATATATATCTATCTATTATATATCTATATATATCTTATATATATATATATATATATATATATATCTCTATATATATATATATATCTATATATCTCTCTCTCTCTCTCTCTCTATATCTATATATATATATATAGTACAATTCTATATGTGAGTCTTCTTGTCAATTAAGAACTGTCACCTCAGTGTTGGCCGACTGAGAAGGAGGGTAGCTATTCCGATGATAAAATGAGGTAATCTTTTTTCACGTAGTAAAGTATCAGACGACCATACGACCAAGTGTAAGCATCACAACAAACTTACCACAACAGACCCACTCAGCATATTGTTAAGTTTCCAACAGCCGGAACAACCACTATCGATAAATGGTCAGATATGAATACAAAATAGCCCAATTAGGTCATATTGGGATCACGTATGATAAACAATACACGTGCTATGACGACGTCGCATAATTTGCTCGCTAGTATTGGCTAACAGCTGCTAAGTCGTCAGCTCAAGCAAGCAATGCTATCCCAATAAATCCGTTTTCTTTCTAGCTATCGACAATTGGTGTAGCTACATACACCGTCGCCACATCCTGCAAAGCCGATGGTGTATAACTATAGTCTTCCGCATAATTTGCTTTACCAGATGGCGAGGAAAATATGGATGATGTGCGCGTTGATGAAGGCCGTATTAAATATATTAGTAGCTGCTAAAACTATTTCCCTTCGTGCATCTACGAAACCACTGGACGGTACATGAACAAGATAAATACTTAGTCCCCAAGCCTCTATGGCAAGAAAAACAGCTTTAATATACAGTTTTCCAAATACAGTTTCATTACACAAAATTGTGGTAACATTGCCTTATACTGCATCACACCTCATGAACATGAGGGATATGTTTATCAGCTTGATTTGTGTTATCATGATCAAGGCGAATCGGCTGAACACACATGGCAAGCAGCACAGAATGTCATTATTTACTTATCATAACGTATTAATTTACCTCAACAAGCAAAGTCTAGGTAAGGATCGTTAATAACTCTTTGGTAAAAACTAGGTATTGATATACTGGTTGGTACTGTCAAGTGTTAATTGTCACGCTCAATAATCACATGAATGTCAAATGTAAAATTGAAGCAGAAACAAGCATGAGAGTTAATCAGTTGTGTGGTACACACTCTTTGCCAAACAGTGAATATGCCGCGTAGGCACACTGATTGAAACCTTGTCGAGATCGGGGTACATGCTCTGTAAACACCCGTATCAAGAAGTATGCAGATGCTTGTAAACTGAATTCTAATGCATAGAAGATTCCATCAACGAATATGGCATGCAATACTCATTTTGATCAATGATGGCCGGATAGATGCCCGGACGTCGGCATTGCCTAGACAGGGCGGGCATCTGACGATAAGGTGCAGGGTATGCATTATGAGAGGTGGCAGGTGACAGTTCGGTAACTAGTACAATCTAGCATGCTACGATGTATATTTGATATCATCCATTAGAAGTGACTCCCTGAATTGATGGACACGTTATGATGAATGGTTGGTGTGCTGTAATGATGTAAATTGAACAAAATATGTGGTGCTTGCTGCGATATATCATCTATCAAGCACAGCAATTGTCCCTAATCAGCTGCAAGACTGTGTAATATAATTGAAGAGCGGCAGCTCTCATCAAAATAAAACAACCACATAAAATCAGGAGCATTCTTCAGTAAACTAACCACGGCGGTTTTTAAGGTCGTAAGAGGTTTTCTGCAATATATATATCAATTATATTTGTACCACTGTACTCCACCCATAATAGCCCTCTAGCCGGCGCTTCGGCAACGTTGATTGGTATTTCCTCTTTTCCTCTTAATAAAACCATGATCGGTCGAGTTACGAAAACATGGCATCATAGCAACCGTGGGACGGTACTACATTTTGATCGCTAACGGAAACAGACTACATTTTCAATACTGCTTTCCGGAGCACCTGGTGGCAATTATGAAGGCTCTACGCGGCAGGCACGGGCATCTGAAGGGGCTATAAGACGGTTTATGATATATCAAGCGTGGCACTTAAGACCCTTTGAATGAAGAGGTAAATGCTGTGTTGAATTAATACCAGTACACACGCAAAGGTATTTATTCAATTTTAACTAAGCGCTGGCCTCTACTTGCCATTTTGCAACAACCTATTTGCTTTATGGTGGCACCAAGTGCGATTCATCAGTTGCACAGCTAACCAAGACTCCGAGATTGGCGCAGGCGTATATCAACCAAGGTAAATATACTCCGATTACGTAAACAGCGGTGATGTGGGTGGCACATTGTTTTCATAAAGCAATTACTCGCTGCCATCCAGAAAAATATGAGTAATCATATTTGATCTATACGCAAAACTGACAACGTTTTGTAAGTTGGTAATCACTTGAAATTACTCATCGTTAGGCAGTCACTCCGGTCGTCGTGCATAATTGATTTGCTAAATGTCATTTGTCCTGTTCTTATGCTACGTAGCATTAATCTCTTTTTAATCTTAATCCAATAATAGTACGCGTCAGCAATAACTTATCGTTATTAGAAGGTGCAATCTTCCTTCCGAGATGTGTAATCTATATGTTAGGAACAACTGCTTCATTTGTAAGCAATGTTAATCACTCAAGCATTCACGTACGATTGTACGCCATTTAAACGTACAGTGATTACCGAGGGTCGTTAATATCAAGTCATAACGAAAATGCTTACTAACGTGCGTTTTATGGTAGATAAAAAAAGGTCTAGCTAGAATACGCATGTGAAATACCAGCAGTTGTAACCGTATATAGAATATTTGCTTTTGGGAATTTGTGCTCTCAAAATATTAAGAGCGCAGGATTTGATTCGATAAAAGGTTCGCATTGATTGAAATGACATATGTAAGTAATATTGACAATATAAAAACGCTGTATGGGACGACCGAAACCGTAGGTAAGGGGTTAAATTCGTATGGTTTGATAATATCTTCGAATAACCAAGTGTAAGCTTATAGTATAAATCTATACTTATAGCAATTGCCAAAGCAATGCATGAACCGTTGGAATTGCACAAATATACCAATTTGAGAAATTATATCACATGTTGTCTGATAAGTGAGATATCCATATCTTTACGGATTCCGCATGTTAGCGTTGTTAAAAATGCCTCGTAATATTCCATAGCATGGCTGAAGAACTGCAGACGTTTTCAGAGACCTGACATTTTCTCGGATAATTAGAGAACATCTGCTCTCTACTCTTAATTCAAGTCGCCCTTTGTTTGCAGCCCGTTGTAGATTGTCGCGTGTTTGCCATAGGATGTTATGGTAATATATTCCATTAACGCCCACGTTTTTAGTGTTTCTTGTCTTAATATCGTGTGCACCTTAGGTCCCAACTTTACTGTAGATAGATTTGTTTTTGTTGCCCATTTAAGCCTCTCGCTATTATTGCCAACCTTAATGACTAGCATATTTCCCGCTCTTAGACTTGCGTAACTTTCTTCAGTGGCCATCGAGTCTGCATGTGCCCTATCTATATAGATATGTAGTAACCCAGTTCAAGTGTCACAAGCGGCCGATAAACAAACATGATACGAGGGAACGTATGTATGGTAGAGAATAGCGCATGCAGCGCAAATACACAGTTGTAATGGATCTCCATCAGTCGTAAACCTATTCCCAAGACCAATATGCACTTAGCTGGTTAAGTCCGAATCCTTATACTGCTGGAAAAACAATGTTGTTAACATATGATGGCGCATCGATCAAGTCTGTTACACGCTATGTGATTAACATTGCCATCACGCTCGTCTATCATAGGGCTAAATGGCACTATGCACAGTATGTTAGTGACACACATTCGTTTCTTTTGACATTCTTAAATATCCGAGCATATCCACCTATAAATATCCGCAACAACAAAAGCATCAGCTAGCTTACCTACGCCATAAACGGCTCAATTGTCTCGTTCAATATAACGCAGCGTAATCAGCTATGCACGGAAACAAGTGTTAACTCTGTGCTATTATTAAATCGTGGAACAGAGCGCCCTATAAATAACTCGATCAAACACTTGCTACAGTTGATTGATTCATTAACCTTATATTACAACTGAAGTAATTGCTCATAACATATATATACTCACCGTGGATGGTGATTATTGCAGCCATCTAATAACGATATGTCATTGCTGACACAAACTGTTATTGGATTAATGCCCTGTTGCATGCAAATGAAAGTACCCGTAACTTATTACACCCTCCACAACCTGCCGCTTGTATGATATCGCGTAAGATTAAAACGGAATTAATGATACTTAGCATAACAACAAGACAGATTATGTTTAGCCAAGCAATTTTACACAACGACCGGAATGACAATGAGTTATTACAATTAATAACCAACTTACAAATCACAATATAACGAAGATTATAAATACTCCGAAAATGTGAGGCGGCACCTAAATTGATAGTTCATGATGTGGTTTTAGCATTCATGCATGTGTGATGTCGTTTTCGTGAGATAAGTCATCCATCACAATATTGACATATATACAAACCTTGCTCGTAGAGGGTCCAGAAAAAAACCCACAACGCTTCAATTGATCAAAAGTTTTAATCTAGTGTTATATGGAAATGCCAAGTGATTGTATTTGCAGGCACAAATGGAATGCCTATAGGTTTGACTATATATCAAACAATGGTAAACTACTTCGAGATGCGAATCGCTAATCAATGCGGACGGTAATAGAATTATAAAAATAGAACTGTCGATTTTCTTTTTTCTGAGTCACCTGCAATGTTGTTAGATCACGAAAAGAGGCAAATTGAATTATGCCATTTAGCTGAATGATTACAACAGTTCAATCGAACTAATAGCAAGGAAACAAGTCATTCAGAAAACAAATCGGCATGTTACATGTACGTTCAGGTTAAATACAAGTGGCACAACTCCTTCAATAGGATGCTGAAAAGGGTGATCCGTGTGCACATAGCGGCTTCTTTCAACTGCAGCTACTCCGGTTGCATGATGTTTAAAATAATTGAGATAAAAGGTCTTTCTTCCTACCATGCCGCTAGGGTCCATTACGTAATAGCTCAAATTATGTTTCATTAATAACAAAACATTGTCATATTCTCATTTTCGAATGATTCTCTCCAAAACAATTCGGTGGTACAGAATAATCGCACCTCCTAAGATAACAAGATTGCGCGTATTTACGGGAGTGCCTTTTTGACTTCATTACACGATACGTATATTGATGAATGGGTCGGGTCTGGACGCGTGCAAAACGTTGTCAGCTTTCATATTTATCAAATTATCATTCGTCATATTGTTCTGGATGGCAGCAAGTATGTGCCATGCACGTCACCGCTGTTTACGTGATCGGAATATATTTACCATCATAGAGTCTATGAACATAACCCATGTTTGATACACGTATGTGCCAAACTCGGAGTCTTGGTGAGCTGTTAAACTGATGAATAGCACTTGGTGCCACCATAAAGCAAATAGGTTGTGGCAAGTAGAGGCCACTACAATGATCAGAGTGAATAAATAATTTTGCGCGTGTACTGATATATATTCAGCAAAACATTTATCTGTTCATTTGAACCATCTCGTGTCATGCTTAATGAATCATGCACCGTCTCATAGTCCATTCAGATGACCAGGCCTGACGTTTGGAGCCTTTATAATTGCCACCAGATGCTTGTAGAGAGCAATATTAAAAAATGTAGGCTATTTCAGTTAGCGATTAAAATATTATACAGTCCCTCGGTTGCCATGACGCCATGTTTTCGTAGCTCGACTGCTCTTGGTTTTGATATGAGACATAGGGTGTACCAACGCAATCCATACTGCTAGCACTAACTACAAACTCCGATGAAATATCACTCTTTTTTATAGCAAAAGATAAAATACCAATCATTATTGTCCAAGCGCCGTAGAGAGGGCTATTATGACTGAGTATAATGAAGTGAATGTTATTGAAATATATGTTGCAGAATACATGACTGTAACAACCGTCATGGTTAGGTTGCGGTAGAATGCAGCTGATTTTATTTAGTTTTTCCTTTTTGCTAAATTTACCGTAGCTAGAACACGGATATAGTGCATTTTCGGAGCTTCCGGTTTTCAATCACATTACAGTCTTTCAGCCGATAAGGACCAATAGCTGTACTCGATAGATGATATATTGCAACAAGCTGCACCACATATTTTGTTGAATTAACATTATGACAGCACACCAACCCCTGATCATAACGTGTCTATTAGTTACCTCTCAATCGATGATATCAAACATACGTCGGAGCATACTAGACTTATTAATGACCCAACTGCCACCTTCCATCTTCCCAATCCCATAATGCGTTTTCCGCACCCTATCGTCACATGCCCACCCTGCTTAGGCAATGCCCGTCATCCTGGTGTCTACCCTGCCAGTAGCCAGAATGGGTGTAGCATACCATAGTCGTTGATGGAATCACCTCTGCATTAGAATTGTTAACCATCATCTGCATACCTATTGCAGCGGGTGTTTAGCAGAGCACATACCGTGATATTCATAAGGTGTTGATCAATCGCCTTTGCAACACCGAGAGGAATGTAAGAGGCATATTCACTGGCAGCCAACTAGTGTGTGCTGCACCGATGATTCACTCTCATGCTTGTGTCTGTTCCAATATTGAATTTGACGTTTATGCGATTATCGTACACTAACACTCGTCAGTATCAACAACTCGTCAGTACCTAGTTCTTACAAAAGAAATATTACGATCCTACCCTAGTCTTTGTTTGATGAGGTGAATTAATACGTTATGATAAAATGTCAATTTATATAGTTGTGTGCTGCTTGCCACTTGGTCAGCCTACTCGCCTTGATCATGATAATACAAAACAAGCTGATAAACATATCCCTCATATTCATGAGGTGTGGTGCAGTTTTAGGCAGTATGACAACAATTATAGTTACAGCTGGTTTCGGCCACGCAAGCTGGTGGAGTAAGTACTTATGTTGTTTATATACAGGCTGATGGCTAGGTATTTGTATAAACATTGCAAACAGACACGACACTGACCTCGCAACGTGGTATGCGTGTTTGTGTTTGTATAACAAGGGTTTCATAGGGTCACAGACCGTCCCGTGGTTTTGTAGATGCATGAAGAGAAATAGTTTTATTAATATATTAGATACGGGATCCATATTGTCCCAACCATCTGATAAAACTAATTATGCAGAAGACTTTGATTATATACCGTTGGCTTTGTAGGAATTTCCGCTTCCTGTAGAGGTAGTCATGCTATATGTAGTTACTCCAATTGTCGATAGCCGGAATGAAAACAGAGAAATCAGGATATAATCGCATTGCTAGAGCTGACGACTAAGCAGCGTTAAGGCAGAACAGGTGAAGAAATTATGCGACGTCGTTCTAGCACGTGTATTGTTTTCCAAACGTAATCTAAAACTGATTCTAACATGACATAATCTCTCACATTGTTTTGCTTATGCGTCTAAATGGGTCCGGACTTCGATTGGGTTATTTTGTATTCATATCTGACCATTTATCGATAGTGGTGGTCCCAGCTGTTTGGAAACTTACAGATATGCAGAGTGGGTCTGTGGTAGTGAGTTCGTTGTGGTGCTTACTCCAGATTATATGTAGCAGTCAGATCCTACGTAAAAGATTCATCTCATTCTGTCATCGGAATAGCAACCCTCCTCCTAAGTCGGCCTACACTGAGGGGATAGTTCGTGATTGACAAGATGAGTCACATATGGATTTGTACTATATATCTGTCTTTTGATCAGTGCAAACGCTTTGTGAGATACAATCCTGCGCTTTTAATTATGTTTCAAGGACGAATGATCACACACGGTTTGGATTTGTATCTTTAATTATGCGTGTTTATGAAAAATGAACACATTTTAGATATTTCATTGTAACCAAAGTTTGCTTATAGATGTGCAATTTCCCAAACCTCGTAACCTAACATCTGCACGGTAAAAACGGTTATTCATGGGCGTGTATTCTCTAGGCAATCACAAAACGCAGTGCAGTGCTGAAACCCTACGAACGTCTATGGTTGACTGGTGCAACCTGCCCGTTGCTTGGATGGCATTGCTGTAACATTTCTGTGATCTTTTCAATGGCAATCCCTGTTTCCATTGCAACACTTTAAATCGCTGTTTGTGGATATTGTAAGGAATCATCTATTGACTTATTATAGCTTCTATGTAAGTTAACGGAACGCAGATTCATTCCGTACGAAACATGGGCGTTTAAACAAGCCAAGCAAGCCTGAATGAAGCCCAATTGCAGTACTGTATATACTAGCGGTTCTGGGACACAACCTCTGCCATGTATACTACTGACCCCTTGGCAGCTTATACAAGATTTTTGCTCACCCTGACCTCGCTGCGCTAATACCAATGAAGGGCGGAGCGTCACCAAGATCGTACTAAGATATTTACCCTAAGGGGGACTCGGACCCGACCCCCAAACGGGGCCGAGGGGCTAGTTAATTGGTAAGCTAGTGTGACCAAAGGCCAGGGTGTCTACACCGTTCTCAGCTATCCACCGCTTTGAGTCAAAGAGGGAGAGAGACACCTTGTTGACGTGCAACGCACAAAGCTTATGACCCTCACTACGAAGCATGTTCATCCCATGGCGGAACTGTTTCTTTGTGAAGAGAGACTCCATATAATGAGCGTGGCGTAGATGCTTCTTCACCACTACCTTCTTCATACGCTTAGCTTTCGCCCTCATCAGACATTAGGATAGAGTACATCTTAGGGCGCAAACCAACGTACTCCTTGATGGGCACGCCAGCGCACTCGTCCTTCATCTTACCCAGAACCTTTTTGTTTTTGTCACTGTGCAGGGCATGGGAAGGGTCAAAGTTACTAGTGTCAAAGAGATAGACATCCTCCCTCATATCAGCATACGCGTCAGATGTACGGATCTCGAGAAGCAGCGAGTCCGTGTCTGTGTATAGCACGCCAAGGTTGTTGCCGTATCTGGGCTTCATGGTATTGTAATAAAAGTCATACATCAAGTGCTTTGAAAGATCTGGAATGCACATACCCACATACACCGGACGGTTTAACACTAAGACCTTGCTGATCAAAAATAAGCATTTGTCTGGTGTCTATTACAACTTATTTGGTGGCAGTGTGACAAGAGGGGTGGCACAGCAGGAACAAAAGGAACAAACTTGTTATCCTGCCACAAAAATGATCAGAAGTTGAAGACTGATGACAAAACATTTTTTTCTGATAAATTAAATTTTCAAAAATGCATTGTATTCCAAGAGTATTGGAGAATATGAATCACAGATGCACACTTGCCGATGGCATTGAGAGAAATATAAATTTTGACCCGTATATTTTCATATTGTACATACCAGTAACTTTAAACATACACACAACAGCATCTGGTTTTCACCTACTTAAAAAAGGTTTTCTTATTGATTTACCTTCAATTCCTCACGATAATACAGTGGCCTGTGCTGGTGACTGTTGGATGCACAGTCAATGCACTAAATAAATGATGGCCCACAATCAACAACATATATCTGTTTTTTGATTGTCCACATAAAACACATTCAAAAGAGGAAGGAACACAAGCTTCCACTAGGCTCTTAACAAGACGATTCCTCATTCTGGCCCAACTGTCTACCTGCTTGGTCTTACATTGATAGTATTTAGAGAGTAGAGGCTCTGGCCGCTGCGAAGGATCCACGTGGATGAGTTCTGTCTGCAGTCCAGGCAATGTGGAGGGGCTATCTACAATGCCTGCACTCGTACTCACATTTGCATTTATCCTTTGGAAAGCTGTGGCTTAATCTATCCTCCGAAAAGTCGGCCTTCCTCTCCGCCGATGCTTTACTTTAATACTGGGCTTTTGCCGGGGGATCGTTTGGTGCTAATTACAGCTGCATGAAAGCACACAAAACAGATATGATTTTATGTAAGTGCAGATTTAAGAAGAAGCCACCTCACCACAAAATACCGACTTAATCATAGCGTACTCAAGCAAGAAAAGCAAATACATGTCAACTGACAAAAATGGCAACACAGTGTTCCTGCATTATTATGTACCCGTAACAAATAAAAATAGCAGACTGATTTGCTCATCAAGCTAAATCAACCTCGTCCATTAGGGACTTAGGCCCGCGACCTACACACACCATGGCTCCTTACCCAAAGCACTCTCCTTCAAATACAATAGGCCGTTTCCCGGTGACCCAGAAGTAGTTCTTCTCGTATCCCGTCTTGTTGCTAAGGTGCGCCACCCGTAACAAGCTTTTCCTTAGCAACGATATATGAACAGTTTGTAGCGTACCCTAAAATGGTGTTTTGAATTTGTTTTCGCCGAATAATAAACGATCACATCGAACCAGAATTCCCACGAAGCATTGCTGCTGGTGAAGGTGCAACTCAGACAGCCGATACAGTGATCGTGAAAAAAATGAGAGTGGCGTGTCTTTCATTCCTTTTCCAAAGCCACGCTCAAATCCAGAAAATACACAGAGTGGGCCAGGGCATGAGGGTAGGAAAATTTTGGCCAGAGAAGGTTAACAAGGGCACCTATATCTGTACAAATCATTTCATCGGAGGCAAAAGTCCAACAATTGAGCATCCTAGCCCAATACCTGCTACTTTCCAATCCGAAAATGAACTTCAGCGCTTCAAGCGACAAAAACAAAGGCCTGCACCTTATGAAAGATCATGTGTTGCCCCCCCCCCACTCCATGCCAAAGCAGCAAAAACTTTATGAGTGTAGCAAGAATCAAGTCACCACATTAAAACATAAACAGGTTCTCAAGACTCCAATATATGCTTGTGTTAAAAGTATTAATTTTGCAATAAAGCATAATAAACACACTTCAATTGCATTTAACCGAGTACCATTTATTTATATACATTATGGCTTTAATGAAAGAGAACATGAAAATAAATATTATCAATTAAAACAAACTATGCATCAAAACATCAATGCACAGGTAAAAAAAAGAACACTATTGCTGTACCAAATTTATTATTTCTGGCAGGGGAAATGATGAAAAAAATGCGACTCATTACACACAATTTCTGCAGACTTTTCTTCATCAAAGGGTACACTGATAATGTGAATGTCTTTTATTGAGTACAACTTAAAGTCGCAATTCTGTGAATTCCCATCTGTACCTGCACTTGAGTGTAATAGCACTGTTGTGATTTAGGTGAAGAAGCTCATCTTCATTTTATACGCACTCTTTTTCAATGGCTGCCAATCGAGGATGTTTTTTTCTCAGATCATATGGGCACTTGATCTCGAGAAGTCTTTTGGGGCGACATGAACAACTCACAATGCCAACAGCGGAGCAAGCTATATACGGTCTGCCTGAAGACACAAGAAGTCCGGAAGTATCTACTTTGAGGTGCTTGTGCATTTTTCCATTAACCGTAGCGTATAAAGAACAGGCACGTTTCTTTTTCTTGTAACCCCATTCGAGAGCTGGAGTGGTAACGGGTAAAAGGTCTCCCATAATTTTAGAAATGACCACAGACGGGTCAGTATCTGGTTTGTTCATGATGTTGTGCATCCTGATGCAAACCTGATGGAACACCGAGGCTGTGATTCGTCCTCGCCTCATTGCATGCCAGGCTGAGTTATCGGCTTGCCCTTTAGTATCTGAAACAATGAGTTCAATATGGGCACGTATTTGACAAATCGGACATAAACAGCTGCAGTACAGGCAACTGTGGTGGCTCCCGGTATGGCTTAAGCAGATTGTGTAATGTGCCCGACAAAACCCCTTCGCTCTATCCAGCACACCAAGCGAGAGGCACGTGGGCTCTGGCTCTGGAGACTGAGATGATGGTTGACTTGGGTCTTTGAGTAGTTCGAGGACTTGAGAGTGAGGGTTGCTCTGTTAAACAGAACGAATCAATAAGTTACTTAATTCTGTTTGCATACACCAGTATTTACAATTCTAAAGTTGTCTATTTTGTACAATCAGTTCTACAAATACACTTTATTCAGCTTCATTTTAGCATATGTGCAATAAACTGAAGCATTTCATCCAAACCTGTCTGATTTTGTGTGCCAGGCCGTGTAGCTTGTCCTCTGAGGTGGGCAACCTGTCACTTGGGTGACGAGGGTCAAAGGCATCAACTTGTGTACCAAGTGATGACTCTAGTGTGGTTCTTAGAACATAGAATGATAGTAGAAGTTACCCACTGACAACTTTAGACTAGGATAAATACACCTAATGTTGTCTCAAATGACCCGAAATATTTGTCTCACCTAGCACTTCGAATTGTCATATCCTCCACTGGCACAGGACAGTCATGCTGTCTTGAATGTCTCGTCCACTGGTTCATCAGTACAAGATTTCCTTTCCAAGGATTCAAGTTCATAGAGCATGGCAGACACGTGCCGGCATGCTCCATCAGCCCTGTGAAACAAACAACAAAGTGAATTATATAACCTATTTGCATCAGGGACGAGAGGGGTACCCATAACTGAAACTTAACTAGGCTAACGTCATTCCCGTTAAAAAACTTAAGCAACGAGCTTCTGAACATGATTTAAAACAAGTAACAGCTAAAGACTTAAGATAGCTTAGTTAGGGGAATAGTATATTAAAAAGTTAATGACATTGTGTTGGCCCGAATCAATCCATTCTACTCCAATTCATCCCAGAATGTTCTTCATATAATCGTATCGTAATCCAATTATAAATTCATAATAATTGACTACATTCCATAATGTAACTTATTTCTGCTATCGGCGTTGCGCTATACCGGTCTTACATGTCTTTGGTAGCATTTCGAATAACCAACAGAACCTGCGCAAGTATACCACATGGTACGATAAGACGACCTGCAACGCCTATTAGCATTGCCAGGTGGAGACCTGCACACGCTACTTGGCATTGCAGGTTTCAGAATCGGGTGTTAAAAACTGCTTCCCGAAAGAAATACGAACCCTCAAAAATGGCTACCAGATTAGATTTAACTCATTTGTCAAACACTCAACGTAATATCTAGAATCTTTAGTTAATTAGCAGCTGTTGTTCGTGGAATTACCGCGACGTAGAGGTGATGTGGTTATCTCAAGAAGGGCTAACTAAACGCCCAGAAGACACGTTTACGTCTTCGGTTGCTTAAACCACCTGCTGCCGTCGCGTACTAGTTACTTAATTAGCAAATATGTGTTCAAGCGACACAGCGTAGCGTGAGGGTCGGCACTGTTTATTGCTCTAGAAATATGACTCGAGCAAAATGATATCCCAATGCTATGCAAACACGCCACAACGACTGCTAGAGAAGGCTAACTTAATTTTTCAAGCACTCAATGTTATTTGATGCGGTCACGGGATGGGCAGTGATTGTATGTTACGTGTCTTCTGCGATAGCTGTCTTGTTGTGAAATAGGGCAGAGATGATTTGGCTCTAATGTCTCGCAGAACTAACAGCATTTCAGTTGTATGGTTGGGGTTTTCTACAAGCGTTATTAAAACTATTTCTTGTTGTAGTGAAGCCCTACATAAAAAAATGATCTGTATTCGTCCAAATATCAATCTGTGTTAGCATCGTGGATGGAATTGGTTCCTATTCGTGAATGTACATATGATAACTTGTATCGATGACAATACAACGCGTGGCGCGTCCTACAGAGTGTCAATGGTTCATCGTGCTCATGGTTTCATGAATAATGATGGCAAACCCTGCTTAGAGATCTGTGGGATAAGTGTTATGTTGTGACGTCCATCTTTTTGGGAACTCACAAACACAATTAAAATACAGGGTCTGTGTGAACTAATACTTTTATACGTGTTATCACCTAAATTTAGACGCAAATTGCCGCGTTCAATTTAGTGACCACACTTGTGTGTGAACCCTGACAGCTTTTTCAAACCGGCAAGTGAATATTAAGTCAATCAGCGCCAAACATCGAAGTGAATCTGACACAAGCCAAGTCTCAATCCTAGCCTGGGAAGTGCTCCTGGTGCTTCGTTGGATTCATTCGTGATAAAACGCAACATATTAGCCATGTGAAAGTTGATAATAGACTATGAAATCCGCGTGATCAGCTCCCGTAATTAATAAAACTGTTCTTAACATCACAGACGTCGTTGCTTGAATAAGCACAGAAGTCATACAACATGGTGTTCTGGAGACACAGATTCACACATTGTGACTAACTTATCTGATTTAGCATGTCTGCAAACGCTGATACCCCACGCTCCATCCGGAACAACAACAACCTCTTGCGGACTAGCATTGTAAATTTGCTGCAAAACCAAGGCAATGGCAGCCCGTTCGCTTGTATATTATTTCTCGAGTGAATGTCTTTTACTTGGCTGCCTTCCCTTTTCAAACATTTGATGTATAATTTGGAATATTGCACTTTGTTCGGCTCGTAAATATTCAAATGTTCGCTGGTACCAAGCACTTGTGACGTCAAAAGGAGAGCACTCAGAAAGACCTTAGGGCGTCAGCAGACATCGACCATGTTACATCAGGGTAAGTGTGCGTGAGTGCGCACGTATGTAGTGAAGAAGGGTGCAACGTTAGGACCACAGCTACTCAGTTCTGGATGCCATGCTTCCGAGCGGCTAGTCGCTCGCTACAACTGTATATGTCAAGTTATGCAAGCGATCGCCACCGCCGTCGCGCAATCCCATTATTCATTCCCTCAGATAATTGTCCTTTAGATAGTAAAGATTACGCCATTTAATGATCAAATTTTGAACGGCTGGTATTCCGCGTTTACTCACGAATTGCTCCGTCACAGCACCAGAGACTACATGCCACTATGCTACTGTGCGTGAAGTAGACTTTTGACATAAACCATATTGGCAGGATAAGCTAAGGCTGGATAGTTTCCACGGCCATGTTTAGCTGTGTGTTTCATTGGAATCGACAACGTGACATTCGTATTCACTAAAGGGAAATCTGATGCGCCCGTGCTAAATAATACACAGATAAACGAGCCTATGACGAAAGACAGTCGAAAAATGTGCGAATGCCGCTTTCTCTTTGGATATGCAAAAACGTGCTGAAAACACAATGCAGATTGATACCTTGCAGGCGATGCTTTTTAGAAATTTTTAGCACCCTTGAAAACCGCCATTCTTCCTCTGCTTTGACATGTGTTACCTGGGGTGGCCATAATGCTCACTGAGGGAAATGTGTGTTTGTTCCTGATAAAGGTACCTACTCGAGAAGATGGCGCGTATAATCAGCATTACCCAAAGAAGTGAAAGGCGGTTCAATGTTCTCCTCTGTAACGTAGTAGACCTCGATTAACGCAACCAATCAGGTACAATGTATAATTGAACGACAGGAATAGGGATTCCATCAAAGAAAAGCAGTTAACGCACTGTGATGTTAAGCCACTCGCCAAAATGTTATGTGAAAGAAATATAACAAGTAATTACGCTTTGACACGGGATTACGGGTGTTACAGCTATCATGTGGAGATCAGTACCCAAATAAGGGTATATAACCTTCTTTTATTGATGTTTATCGAACGGACGTTCTCATTTTGACGGGCCTTAGAAAAGCGTAAATTAGCTGGTCGCCGTGCAATTGCGTTTTAAGTACTTTTGAAAAAGAGAAGACCGAAAAAACTTCAACAACATCTGGCTCTATGCGAAAGAGTAATAGCATCATGACCGCTTGAATTCTCACATGTTTTGTCTGTGGATTGCAGATACCGAGTAGTCTGTTATCCATCGCAGTCATATTTATACCAGCCAGTGTTTGTCTTTCTGGTGTCATTCATAATTAACATTACATAAATCAGTATGCAGCTACGCGGTAGGGCATTTTTTAGGTACCTGGCTGTGTATGTCATAATACGAGGAGAAATTACTGTATCTCGTCAGACGCGGGGGCCCATTATGGAGTTATTTCTATTTATTACGAACCAAAACATCACAATATAACGAGGATGATAAGCGCTCCATAAAATTGGGGACAGTACCACAATCCGTTGCATTGGATGTGTTTGAAGAATTCATTCATTCGTCATGTCTTTTTCCCATGCTTTATTATGTAAATCTGCTACCCCAATCTCGACATATCGACTAGCTATTAATCAAATAAAGATAAATTACTTCAGGATGCGATTCGCCAACATGTGCGGGCGCTTATGGTATAATAAGCCACAACTAACTATTTCCTTTTTCCCGGTCACCTTTATCATTGTTAGATCACAAACAAAAGGTAATTTGAATGTTGCTATTAAGCTGAAGCTTTAATTAAATTCAATCAAACGGGTAGCAATCGGAAACGGCTATAGAACTGGGCTTTGCTATTATACTCCATTAATGAAATGTGCGTGTGTAAGCAATTTGAACGCCTGCTCGATATCTGATGCTGTATATCATTAGTTATTATCAAACACGGCAGCCAGAAAAGGAATTCGGGGAGTGCACGTTACAATTGTTTATACGTCTGATGATAGTTAATTGAATGGGCATGGAAAGCGCAGCCAAGAATGACAGTTTATTTGCCCGATAAATCCTGTTTAAGCTTATAGATCAAAACGTTGAGTCCGGATGGTTTTCTGACTGTTTACAGAGAGATGCAATTTAATTAAACCACCAGAGTCAACACAATGCCAACTATCGCCCTCATTTCCATAATTGTTCTTCCAAGATCATTAGTATCGCCTAGTTCCAGACAGTTAAGATATATTTAAACAATTTGCTGCGCTGCAGACTGCAAGCCGATCTATCAGCTGATTAAAGAGGCGTAAAAAGTTCACATATCAGTTTAGTTACTGTCCCTTCATCCACCACCAAAGCGATACGTAACCTGGTGCTGCATAAGGTAAACACACATATATATATATATATATATATATATATATATATATATATATATATATATATATATATATATATATATATATATATATATATATATATAGATATATATATATATATATATATATTTCGATATATATATATGTATATATATTTATATATAAATACATGTATATTCTAGATTTATGTATATCATATATATCTATAAAATATACATATATATATATTTATATGTATATTTATATATATCTATATATATATGTATATATATATATAGGTATATATTAATACCTATATACATGTATACATGTATAAATATATAAATATACATATATGAACATATATTTCGTATATATTTATATTGGTATATTCCTATATATATACATATATATATATACATACATATATATGCACGTGTATATTGCTATAAACGTATTTATTTATATATATATGAATAAAGATGTGTATGTATACATGTATATATATATATGAATATATTGAACTAATTATATATAATTATATATAAACATTTTCGTATATAAATGAATTATTATATATGCGTGGGATAGATATATTTATACTTGTATTTTATACTTGTCTAAATACCTATAACAATATAAATATACATATATTTGTATATATAATAATATATACATACATATATAAATGTATACATATATATATATATATATATGTATATGTATATTTTATATATATACATATATGTATATCTAGAAATAGAGATAGATATAAATATCTATATATGGATAGATATATATATATATCTGTAGATATATATCTCTCTATAGAGATATATAGAGATATCTCTATCTCTATATATCTATCTCTATCTATCTATCTATCTATATATATATATATATCTATATCTCTCTCTATATATATATATATATATATATATATATTGGTATCCATAAACAATACGTGTTCGCATATCAACTAAGCAGTGCCATGCAATCTCGGCACTTAATGACAGTGGCTTAGTATCATAAATGCAATGTGCGTAAATCAGCTCGGACTGATTGCCGCTGCTTCTATGTATTGGCGTGCTTCCAATTAATGACGCTTACTATCAGAGACAGCCAGTACTTTCATGACAGATCACACTGCTGCCATCCATAATGTTATATTAGCTCGTGATCCGACACTGATAGGAAGCGAAAACGAATGCTCGCTCTATTGAATGCTATTTCTGAGTTTTGTATATCTAAATATATAAGTCAATGTCCTAGAATAAGGTACAATGCTGAGAGTGGTTTTTATGTATTTCAGATATGCAACAGATATCAATCTGATAAATATTTAGTTACTGTTGCCTTTGTGATCTTAGCGTCACCATGCCGCGATTAAATTTTCCTCTTACACAGCGTAATTAGCATCGTTATGAACACACAGACTACGGAAGTCTTCAAAATCACAGATATAATTAATATGCAACTTCGTAGTTTTATTTGTTATGTGCGCACAACGTTTGAATACAGATGAAACAGTCCACAATCATAGTTTGATAGACACGAAGCTGCCAACTGTCACAGCAAGGATGTCAGGTTACGCAAATAATAGGTTGTCAATTTCCTCTCCTTGGAAATGGCTCTGACGGCAAAGGGAGACAATGAGTGGTCAACTATGGTTTCACTTCAACTTCCCTTGCGCAATTAATCGATCGGTGTGATTTATGATAGATGTATGCTAGTTCAAAGCACCACGATAGCTCATTTCAAATTCTCATACTATCAATATAGGTCATCGAACTTAATGTCTTGTAACCAAGTTGTACAAACATGTTGCACATCATGCAACGCTTCTGTGCTAATACCCTTTCTCTATCCTACTGTTCTCACGATTCAATATATTGGCAAACTTCATTTATCCTATACGAATAGTTTTTCAGAGCGTGGCCGTGTTTGCTACAAAAATAAATATTTTACCGAAGGTTAAATGTGAGCAAAATATGAATTCAAAGAACAATGGTTTTGCGAACCCGGAATACGAAGTCGAGTAATCATCTCTTATATAATCAGAAACATAGCAATTCGCTAAACTAGGGTTATGATGGTTATATGTATACGAACGATAGTGCGAGGAGTCCGGCGTTCATTCCCAACACTGAGCCATGTTGATAGTAATGCTATAAAAGCCTACAACCCACTGGTATCTATAGAAAAACACACAATATCTTCGGCGGACCTGATACAAAATTGCCTTGAAATATTGCCAAGCAGCCGATGTAGTATTATGATTCCTGCCAACGAGAACCCTGTCAAACCGCTGCAAGTTTCCATTGCTAAAAATCATACCAAGCCATTGTATTTTTTTTGGGTACTGACGGAGATGTGTACGTGGTTGTGTGCACATGAGCGATATGAAGGTCTACAGAGACGCTGAATGTCGTATATAATCATAAACAGCAGCGCACGTCTAGCGGAAAACAACAGGGCACTCATTTGTACGCCCTTGTTCCGCATTAGGCCGCTGGTGGTAGGTAGTTTTTGATTATGACTCAACAGAATGACTAACAAGGCAATGCATTTGTTAATTTATCCTGACAGGTGATGGGAGATCCTTATATCATAGCGTTAATCAAATCACCGTCCACATTCACGACTGTTCTCAGCGAAAGAGAGGAGAGAATGAGTGTGAGAGAGAGGGAGGCAATATGCGTATTTGCAAATTACGGAGCTTACGTTGTCACTTAAGTGGCATGCTTAACATGTATCCCCATTCGCTTTAAAAACTGATTACAAGCGCAGTTAACAGCGTTGTAGTCTGTTATGTTTTGTTGCAATGCTTGTGCAATGGAGAACCCAGTTGATTTTATTTATCTCATGTATATCGTTGCCGCCAAAAGTAAAAGTAAAGCAAGCAAAGAATTTGACGCTCTTCAGCAATAACAGTGACGAGGTAGATGACTTCTTGCACATCACTCATGTACCACGTCAGGAATGATTGACTGGTCAATTGATTACTAACTACAATATCACAATATATCAAAGATGATAAGCTATCCGAAACGTCACCACAATGCATTTGTTCTCGGTGTGTTTTTAGCAGCCATAGTGTCATATCTTTTTTTCATGCTTCGTTGTGGAAATCATCTATCTCAATATCAACATATCTACTAACCATTTTATCCCTCAGTAATTCCAGCAAAGAACAACAATTGATAAGAAGTTATAATTTAGCGGATTTCTTTTGCCGACACCATTAGAAAGCCTGTAAGGCTATACTTCACATCATGATAAGTTGCTATAGTGTGCGACTTGCTAATTTCACGGTAATGGTACACTCCATTTTAATTGGTTATTGCCTCTTTTCAACTCACCTTAATCATTGTTAGATAACCACTATATTCTAGTCAAATTAATTAAAATGAAGTAAGAAATGGTTGCACAATTGACCGTTACCATTGTACTCAATGAAAAAAAGTGTTAGCGATAGTACTGCTATATAGGATCGGTTTTAAAAAACACATCAGCCAGAAAAACCATTAAAAAATGCGTACGAGCGATCAACGTGTATTGCAGCATAGTTAAGGTACATTAAAACAACTTGCTGCGCTGCAGACTACCTACTAATAAATCGTCTTACCAACAACACGGAAAACATTACATATCATTTCAGTAAATATCCCCTCTTCCAACACTATAACGATGTGCATCCTATAACTGCAATAGATGTAAGATGATTGCCATCACTGATAGACCTGACACTCTGTTTTATTAATACAGAAACCAAGACCGTATTTGATTACGTGCGTCGTATTGAAAAAGTAAGTGTAGTATTGGACAGGTTTGCGGAGCTTTGTTGCCTTCACCCAACACGTATCTGGCCTGGACATTTGCAAAACGCGGTAATTGTGCGTAAATATCATATTGTTATTATCTATATGGTTGGGAATGACAGTAAGGTAATGCTTTATAGAAACAATAGGCCAACAATACCACCGCTGTTTATGCGGTTAGAATATATTTACCATCGATGAGTCATAAAACCACTACGTGATTCACGCATGAGCCTGATTCGTTATCTTCGTAAGCGTTTTTTGCTGATTAATAGCACTTAATGCCAACATAAAGCCACTAGGTCGTTGCTAGTATGGGCCGCCACATGGTTTAAAGTGAATATATAGTTTTGCGAGTTACCGTGCTTGACTATCATTAAGCCAGGTGCCGCAATGCTTGGCCAAATGCAAAAAGATGCTTCCAACTTTTCCTTCGGTTTTGTTGTCTTTTAAGATACGGGACCTGTTTTTGTGGCTATTGACCATATGTATTTATTCAACGGACTGCGAGATTATATGGTTGACCATAGATGCATTATTACGTGACATAAGTTGTCATTAACAATAGCTTTATACCCCAGCTGTACCTCACGCCTACACATTAAAGCGCGCGACATCGCCTTATGATCTGCTACTGTGTGTTAAGTAATGTGTGTGAATAATGCACAGATAAAGCCTAAGACGAAAACCATGCCGAAAACAATGCCAATTGATACCAAGTAGGCGATGCTTTTTGAGTACCCTAAGGTCAGTTAGAACCCTTGAAAACCGCCATTACTCTGCTTTGACTTGTGTTACTTGGGATGGCTATAATGCTCAATGAGTGAAATGTGTGTTTGTTCGTGATCAGGGTAATTACGTGGGAAGATTTCGCATATAATCTGCCATACCGAAAGAGTACAAGTAGCGCTTCAATATTCTCCTCTGTAACGTAATTGATATCCATTAACGTAACCAATCAGGTGCAATATAATCACGAATCCAGGATTCAGGATTCCACTCAAAAAACCTGGGACCTTCAATCAATCGCCCATATTTTATGTGACAGATGTTAAACAAGTTATTACGCTTTGACTAGGGAGGACGGGTGTTAATTACAGTTATCATTGGGAGATAATTTTATGTGAGTTGTGTTGTAGCATTCAGATAAGGGTAAATTTCCTTCTGGAATTGATGTGATTTAACCAGATATGTTCATTTTGACGGGTTTAGTAAAGCGTGAATTTGCTGTTCCATGTGCAATTGCGTTTCAAGTACTTTTGACAAAGAGAAGACCGAAAGAATGACTCTATATTTCCCGATAGTTTCTCCTATTAAAGCCTTTAGATCAACACATCTGACTGTTTAGAGGGAGATGCAATGTTAAACACCATCGGCAGCATAATGCCAACTCTCGCTCTTGTTTCCATAAATGTTCTTCAATACACATTATTATCACTTAGTTCTAGACAATTAAGGTAAATTTAGAAAATATGCTGCGTTGCAGACTGCATGCAGATCTATCATCTGACTAACGAGGCGTAACAATTTACACTATGAAATATGATCATACCATAGCTAGAATCTTGCAAGATGATACAAGGCTGCATTACCTAAGACACTTTGACAAGTGACCCGAGCGCAGGCGAGAGTAACGACTACCTCCGCCGGAGCCAGACCAGTGATATGGCACCGATTTTCTTTAATACTTATGCATCAACAGTACGATTGTCATTGCTATTACAGGTACAACTTTATAAATACAGAAATCAATACGGTATAATGTGACGTGCTTCTTATCACACAGATTCGTATAAAGACTTCCACGCAACAACCGCACATGCTTCCTTAAGAGTAGCGTTGCATGGAATGTTGAAGGCCTCACCACTTAGCTATGACGTGTTCTTCAATGTTTATCGGATTTCGTAAATTGTACTCGGTTCGGATTAGAGCATATATGTTTATAATATATATATATATATATATATATATATATATATATATATATATATATATATATATATATATATATATATATATATATATATATATATATATATATATATATATATATATATATATATATATATATATATATATATATATTTATATATATATATGCATATTTATATATATTTATATACATATGTATATATATATATATGTAATATATGTATATATATATATTTTATATTGTTTCTATATATATATATATATCTATCTATATACTATCTGTTATCTCTACTAGAGATATTATTATCTATATAGATAGATACTATCTATATCTAGCTCTCCCTCTCCTCTCTAAAACTCTCTCTCCCTATTTCTAAATCTCTCTCTATCTCTATATATACATATGAATATATTCCTATCTAAATATATATATATATATATACTATATATATAGAGATAGATACAGATATCTATATATATCTCTATATAGATATATCTATATAGAGAGATCTCTATATCTAGAGATCTCTATCTATAGATATATCTCTCTATCTCTCTCTCTCTATCTCTCTCTATCTATCTATCTCTCTCTCTATCTATCTCTATCTCTCTCTATCTCTCTCTATCTATATCTTATATATCTTTTCATACTTAACCTCCCAGCAAATATACATACCTATACATACGGACAAATATAGCAATATCTTGAGGGAAGATGAGTTCTACTAGAGTTATGCATAGCAGTTTAGTTGTCTTTGCGGACAACTCATCTTGATCTTTTTTTAATTGAATATGTTCTTTGAGTTCATTGATGTGAAAAACTTAGAGGTATTGGCAGTGAAACAAACGTGGCAATGTACATATTGTATGTATAGAGTAGTAAACAGCTACACCAGGACTAACGGTATCAAATTGAATTATGTTTTGTCTTCGTGCCACTATTGCTACAGTTAGAGGGTTCGAGAATATCAAATGGAGGCATAATCATTCCATATTGCAAATGAGTTAAGCAAATGTTTTCAGTTTATCTTTGTGTCTGGGCCATCTGGCTCTTCCACTTTAAGGTTGCTACTCATTATTAATTATACGAGATCGCCAACTTCGTTAAAATATTTTATTAGGTGATCACTTGCGGTTCAGGCATAAGTTCAGACGTTCTGTGATGTCGTAGCTTTTTCCTGCCATGCGCAATACCAATTACAAGATTGATGCCATATATATGTTCCGAAAGCTGCAGCATCAGGTTCATACGCGGCCATACTATCGTTTAGTATATCTCAATTGTAAATTGATATACTTGTTATAACTTCATCGTTTCTTTTTTTTACCAAAATAAAACGACATTATATTTAAAATCTTTCACAAGTTAGATGAACATATCCTCATAATGATTGATTTATTTCGATTATATCACAGAGGAAAGTAAGGCAACACGCAATCTTTACTGTTTTTCCATATTGTATCAACAACGCGGAATTCAAAGCGTGACATGTACGATGATATGTGGTGAGCCAGTTTAATGTGCGATTTGGTAATACTGTTACATCAATAATTGTCTTTTGTCGTCGATACCCATTTAGTTCACTCATTCATTTACCAACAAAACAAGATAAAATATGCAATAATAAAAGTAAGCCATATTCATTTGAAGAAAGATGGCTGAAAAGTAACTTTGAAAATGCTCGAACGCTCTTACGTAGATTGGTAATTTTGATAACTTTCAAAAAATGAGTTAAGTTGGTGTAGAAAATATAATACATACAAATCTTAAATGCTAGTGGTTAACATGAGCAAATTATCTCTCCAATGATTTATCCGAAATTATCATGGTCCACGAGAAATATCATATATCAGACAAGCATGCGCATTTTACAACCATCTTGATTGTTGTTAATTAACCATTTCCAAAACTCAATTAAGGAATTGGGTAACTTCATGTTTTATTTTACGGTTTGGTGAAATGATATTTGAAGGAAGATGAAGGTGCAATTACAAGCGTATGCTTTAAAGAGCCATTAGTTGCACTGATCGAGTTATCGAAATATTCGCAGAAGAAATTTGGTCCCATTTACAGACATGGCTACGTAAGGCACATAATACCTTTACCTATTTTAATCATAAGACTTTCATCATCGTGCACGACATTGTATAGATTGAGAGATAATTGATGCCGAATCAATTTTTTAGATGCATTTTAAAATGTTACAGACCCTACACATTTATATGTCTGCTTGCAATTTGCATGTAATCTGTTGCCTGGTGAATTGGTCATGGGTGATATTGCTTTTGAAATCTATCATATGTTGTTGTTTTCCTGTGATAAACGCAGGTGCTCAGGTGCCAAATGATAAACAAATTACGTTCCCGACTTAATAAATTTGATATTTAATAATCAATTAGTTGTAATAAAAAATATCTAGTTGTAATAAAAATGTCTGGTGGAATCGAAACATTTGCTAATAAGTGGAAGTAACCATTTGCTCTATTAGATAAATCCCATTTGCATGCATTACACTATGCAAGGTTGAATAAACTTATAACGTGCACCACTGGGCCTTGACATTTATCCTGGTCTTGTAAATTGACATCTTTATGATGAGCCGCTCCAAATAGAAAGTTTACTGACACCATGATGTGGCAAAATGGCACATTTTATAAATCTTACCTTACGTTGCAAGCATACCGCCAAAATTATGGGAAAGTGTGAGGAGGGCAAAGAGTCGGAAAGCTAGGAGCCATAAAGACAAAATCTGAAACCCTAACTTTGCACTCATGCAGGAAATATATTCCCTGTTATTGACCAATTGCATTAGCAAGGTACTTACAGTAGGCTCCTGAAACTAATAGAATGTTACACCCAACCACTAACATTAAATAAGGCTGTGCTATGATGCTAGGCGTCCCATATTGACTAACTGAAACAACAGGACTTTTATGTCAAATGTGATGAAGGCGATGGAGAGAAAATATTGTGACAACTATGCGGCACAACATATGCGACTATATTATCAGTTGTCTTCATTTGATCCTAACTGCTATTGTATTTCCGTTGCAGATAAGCTGGTCTATAAGTCGCGGTAGAATATTTACGAAATCATACACGGGGATTGTGACCGTCACAGGTCGCCCCTTTATTACAATAAGAATGACATAAACCACTTATCTACTTAGTTTTGACAGGGCGATCGCTGATCAAATATGGAAACCTGCACTGACATTTATAACTGACCACTAACTTGCTAATCGACGCGTTACTACATTATTTACAGGTATAGTCACAAAGCAAAATATATTTGTGCCAGTTGGAGCTTCACTGTGCACAATTAACATGAATCTTTGATGAAAATAGACCCAATAGGTTGACGCTTGGCCGAAAGATGAAGCGAGTTTTCTGGCAATCAAATTGTCTGATTCAATCAATGATACATTCGTCAAGCTTGTGAGCTGTCGTTGCATGATATTAGTTAATCACATTATCTTGCGATAATTGGTGGGGTTTTGCCCTGTAACAAGCAGCTAATACACAATGTTTTCAATAAATTGCTTTGTTTTATGCGCGCTTACATGACACAGTTCCACAAACCGTGTTGAATGATCCATGGTTTGCGTCACAGCATCACCTAACTACAACAACATGTCATATTAGCCCAACATTAATCAGATGCTTTATGCATCAGTCTCGGCGATACTAAGTAGTAACTATTACGCTTGGTCAACATCAAAGGACTGGCATTCATTAATCTCCACCTGTGCCACGAAATACATCTTAAAACACGATGGTATGTGCTTCGTATACTCGCTACTGAACTCACGTTGGCAAATGTCCGTCTGCTCTTAGGTATGTTTAAGTTCGAGCTCTGGCACACAATAACCTAGCAAGAACCTTTACTAGCAACACTTATGTGCTTTATTTATGGGTATGTGATGCAAACAAAACCCGCCAGCCTTAACGTTTATTGTTTCAATGAATCTTGTTGCAATGAGTGATTAGTCTTCAATGCCACTAACCACGGGATTAGCACAGGGTGATAGTAAAATGGTCGAGTGTGTTTTTCATGGGAAGGTTACACACACACACTCACAAATCGGAAACCAAAGCATCAAACTTTAATGATTTCATTAACAAGAATGTGTGCTACTGAACAGCCTAACCATGCAGCTACTACTAATATCAGTTGCTTTTAGATGAACCTTATTGTTAAGTGCACGCACGAATGTGCATGCAGCTAATGCATTGGGCCTGTTGACAGCAATGAGCATGGCAAAGTAACGACGCCTGGCAGCAAAGCTCAATGTTCATATCATTATTACTTGCCAAGCATTTACACTGACTGCATGATACGGATTTATGTGATCGAGGTTGGAGTGCTCCGATGATTAGGCAACCCATCATATGCATAGAGTATGTATTGCCGAGGGATATCTATACACCGTAATTATGTCAGCAGATACCTTGTACAGGTTATATGCTAGACATAACTATAAGATGCACAAGATGAAGTGGTGTATGCATGGCCTTGAAAAGCTGGTAGCGATTTGGATCACAAACAGCATACATACACAATCAACCTCCATTAGCTGTTGGGCAATAAATGAGAGTTGTTGTAAACATTGTATGCGTAATTGACTAAATAAGCCAAGGTGGGAGAGGAAAATGTATGCGGCTTACATAACGATGGACGGAAAACTATTAGTAGGTGCAACAGAAAGAAAGGGTGTTGCATCGCAAAATACTACAAGACTGTCAGGCGTCAGGCTTATATGGTACAACAGCGCCGGGCAGATCGAACCTCGCGAAGTAAGTACGCATTGCACAGTTAGCTGTTTGAATCGTTAAAGCCCCGACAGGCAACGACGACTTCAACCCCAATCTGACATTATGTCGCAACTAAGGAGGCTTTGGGATGCACCTTAAGTCTCTAATCAACAAGCGGAGATTCCATCGAATGCATTGAAGAGCGATTCATTTATGGAGTCCATCGTGATGTGATGATCAAAATATATTAACTAGTTGACAGGCTTTACTTTGGCGGCGAAAGTAAACTCATCGTAGTTTAATATTCCACAAGCATGGCTGTCGCCTCATTTGCTTATCCCTGGTTTGCAGGTTTGACTTGGAGAGGCTGACTCAGATAATAAATATTATAGTTAAAGTGACAAATTGTGGGTCGCTGCCACACGGAATGACTTTCCCTAAATGTTTGGCATACATTTTCGACACATCAATTGTAATTGACTTCTAAATATCCCAGATTGTACCATTACGTCAGATTGTCCCCATGCCATTTATCTTTCAATGTCACAGAATGAACGATGGGGACTTTATATTGGATGCTGAACGCAAATTGCCTCTGTGTATCTCTTTTTGTAAAAATATTGTACAACCATAATCATTTCACTTCCAAGAGGAAATATATCAATAGTCGGGGATGATAGGTAAAGATAATGGGGAGAAAGCATGATTAACAGCAACAGCTACGAATGCGTCTATTAGATATCCGCTTAAGTCTTCTGTCTATGGTCGTACTTCGTTGGTGCCGTACAGCTATAACAACGCATTGAGTTACGCGATGATGAGGTGACCGCGTCAACAATATTGACTTACACTTGATATTCTAATGTGGCCACCACTCAGCTCCTCACCGACAACAACAGTTTTATAACTTTCAAATGTCTGAGAATATGACAACCGGTCAAATAACACTCTAGAAAAATCAAAGATAATCAAGCAACATCAAACAAGCGCACATTCAGCATCGCTGCAGAGAACAATACTGTTTCGCCAAATGATCACAACTCAACGGATGTCTGAATAACAAGTTGAACGGCACATCATTTCGGGTTAAGCTTTTCATGCGTTGCATGAAGGGACGAAATTGGCTAACAATTGCGCCGGCTACTTTATATATAATCGCCAACCCATTGGCCCGCAGTGCTTTGCTTACTTTAAAAAGATGGTTTTGTATCCGTTATATGATAAATGTCTACTATGCATGGAACAACATGCGTTACTCCTGATGTGATTTCGTCCAAATCTCTGTCAAGAAATGCTCGTGCATGGATGCAATTTGGACAGGATGAGCTGGAAGAGGTATTGCAAAGCAATGTTGTCTAGTTGTACACCATGGGAAAATAATTGGTGTTACTTGTCCAATTATCATGTCGTTATATCAGGGGTTTAACACGAGGATTCAGATTGTCGGATGGTATTTCCATGCGTCATCTGCGTGACCATGCGATGACAAACGAATAATCAAGCGCAACTTCAGCGCCAAAATGATCCCCAAATCTTTGGATGACTAAGATGAGGGTGCAACTCTACAAATATGCGCGGGATAACTAAATCTCCCCCAGTACTTGACAAAGCCAATGCAGATGGGTGAAGGGAGCGTGTTATTTTTACCTCAACGTATCATCAACAAGGTTGTCGTGAGTGTAGCGCTTTGTTTGTCACAGCGTCTTTCTTTTAATCACCTGTACATTTGGTGTGATGTTCTCCGCATTTGCTATGGCCAATTACAATGATCCCTCAAGGCGTAGCGTAGCTTTAGTTCTCACGACGTTGATTTGACCAACATCATGTAGGCCGCTCAACCTGTCCTATCATCTTGGAGGGAGAAAATTATTAAGTGTAAGAACGATCACCAAAGCGCATTATTTGGCGTTATCAGCTACATTAAGCCGTCAGTAAGCAGAGAAAATTGCTAACCTGAATCACAGCAAACGTGTTGAGTACGACTGGGTCGTAATTACACTTTCTCTTCTTGTGTTTTTTGTTGACATCCTTAGCTTTTCTGTAGCATGCATTGTAGTTAATGATTTGAACAGTGGACGGAATACAAACCATCATTATAACTCTATCTGAATGTATGTAGGCCTTTGTTAGGGTGTGGTGCATATATGCGAGCAATGTCTTCGGGTCTCACCAAGGACATAATCGTCATACATCAGAGGTGGTCTGTGTACTTTACAGTTTGATGCACTGTAAATTCTTGAAATTTGATTGTATATCGGGTGGATAGGGACCATATGATGCACAATCGCCACAAGATTATCACAGCAAGCTTGTTACCTTGTTCAATGCAATCATTGCTAGAGTGTGGACTTGTAGCGCATCACAATACCTCTTTAGAGGAATCCCATTGTATATTTAGGGTAGATTTGTCCGTTGTTTGTCAGTGCCTTAACACCTGTGGGATCTAATAAAAAACTTCGAGTTGTAGTTTGATTATGTGCATATTTTGCGGGGCCCGAACTTTCTCTGGCTGTTTTTTTGGCTTGTTATCACATCCATATTGCCTAGCGTTGTTGAACTATATGTTTGCGGTGCCTGGACCCTCTTGGTTTTGTAGCATGTTGCGTTACAGACACACAAATTTATCCCCTATCACATTCTATTTTTACAGGCAGGAGCGTTGATGGGAAGAGCAATAATAAAGGGCGGTACATATTCACCTGTAGATTGATTTGCCACTGCCTCTCCGACACAGTGACATTCGCAGCTTATATGAATGTTAGCATGATCATTGCTTAGGTGCGCGCCCTGATTCAATATGAATATATACTATATGAATATATAACACGAGAAGTTGAACGGTGTATTATATATTACCCAGCGTCTGATATGATGAGAGGATTACTTTAAACCGCATAATGGACCGATAAATGCATCATGGTAACTAATTAGTATAGCGACCGAAGTTTCAGGACCGCCCTTGTTTTCAATTCGTATACGAACCGCGAGTGTAGTTAGCTAATAAATAACCATTAGTCCATAATCTTTGTTTTACATCTGGCAAACCGTAACATTATTATAAAATTTGTTTCATATTTGCTGTCTAATTTATGTTGTTTCTGTTCAATACGATCTCATGTACTTTGTTAAATGTTTTCACTGCTTTTAATAATCCTATTGCATAATTGTCACTGGAGCAAGGCCTCTTTAAGTTTGTTTAGTTAGTTTGTATTGTCAGCAAAATAGCAATATCATTAATTTATTAGAGCGAGAGAAAGAGGGTTCGAGAGAGAGAGCGAGAGAGGTAAGGATATAGAGGAACTTAGATAGATAGAGACAGGAGACAGACAGAGAGGAATAGAGAGAGAGAGGCAGATAGATAGAGATAGATAGATAGAGAGGCAATATGCGTATTCACAAATTACAAAGCTTACGTTGTCTCTGCAGTGGCATGGTAATTGCGTTGCTTGAGAAAAGGTATTGTGGTGTGCGTTGGCATCGAATTATGGTTGCCATGCTAGTAAAAACGCGAAAAGGGTTGTTTTCATGCATCCCCTTCATAGCGTTGCAGCCAAAAGTGAAAGTTATGCAATACATAGAAAATTGACGTTCTGTTGCAATAACAGCGGAGCCAGAAGAAGATGTAATGCTCTCTGACGTGACTTCAACAGAAATGCATGTTTTCATTATGCCAAGTCGCTCCATCATTATACAACACAGCTATGCAATTTCGAGGAAAATGACTTTAAGCAAATCACTTATTTACCACGGTAGGAGTAATTGACTTAAATCGAGTCAATTGATTAGTAACTCCAAAAATCACAATATATCGAAGACGATAAACTCTCTAAAACGGCGCCACTATATATTTATCATTAGTGTGTTTTTGTGTAAATGCATGTGTCATGTATTTGTCCATGCTTCGTGGCGGTAACCTTCTCACCTAATATCAACATGTTTACAACCGATGTTATCCCTCCGTCAGTCAAGCCTAGCAACACTATAGGTAAGAAGTTGTAATTCAGTTGAGTGTTATTTGGAAACGCCAATAATGTTTCATTTGCCAACACAAATGTAAAGCCTATAAGACTGGCTATATATCACCAAATGTTAAACAACTGTGGGATGCAATTCGCTAATTCATGCGCACGGTAATGGTACTCTTAATTACAAATGTCTATTTCCTCTTTTCAAGTCATCTAAATCATTGGTAGATAACAACATTACTCTACTTAAATCAATTGATAGAAATCAGAAGTGGCTGCAGAGTCGACCATTACATTTGCGCTCAGTGAATAGATGAGTTAGCGTTATGACTGCTATGTATCCTCAGTTGTAGAGAACACACAAGTCAGGAAAGTAAGAAATCTCTTTGTATTGTGTTGAATCAAAGAACATTTACACAACTTGCTGCGCTGCATACTGATTAATCTTCTCACCAACAACGCGCAAAACTTGACGAATCAGGTGAGTGAGCGTCCTTCCTAGCACCTCTTTAACGATGTGCATCCTGCAACTGCATTAGAAAAAAGTAAGATGATTTATCATATGCCACAATTTTTTTGATATGATAACTCTATTGTTTGAATCTGTCTAAGTGATTCAAGGCTGCATCGTAAAGGATGCTGTGAAGGATAGCCTCAGTACACATAAGCACAGCAGTTACCATCTGCTGAAGCTACTCCAGTGGTAGGGTGTTGATATTAATTGATGATTAAGGGAATGATTTCGTTCTCAAGGTATGCGTCAACAGTACGATTGCAATCATTCATACGCCTGACACTCTGGGTTATTAATAACGATGAATATAGTGTTGCACAAGTTTGCGTTGCATTTCCAGGAGTGCTTTGTGGTTTTCATCTAACACGTATTGTGCCTAGACGCTTGCAAAATGCTGTCAATATGCGTATATATTCCATTATTATTATCTATATTGTTGCGAATGGCAGCAGGTAAATGCTTTGTCGAACCAATGACCCACAAATACCACCGCTGTTTATGTGATTGGAATATATGTACCATCGATGAGTCATGAGCAACGTGTTAAACCACTACGGGATTCACGCAGATACTTAATTCGTTATCTTGGCGAGCGTTTTTGATAATGAATAGCACTTATTGCCATCATTAAGCCACTAGTAAGGACGTAAAGTGAATAAATAGTTTTGCAAGTTAACTGATACAGTTAATGATTGATGCAGAGTGAAATATTCCCTTCAGACAACCATGCTCACTACTTGGAGACTTCGTAATTGCCGTGATATGCTTGTATAAAGCAGTATTGAAAAGGAATTCCATTACCCTCATTTGCTATGACCCTAAACATTTGTGACTCGACTGATCCCGGTTATGAACTCGGTATATTGTATTCATAAATCACCATTTATCGACATCGGTGGTCCCGGCTGTTGGCAAATAACAGATATGCAGAGTGGGTCTGTGGCGATTAATATGTGGCATTGCTTACACTTGACGATATATAGTTGTCTGATATACTATTAAGTTAACGATTTATCTCATTTTATCATCGGAATAACCACCCCTCAGTCAGCCCACACTAAGGGGATATATATGGATATATGTACAATATATGTGTCTTTTTAATCAGCACATTTGAAGTTGCTTTCTCTAATCGATTCCTGACCTTTTAATTTTGTTTCTGGGACAATTGATACTTTTATAGATATGCAATATCTACAACTTTGGGTTGGTCAATGCGGTATTTCAGGGAACTGTATTTTTTGTAAGTGATTCCAAAATGCCCCTGCTGTTTGACGGGCGTGCTGGGATGGCATTGCTGTTACATTGTATGCGACAGAAGCTTTCCGGGGAGCGATTCACACAACAGCTGTGCCATACGCGAATACATACTACCAACATTCGGGGCAAAATGTGAACACGCGAACAGAGTGAATTGTTGCTTAGTTGTTGTATTTAGTACTGGCGACGCCAGGTGGACATTTTAGGTGCCATATTTGTCACAAAGCGAATTTTTCATAATGAACGTCTGTAGTTATATTTAAAGTCGACATTGAATAAAATGTCGTAAATAATGCAACATTTGATGTAGGAAAGATAACTAACGTTCAGCACTTATATCACCGTTACAGGTTGCTTGGCTTACATGGCTCTGTTGTGGACTATTCTGTATGGGTTAGGTTCTGTCGGATGGAATGATTGTGTTGGGCTAGGCATGTGCCATATTATATCTATATTGTGCCACTGTGGCAGCTAAATAGCATAACAACAGGCTTTGGTTAGTGCCTACATGTATAGTTAAGCTAGGGCAACTGCTATCAGAAAGAGGAGACACTGACAATAGGTAATATTGTACTTGATTTATCACCTAACAGTTAATACAAAGATCCCACGTTAAAGTGTGGGTGATATCATAGATTATAATTGTCAACATGCTTGACTATCATGAAGCTATGTGCCACATTGCTTGGCCAAATTCAGGGGGATGTATCCAATTTTTTGTTAGGATTTGTTGTCTTTGAGGATACAAACTTGAGCGGCTTTTGCACCTTTTGTTTTATTCAACGGACTGCATTATTGTGTAGCATAGGTAGAGGCATTTTATTGAGGAAAACTTATCCTTTCATTTTATAAGTATGTTATGATTGACAATTGATTTATACTTCAATTGATGCATACTTCACTCCTACTTATTAAGACGCGTGACATCGCCTATTGATGTGCTACTGTGTGTGAAGTAGACGTTGGACAAAAACCATCTAGTCAGAATAAACTCAGGCTGAATAGTTACCATAGTACATTTGCAGTATGTTTTTCATTGGAAATGACAATATGCCATTGTATTAACTAAAGAGAAACCGGTGTTAAATAATGCACAGATAAATGTACCTAAGACGAAAAACAGTCAATCCTGCCTATTGTAATGTGCAAAAATGTACGACTATCGCTTTCTCTGAGGATTTGAATGATGCCATTAAGCTTTGATGTTGATTACTCATTAAATGGTTAACAAGATGGTAATAAAGCAAACGAGGCGCTTAACGACGATGACAATTTTCATGATGGTGCCAATTTATAATAATCGTGATAATCATTACGAGGATAATTAAATAAATAATTTCAAATATGCTTCATGTCAAGTATGCCGCGTCAGGCTTGTTGTGGTCGACTGCTAATCGATAAATGGGCACTAGCATTTTATGATATAACTGAAGCACACGTCTGCAGTCAACATTTGTTCTCTGCGCATCCAATCTCATCCCTAGCTGTTGCATGCTAATCACACCATATTTACCTTTATAAAATGCTTATCGTTTATTGCTGCGGCAATTTATCTCATGCTTTGATGTTTGCAGGCAAATAACGTTCTGGCACAAGAGAGGACGGATTTCATGTCATTCCGTATTCACATGGGTGGTTTGAACGCCGAACTGCTCCGTTCTCGTTTTGCATGCTCAAGCGCGGTGTGTTTAATTGTGATGCCAAATTACTATTTACGATACACGAAGCTAACAATGAATATGGATGAATATACCAGCAAACATACCGCATATGATATATATTACATTGTTAGAATGTTAATTCTTATTTGATGATATGAAATAATCCGTGACTTTTAATAAAATGAGTAATGAAGATATGACTTGAGATGCATTTTGTGTGCGATCGTTGAAACTTGAATCATGGCAATGAGATCCCTTCTAAAGATCAAAGCCGGCCACCCAAAACTCGGCAAATTGATATGCATAATTCAGTCGTCATTTAGTGAGTCTGAGGCAATAAAATCCTAATATCAGACGCTTGAAGACCCGCAAAATACCATTTAACTTTCCCTCTTATGTACTGTTACCAAGATTCACATAATTTACCATCGGAAGGGAGGAATAATATGTGTAAGTTATTTCACTGTCACATCGGATTATGAGTGGAAAACTGAAGGAATAAGATCGTTGGAGTGTGTTTTCTTATATGATCTCTGTGAATAACAATCTTAGAGAGGATATACACGGAGGTACGTCCGGCAATTTGCGTTCCGCATCCCACTGAGTATGCCCACATCACATCCGTTCGGGGACTAATTGGCTTGATGGTACCATTTGGGATATTTAGTGGTCAATTACCATTGATGCATTCATGTGACTGTGGTATTTTAATTATTTTGTTTATTATCTTAGTCAGTACATTCAGATCAAACGCAACAAGGGATCGGCACGTGAAGCGTCAATATTATATCAATGTCAAAGATTTGATCCGCTTGCGCGGGACCATACTGGGAATTTACAATCGCCGCCCTTAAAAATACCCTTTTCCAATGTGATCAATGGAATCGCTTTTGGAGGAGAAGAGACTAAACGCGATTCACAAAACCTGCTTTGTTGAGTCCCATTGTCAGTTTAGGGTTGAAGTTGCCGTTTTTTGTCAAGGCTTTAACGCGTGTCGGATCAAACAGAAAACTGTGTGCTGTAGTATGATTATGCACTTACTTTGCGAGGTTTCAGCCTCGGGCTGGTTGTTTGGTTCCTTATGACATTTATATTTCCTTGCGTTGTTGAGCCATAGGTTTTGTGTCGCCTGACGCCGGTTGGTCGTGTAGCATGTAGCTTTGCAGCCACCACACTTTTTACCCGCGGATGATGATGACCGGAGAGATACGGAAATGGCAGAACGTGCTCACCTTTTGTTGGATTGTCCCTGCTTTTTCGTCCAAGTTTTTTGCGCCATGATTGGGCACGGCTGTCTAGTGCTGCACACTTTTGACATGCAATAATGCCCGGCCTAGTGATTAGTGACAGTACTCGACAGGGTTTACGCACGGCTCGTTGACCATAGCATTTTGCCACAAAATGATTTTGAGCGTTAACGCCAGTGTGCAGTTCTAACTACAACTACTCATAATCCTTCAATTACCTGTGCTGCATTGTTTATTTCCAACCATAGCTTCCTTCTACTGAATATGACATAACATTTTATTGCATTTCATTCACAATATAAAATCCATTTTTCCGCGGTAAAATACTTTAGCCTGAGTTTTGAAACAAACTGTCATTCAATTTTAGCAGCAACAACAGATATATAACTGTATGTTGGTTTTGTTGCTGTTAGCTATTTTAAGGTAGAACCTCAGTTATATAAGCATTGATACACAATACAACAAAATGGCGACGTGGAATGTCATGCTCAGCCACTACTCGCTTTAATGATACTCTACCCAGATGTGCGAGGAGCGAAGGGGTGGGGTCTTCCTTTTTTATGCGTCAATGCTTGACAACTCCCCATAAGACTAGTACAGTTTTCACACGGTGTACTCTCGTGAGCTGTTTTATACATTTAGTTCTACAACAAGGTTGATGTGGCAATTTATGTTAACCCTTTCGTTGCTGTGCTATATAAGAGTTATTGTATCGTCCAATCTGGACAGCGTCATAAACAGTGAACAGGTTGGCAGTGTAATATGCTGTGCAAAATTTATCTTGCCAAGTAGCACAATCATAAAGATGGAAAGGGTAAGCTGTACAGGAACATCAGTGCTGTGCCCCCTTTCGGCAATGTAGGGTGTAGTTATCAAATGATAACTTCACAGGAGGATATCAACCATTATCGCCATATGACACTCATAACATTGCATAAAACTTTATTACGTCCCCCTTTACACCCATTTAAAAATATGTCTGTCATGAAAATGTACAGTTGTCATGGAAACATTCTTATCAACGACAACATAGAGGCGAACATGGTCGTAACTGTTGAATACTTTGATGTATTGAAGTCTAACCGCCTTGCAAACAAAGACCTTGAACTGTGAAATGTGCGTCAAGTTAATCTATTCCTCCTAAATAGATTGCTTTGTTTTGTTCTTAATGATTGCAATTGAATCAATACTTGCAGATGACTTAATCCTATTTTGTCATTAAATAATCCTGCTTGATCTAAAGAGCACATTTGCTGCTTGTTTGAACCTGTTGCAGTGATGTTTACTACAAGTCAACAAATTGGCAGCTTTGCAAGCAGAATAATGATACAGCTGTCTACTTAAATCCTTCCTCTCTTAAACAATATTTGATAAATTAGCTCAATATTACAATCAATATATGGAGTTTTCAAGAAGCGATGGCATATGTGTTTTTAACACGATAACATATTCCAAAATAATTGCAATCTTCCCATTAACTATCGAACTGGGGGACCTTGAGATCAGGACGGTACAAAACACTAGTTCATTTTGTTGATTTAGGGAAGAGTACGGTACTAATGCTTCTATCGCGATTTCGCTCAAAGCTAATTCATCACGTGAATCGAACGTAAGCCCCATCAATCAAACGCCGTGCAATAACACAGATACTTACGTCCCAATGACTATGATGCTAGTGTGTACTTCTTTATATCACATTTTGTTTCCAAAATGAAAAGTTGCACCATCGGTTTTTGAAAGATATTGGGTACAACAATGAACCAGTCACTTTCATGGTAAATCACATTTTGTCAGTCTGAACACCTTAAGTAACATTTAATTGCCCCAACCATTACAATAAGCTAACATCCGTTTATCATATATTAATTTTAATGTTTTTATTGCAAGAATTAATCATGCACCAATCACGTTTCCATATAGTGCGTTAACAGGTTGACCATCTACCTAACGATGGGAACAATGGCTTACCACCAATGACTGTCCAATTAATTAACGGAAAACAAATAGTCTTATACCATTGTTCAAGCGCCAAACAAATGGACCAATGAGGTTGTATGGTGCCCGTAGCCATGCCACTTTTCGTATTCGCTGCACAGTTCGTTCCAATTTGAATTGCATCCACTGGATGTCAATTATCTGCTAAGAATGTCGCAGATAATTACGGGATACTACCATCTCCTCAAGGCACAATAAACATCTACATAATAGATGGCAAACGCTAGTACAGTGTAAAGCAAGGAACGTGGATTCCACTGATTTAGCTCAAGTTGCTGCAGACACCATCTGCTTTCATGGATGCAAATAATGTAAATCGTTGATCAATTCAAATTCGTTAGCTGGCTTAGAGGATTATTTAAATATATCAATTTTAGTTGGAGCTTCACATTAAAGCTTTACACGTGGTTGCTTTACTGTAAGGGCCAGAAACGACTTAACGGTGTACAATCACGACATTATATAGGCATGACCTTTGCCATGTCTCTTCAATTTACAAGTTTATGTAACTTAGCAAATAACATGCTTTGGCAAGTATGTCACTTGTAGAAGATGCCGGCATTATCCTCGTGCCGCTCTCAGAAGTCAAAGACTAATAGTCAGTCAGAATTTGCCAAAGGGGTAAATGACATAATTTCAACTACAGGGAGAGTATTAAACTGCAGTGGATATTTATCATATTCAGTCATATGACTGAATGTATGTCGAGATTGCAATAGATAGTATGCTGGCGTCCGAATGGCCATTTGCACAAGCAAAATAAACAAGTCGATTGGCGAAGCGTTTGGAACTGCTTTGATGTGATTTTTGTGCGGAGAACTTCGCTAATTTAAAGCTGCAGATAAATATCATTAACATGAGTTGCAATCGTCAGGTATTTTGTTCTATGCCGTATATACGTTGCATAAACATTTCAGCGCACACCATATCGAAGCTGCAGTAATCTTGGGCATCATATCACTCTAAATGTTGTATTTTAGTTGGAAATAAACTTGACAATGGGCCAAGCGAACCATTGTGGGTCAAATTTGCAACCCACATATATAGTGAACATGTATACAGGGCCACATCTCGTGTCGCTATGCAAAACATGAAATATATTCATGTGCATGAAGATCTTTACACGGCTGCTGTGCTGGGCACAAAACTGACTATATGATGATTAGTATGCATTCGAGAGTACTAGCAGATATCAAATATAGATACGAGTGTCAATTCAAGATATTATGCCTTAAACAAAGATCATATGTGCATTAGTTTCGATTTAGGTAGCCATTGGACTGTTTAGAGTCATCAATTCTAGTGTTAGTCTATTTACCACTCGCCCAAAAATCACTACAGAAGGCGAAGATCCTACGTAATTTAAGGAAGTGCAGTAATTTCAATTTGCAGTTGCTCGGTTATATGTGCAGGCAACAGCATCAATGCAAAGAAAATAATAAACGTGTATATGGTAGTGCTAAACATTTGATTTAAGGAGCCCCTCAACCGCATGCAATTTTTGTTAAGGTCTTTGAAAAGCAATAAGCTATTACCTAACGAGAATTTACGAACATTTCCGACACATTACTTCGTCTTACAAGACACTGTTTGCCTTGACAGGAGCGATTTGATGGGAGCAATTGTAACAGAATTGTAACAGCCTTGGGCTTTGTTATGCTTTCAGGGGTGCTCGGATTCCAGTGTAGACTAATTAACAATGTCATGATGTACCAACCACACAGATACAATCACATTGATCAATGTTTTGAAAGTGGGGAAATTCTTATATGCTTTAGAAATAAGCAAAATCTTGCATCGATCATGATATAAAACAACGTCGGAAAAAATTTTCTAGAATGGTGATCATTAGTTCTTTTATTTCTTAATGGTCGTCGCATTTTTGCTAATTAATTTACAATTTCAATAACCAATACTTCGGATTCTGTGGGATGAGGGGAGAAAAATTTCAGTTTGCTGTATTGAATTATATTGCAGATTATGCATATTACCAAAGGGTGGGCTATCATTTGTATCGCTCACACACGCATATTTGGCTCAGTTACTATAAGAGTCTAGGTGTAAGAAGATAACTTGCTCTTCTATGGTATTCTGTTGCAAACAAAGTACAGCATTCCGTTACGCGGCGTCAAGGAAATTACATTTAAACTGTGGCTCTTGAAGAAGGATGACTTTATTATACTGCATGCATGGTCGAGTGGAATGCTTGGTAAACATATTTAATGTTGCATAGTCTTAACCCTGAGCCATATTCTATCATGTTGCATTTACACTGTACTAGCGTTTGTCATTCATTGGGTAGAGTTTATTGTGCCATGAGGAGATGATAGGACCCCATGATTATCTGCAACATTCTCAGCAGATAATTGACATCCGCTGGATGTAATTCAAATTGGAACGAACTGTGCAGCGAATTGGAAAAGTGGCATGGCTACGGTCACCATCCAACCCCATTAGTCCATTTGTTTTGCGCAATTGTATAAGACTATTTGTTTACCGTTAATTAACTGGGTAGTCATTTGTGGTAAGCCATTATTCCCATCGTTAAGTAGATGGTCAACCTGTTAACGCACTCTCGCTATATGGAAACGTGATTGGTGCATGATTATTTCTTGTAATAAAATCATTAAAATTAATATATGATAAACGGGTGTTAGCTTATTGTAATGGTTGACGCAATTAACTGTTACTCATGGGGGTTCCGACTGACAAAATGTGTTTAACCATGAAAGTGACTGGTTGATTGTTGTACCCAATATCTTGCAAAAACCGATGGTGCAGCATTTAATTTTGGAAGCAAAATGTGATATAAAGAAGTACACACTTCATAGTCAATGGTACGAAAGCAGCTGTGTAATTGCACGGCGTTTTAATTGATGGGGTTCACATTCGATTCACGTGATAAATTAGCTTTGTGCGAAATCGCGATAGAAGTATTACGACCGTACTCTTCTTCACAACATAATAAACTAGTATTTTTCACCGTCCTGATCTCCAGGCCCCCCAGTTAAATAGTCCTTTGGAACATTGTAATTATTTTGGAATATATCATCGTGTTAAAAACACATACGCCATCGCTTCTTGTCAATACCATATATTGATTGTAATATTGAGCTAATTTAACAAAACATGGAATAAGAATATTGATTAAGATAGGAAGGATTTAAGAAGACAGCTGTATCATTATACTTCTTGCGATGCTGCCGAATTGTCGACTTGTAGAATCCATCACTGTAAACGGTTCAAACCAGCAGCAAATGTGCTATATAGATCAAGCAGGATTATTTAATGACAAAATAGTATTAAGTAATCTGCAAGTATTGATTCAATTGCATCATTACGAACTAAACAAAGCATTGACGAATAAAAAAGGAAGACCCCACCCCTCGCTCCTCGCACATCTGGGTAGCGTATCACGAAAGCGAGTAGTGCTGAGCATGACTTTCTACGTCGCCATTTTGTTGTATTGTTTTTCAATGCTGAGGATTACCTTAAAATAGCTAACAGCAACGAAACCAACATATAGTTATATATCTGTTGTTGTTGCTAAAATTGATTGGTAGTTTGTTTCAAAACTCAGGCTGAAGTATTGTACCAAGGAAAAATGGACACCAAATTGTGAATGAAATGCAATAAGAAATTATATCATATTCAGTAGAAGGAAGCTACGGGTGGAAATCAACAATGCAGCACTGGTAATAGGAGTATATGTAGTTGTATTGAGAACCGCACACTGGCGTTAACGTTCAAAATCATTTTGTGGCAATGAGCCTTGCGGAAATCCTGTCGAGTACTGTTACTAATCACTGGGCCGGGCATTATTGCACGTCGAAAGTGTGCAGCACTAGACAGCCGTGACAAATCATGGCGCCACAAACTTGGCCGAAAAGGCAGGGACAATCCAAGAAATGGTGAGCACGTCATTTTTGTGTGGCCGCAACGCTATATGCTACACGACCAGGAGGCGTCAGGCGACACAAAACCTATGGTTCAACAACGCAAGGAATAATAAATGTGATAAGGAACCAAACAACCAGCCACAGGAAGCTGAAACCTCGCAAAGTAAGAGCACAATCAAACTACAGTTTTCTGTTTGATCGTACATGCGTTAAAGCCCTGACATACAATGGCAACTTGAACCCTAAAATAACAATGGTACTCAACAAGGCAGGTTTTGTAAATCGCTTTTAGTCTCTTTTCCGTCAACAGCGATTCCATTGACTACATTGGAAACGGGTTTTTGATGAGCGCCGATTGTAAATTCCCAGTATGGTCGCGCTCCCATTGCAAGCGGATCAAATTTTCTATATTGATATAATATTGACGCTTTACGTGTCGATTCCTGGTTGGCACGTTTGATCTAAATAGACTGACTAAGATAATAAAAAAAATAATTAAAGTTACATATGGCGGGTCGCAGTCACATGAATGCATCAATGGCAATTGATCACTAAATATCCCAAATGGTACCATCAAACCAAATCGTCCGCGATCGGAAGTGATGTAGCATACTCAGTGGGAGCGGAACGCAAATTGCATTGCCGGATGTACCTCCGTGTATGTTATCTCTTATATTGTCATTCACAGAGATAATATAGGAAAACACACTCCAACGATCTGATTCTTTAGAGTTTTTTCCCTCATAATACGACGTGACAGTGATATACACATATTATATTTCCCCCCTTCTAATATTAAATTATGTGGGTCTCGGAAAGTTAAAAGGTTTTCGGCGGGTCTTCAAGCGTCTGATATTATTATTTGATTACTTTAGGCTCACTTAACGAAGACTGAATTATACATATCAAGTTTTAGAGTAATCTGAGTTTCGGGTAGCCGGTCTTTATCTCTAGAGGTGATCTCATTGCCATAATTCAAGTTTCAACGATCGCAAGTCAAATCTTCATTATTCATTTTATTAAAAGTCACGGATTATTTCTTATTTTCAAATACGAATTAACATTCTAACGATATAATATGTATCATGTGCGGTATGTTTGCTGGTATATTCATCCATATTCATTGTTATCTTCGTGTATCGTAAATAGTAATTTGGGATAATAATTAAACACACCGCGTTTGAGCATGCAAAAAGAGAACGGAGCAGTTCGGCATTAATGACACCCATGTGAATATGACATGAAATCAGTCTTTGCTTGTGCAAGAAGGGTATTTGCCTGCAAACATCAAAGCATGAGATAAATTTCCGCAGCAATAAATGATAAGCATTTTATAAAAGTGTAAATATGGTGTGATTAGCATGCAACAGCCAACTAGAGATGATATTGGATGCGCAAAGAAGAAATGTTGACTGCACACGTGCGCTTCAGTTATATCATAAAATGCTAGTGGCCATTAATCGACTAGTAGTCGACCACCTCAAGCATGACGCGCATACTAGTTATTTATTCTCATAATGATTATCACGATTATTCTGAATTGCAACCATCACCAGAATGTCATCGTCGTCAAGCCCTTCGTTTGCTTTATTACAATATTTTTAATTATTCATAGATCATCAGCATCAAAGCTAAATGACATCATTAAAATCCTCGGAGAAAGCGACAGTCGTACATTTTTGCACATTACTGTTGGCAGGATCGACTGTTTTTCGTCTTAGATTCATTTATCTATGCATTATTATAAAATTCTCTATAGTTAATACAAATGTCATATTGTCATTTCCAATGACAAACATACCGCAAATAGACTATGATAACTAACTAGCTTGATTTTATTCTGACTCGATGGTTTTTGTCACACACAGTAGCGCATCAATAAGCGATGCTACCCGTCCTGATGAGTAGGAGTAAAGTATAGCTTAGGTAAAAATCAATTGTCAATCATAACATATTGAGAATATAAAATGAAAGGATAAGCTCTCCTCAAACAAATGCCTCTCTGTGTGCCATTTAGGTCGACCACATAATATTGCAGTCCGTTGTATAATACATATGGTACAATAGCCGCGCAAACCTGTATCTTAAAAAACAACAAATCCTAAAATAATTCGTGCGTGTGTGAGAGCGATATGCAGACGATGTATGAGGTATTTAATCATAAATATCAAACCATTAATAGCTAAAAACCGAGGAGAAAGCCTTCCGTCTTTTGACTTACGAGACTTGCTGCTGATTTTTACTCATTAGAAAGGTCCTCAATAGCCGTCATTTCTAAAACTTAACCTCAGGTTTTTAATGATATTGAATTGAGACATCGCATTATGCAAGACACTTTGCATCGTCCACTTATTTGAACTCCAATATACGGAATGATTTGACGTAAGAATGCCGGCTACTAATCATCAAATGTGGGCCTTTTTCAACCCGAGAACAATATGTTCGCAATCTATTCAGCATGTAATAAAATTCCCCCAAGGAAATTTTTATAGGATTGTCTCCGAACCGTGATGACAATTTATAATAGATGGGCATGGCTAAATGATGTATGGCTAATTTAAAAATGACCGATATATATATATATATATATATATATATATATATATATATATATATATATATATATATATATATATATATATATATATATATATATATATATATATATATCGATTGAACAACTTGCCATACTCAATTATGTCATGGTTGAGATCGGATCGCACTTGTTGTAGACGTAATTTGAAGCTAATATTACTCCGTGACCCTGTGAATCCCCATGTCAAACATTTACCATTTAGCAAGACAATTCAAAACAGTGTGATGAAAATAACTGCTGATGAAATGTTTGATGGTACATACCTGTTGTTTACACACTACGAAGCAACATTTGAAATATTCAGTCATCACTGTTGTGCTTCATCGACACCAATAAACTTAATCTACAACAGGATACAGCTAACTGGCGACTTAAGATAACGACATAAAGCCATTTGTTATGGCACAGAATTGTCTGAAGGATGTTAAGCCGAGTAGATGCATTCAGTGTAGACTTTTTTGACCACTCTTTGATTATATACTGATGATATATCATTATAGTATTTGCATGGGACAAACTAGTTAGAGGAATCATCACAGTATGCAACCCTGAAATCGATCCTATATTTGACAGGCCGAGCCAAGGTTTATCTCAATGTCACACCTTCAATGCAATACTCTGGTTAATTGATTACAAATTCCAATGGACGTAATATTTGCTTAAAGTTGATTTTATGTTAGTGCCACATTCATACATCTTAAGAAATGTAACATTTCATCTATCGTCGAAGTTGCATTGTTTAGTACAAATTTTAGTAAGTTTGTTTCATCAATAGGTTTTACCAGCAGTCGGAAGGAGCATTAAGTGTCTTTTGTCAAACTTGGTCGACTGAGCTACTATCAACCAAAGAATAGGCTCTTCTCATGAGTCGAATAACCCACGGTTAACCCAGACAGAGGTGCATATGGTCAGGTCAAAACTGTCTCGCAATAGTTTGTATTCGATAAACCGTGGCAGGTTTGTTTATTTGTTGTTTTTATACGTCGACCACAGAAAAACACCACAAGCAGCACATGGTTTGAACTGTGCTTTCAGTCAATAAGATTACCCTACGTTTGGTTGAACTATTCATTGGTTCATTGCTTGTTGATGGTATGACATTACCCATAACATTTCGTCGACCCTATCAAGGAAAGTCTATGCTGATACAGTAACACCGTTCATCACAAATTGTAGATTTATCCATGCATCTCAAGTATCATTATTGCAGCTTCCGATGAACGATTGGTTCATAGTATGAAACATCATTAATCATGTAAACCATGAGGAAACAAGCTTAAAGAGGCTCGGGCAATCTACATCACAGCTTGGACGTGACAAGAATATATACACCTTTCATCGCGGGTCAAATGTTAAATGTAGTTGCAAGGTTGGCAGGGTTGTTCACACATCTTATTCATGTTATTCAATAATTCCTCTTTGCGCTTGTAACAGAAAACCATAACAGTCAAAATTGCATGTTCACTTAAAGCGTATTACGTTAACAAAACTGCTTCTGTAATTTCCGTTCCGCGTACAAAGCATAATAAACATCCTAATCAACACAGAGGCTAGGACGGCACTATGACTTTACTGTCACAAATAAAATTGATTTATAACTTTGTTTATGTGCGCACATTGCTTAAATACAGATCACTTACTCCACCATCAGTTAATTAAAGCCACGAAGCTGCGTTCTATACGGCGACGTTTTACATCAGATCAACGCTTATCACGCCAACTGCCAGATCAAGCAAGTTAGGTTGCGCAAATAATAGACTGTCAATTTCCGCTCGCAGGAAATGTGTCTGACGGCAAAAGGGAGAAAGTCAGTGTAAAACAAGGATTTGCATCACAACCAACAATCAACAGCCAACCTGTTCAACCAATCGATAGGTGAGATCCATTCTTGATATTATGTTAACTTGCTATCAAGCGCCATGATACTTCTTTTTGCGTTATTATATTATTAGTTGAGGCACGGGTCCTAATGTACAATTATCAAGTTGTCGAATCATGAATAGCACAGCATGCAAAATTTCTTTGGTGATATTCTTTCCAAAACCTATTGTTTTCATGCGTAAACATCTTGGCAAACTTAATCCATCGTAGCTTAATAATTTATCACTTTGTGGCATTGTGTGTCGCAAATATAAAACATTGTCCTTAATCAAGTTAACCGTACAGTAAATATGAACCCACATATTAATAGGTTGCATACTCCGAACAAAAAATCGAGCGATTATAGATCTACCACATCATAGTGGTGATGGTAATATGTTAATTAACTATAGTATGAACTGCCTGGCGTTCATTCAATTGTATGTCATTGGTAATTCGATAACCAATGGCTGTTTTTTCTTTAGAATCTTCCACATACAAATTTACTTGAAAGTTTGCCATACAACATATGTAGTATTATGCTCCCGGCCTAAGAAAGAACCATGGGAAACCACTGCAATTTTTTCACGTCTTAATATGGTCATTGGTTATATTCACTGATTGACGTCGCAAATATATATAGGCACGCAAGGTTGGATTTGTACGTATTAATACGTATCTTGACCATTCATGGAAGACCTTTGGAGGATCAAAAGTATATATAAGAAATCATTGCATATACATAGAGCGAAAAAACATCATAAATGGGCAATCTCATAATGTGTTACAAACTGGTTTGATGCTTTATTAAGTGTTCATAACATTGTTTTCATGCCATATAAGACTTATTGCGCTGAGTGGATATTCAACTGTGTGTGCGTTGCATGCGCCTTTTGCTTCCATTCACGGCGATTCCTTGTATTTATGTTCGATATTCGACTTTTTGCCATAATTGAGCTCGGTTGGTGGCATATCTATGTTAAGAGGGCACATGCACAACATATGTCTAATTCGTAACGTCTAAGGGGGGGCAGGGTGTGATGTGGTAGTCATCAAGGTTGGCAATGGCAACAAGAGGCCTAAATCAGCATCTTTGGTTGCTGAGATCTGAGATAAAAACCATGATAAGCGAGCTTGGGACAAGAAACACTGAACCAAGTGGACGTTAATGGAAAACATTAACATTGTAGGTATCCTTTGGCAAAAACACGCTAAATCTATAATGATCCAAGCAAATGTCAGGTAGCTGAAACCAGCTGCAATTCTTCTGCCCTGCTACTGAATATTACAAAGCATTTTTAACGATGCCTACATTCCTGTGTTAGCAACATCTTTTTAATTCAAACGGTTTCTGCTTTGTTTTGGCTATTTGGCTAGTATAAGCAGAGATTTTGTATTCATAGATAGCCATTTAGACGATCGAGTTGTGTTGATTACACTTATTATTCGCAGTCGTCTAAGATGCAATCGATATGTTATCTCTTTACACAATACGAATGACATCCCCACCCCAGACCTTCAGTCGTCCCATACAGAGGTTAACAGTTTACATTTGTCGTTTCAATCATTCGCAAACATTTTATCGAATCAAATCTTATGCTCTTAATATTTTGAGAGCACAAATGACCACAACCAAATGTTCTACAAACAGTTAGATATGCGTGTTTATCACATGCGCATTCTATTTAGACGTTTTATATATACCATAAAACGCACGTTGGTATATATTTTCGTTGTGTATTGTTATATTAGAACCTTAGGTAAACACTTCACGTGTGAAGGGCGTGCACGGGTAAATGTATCGGTGAAATGCACGAGTTATTGGCATTGTCATCATGCTCGACTTTCATGGGGCTAGGTGGCACAATGCACGGTATGTTAGTGTAACACACTCGTTTTAATTGACATTGCTAAATATTCGAGCATATCCTTCTATGAATATCCGCAACAACCAAAGATTCAGTATATATTACGCACCATGGATCGAAGACTATTGCAGCCAACTAATAACGATATGTCATTGCTGACACGAACTGTTATTGGATTAATGCCCTGTTGCATAAAATGAAATTACACGTAACTTATTACATCCTCCGCAACCGGCAGCATCTATGATGTCGCGTAAGGTTAAAATAGGATTAATGCTACGTAGCAAAACAACATGACAAATGTCATTTAGCAAATCCATTTTTAAACGACCGGAGTGGTTGCCTAACAAAGAGTTATATCAATTGATAACCATCTTACAAATTACAATATAACGAAGATTACAAACAAACCGAAATTGTTAGGCGGCACCACAATTTATTTCTCTTGATGTGGTTTTAGCATTCATGCATGCGTGATGTCGTTTTCGTGAGATAAATCATCCAAATCAATCTTGACATGTCTACAACCCTTGCTCTCAGGAGGTCCAGAGAAGACACACAACGCTTCAATTGATCGGAGGTTATAATCCAGTGTTATTTGGAAATGCCAAGTGGTTTTTATTTACTTTCCGGCATTTTCCTTTGCAGGCACAAATGGAATGCCCATAACGATGGCTATAAATCAAACTATGGTAAACTACCTCGGGATACGAATCGCTAATCCATGCGGACAGCAATGGAATTATACAATTTCTTTTTTCCGAGTCACTTAAATCGCTGTTAGATCACAAACAAGGCAAATTGAATGATACCATTTAGCCAAATCTTTACTCAAGTTCAATCAAGCCAATAGCAAGGAAACGCGTTATCCAGTACACAAATCGGGAGCGTACATGTTAAATACAATGCTGAGTTCGGTTTGTAAGTCTTATCCGCTTATCATAGTTTATTGTTCAAGCCGATAATGTCTTCTCGTTTTTTAATCCCCTACAGTTCTTTCCTGGCTGTTTACAAGGATATGTTATTTAAACCAACGGAGTCAGCTTTATTCCAACTCTAGCTATTATTACCATGTGTGTTTTTTAACACACATTGGTATCAATGTTCCGGAATCATATTTAGACAACGTGTTGTGCGGCAGCCTGCATTCCATAAACATTTATGTATTATTTCAGTAAGCGTCCCCTCTTCCAGCATCTTTCTGATGTGATTATGCACATGCCACTAAACGTCTGATATGATGATTGAATTTCTTCAATCTTCCAAAGTGGCACAAGGCTGCATTGAATAGGATGCTGGGAAGGGTGATCCGAGTACACATAGCGGCTCCCTTCAGCTGCGGCTACACCGGTGATATGGCGTATAATTTAATTGAGATAAAAGGTATGTGTCTAGAGTACATTACGTCATGCCTAAATTCTGTTAAATTATGCTCGACCTTCTAAATGGGATTTGGGTGCATGCGAATGACACTCGAAATTGGGCAAAGTTCAGGCTCGTATTGATAGATGGAACGCCAGCGTTTTGAACGAAGACATACATTGAACACTGTGTTTTGTGTTTGTTGTGATTGTTCAATCACTTCAAACCGTGAACCACCACCTCGCAGAATGGCATGAATATGTTGCTCAGGCATTGTTTTGCATGTATTGAACACCCGGAAAATCAAGTTTTAAGCTTAACATGATAATAGGCCAATATTGTTAACGTGAAGCTTATATGATGATTCCTCAATTACATTGATATATCTACCATCAGTGATTTTCAGCGTTACCGTAGCAACATAGATTATCCCTAATTGGGTCGAAGAAATGTAATGCGAACCACCAAAACATCAACGTGCAATGAACAGATTAACCGTCCATCCTAACGTAGGGTTATCTTATTTGTATAATACAATACGTCCTCAATGATTATTCCAATGTATTCCCCTTAATTATAGTTAATTTTGCCAACGACATTAAGGTAGCCTTGCCATATTCAATGCCATGTCATCTATCACCAAACGTTGCGCATGATATTATTTGTAGATAATCAGCTGTGTATAAGCCTCATTGAAGAATTGCATTTCAACACAATGTCGAACACAACGTTCATAGTTATTGATTCTGTACATGAAAGGCACTGAAATGACAAAAACGGCGGCTAAACAAGCGGTATCATGATATCATATGTCATCTTTGTATTCTGGTATATCAACTCTTCATAAACATACATATATATATGTATATATATATATATGTATATATAAACATGTATATATATATATACATATATATGTATATATATATATATATATATGCATATATATATATATATATATACATATATATATATATATATATATATATATACATATATAAATATGTATATATGAATATACATATGAATATATATATATGTATAGATATATGCATTTTTATATATATATTTGGTGGACTAACCGCCAACCTTTCGTAGACGTGGGTCCACGAAAGGATTTACTGCTATGTCCACATGAAGTCAAAGCACTTTTTCGTTCAAAATGTTTAAAAATATATTGGTTTGACCATTTTAATATTATTGTCTAGTCTTATTTTCGTACAAACATAACCTTTCACGAAAGATTCCATGAAATTTTGAATATTATAGCTAAATCAAATTCATCTACAAACCATTCGTTGACATAAAACCAAAACGTCAATATCTTCCCTATAACCATATATCTTGAACCAAATTGCCGAAGTAATGTTAAAACATGACTGTTGAATAGGTATATTTGAAATATTAAGATATTTGATTGATTTTAAAACCGAAAACGCATTTTTTTTTCTCATTAGTCATCTATCTTCAACATCAAATTTTATTGCAAAACACTGCTAATCGTTCATAATGCTTGCTGATAAGCCCGATAGATGAACCTTAAATGTGAACTAACTTGCGCATCTACAATAGCCGTTTACAATAACAACGTCGATGCCGATAGCAAACGATGCTTGTAAATAAGCGTGTAACCAACACAGAAACCAAAGAGGGAACATAATTTCTGGAGACATTCGACATTCTTGTTAACGTAAGGTAACTTGATTGCCCGTGTGACGCGTTACTTGCGCATTCTCCAGGATTAATTGTTTGCGTACGATACATATACTTTATTTACTGTGCATAATGTACGCTCACTGTATGGTTACAGACATACTCGTTGATACTTTGATACTTTGTTTGCGATCTATTTGTCATTGACCAGCCAGAAACTTAGGACATAAAAACCCATTGGACCCCATTACTCGACTGGGGCACCTAGGAACCTTATTTTGGTGTCCAGACCCCCGGCAACAAAACGGCACACCACATTGCACGTTATGAGCTTTTCAATTTCTCTTGACTGCTATCAATGTAATCGATTCAGTTTACAAATAACTTCCTTGAAACGGGTATACCTCTAAACACGGAGGTCCAATTTTTATTTAAAATGATTTTATCTGCAAAGTGTGAGTATTTAAATGCAACATGATAGAATATGGCTCAGGGTTAAGACTATGCAACATTAAATATGTTTACCAAGCATTCCACTCGACCATGCATGCAGTATAATAAAGTCATCCTTCTTCAAGAGCCACAGTTTAAATGTAATTTCCTTGACGCCGCGTAACGGAATGCTGTACTTTGTTTGCAACAGAATACCATAGAAGAGCAAGTTATCTTCTTACACCTAGACTCTTATAGTAACTGAGCCAAATATGCGTGTGTGAGCGATACAAATGATAGCCCACCCTTTGGTAATATGCATAATCTGCAATATAATTCAATACAGCTGAATTTTTTCTCCCCTCATCCCACAGAATCCGAAGTATTGGTTATTGAAATTGTAAATTAATTAGAAGCTAAGCAAAAATACAATGACCATTAAGAAATAAAAGAACTAATGATCACCATTCTAGAAAATTATGAAGTTGTTTTACATCAGGATCGATGCAAGATTTTGCTTATTTATAAAGCAAATAAGAATTTCCTCACTTTCAATTAATATAGTAGCAATATTCAAAACATTTATTAATGTGATTGTGTCTGTGATGTTGGTACATCATGACATTGTTAATTAGTCTACACTGGAATCCCAGCACCCCTAAAAGCCAAACATAGCCCAAGGCTGTTACAATTCTGTTACAATTGCTCCCATCAAATCGCTCCTGTCAAGGCAAACAGTGTCTTGTAAGACGAAGTAATGTGTCGGAAATGTTCGTAAATTCTCGTTAGGTAATAGCTTATTGCTTTTCAAAGACCTTAACAAAATTTGCATGCGGTTGAGGGGCTCCTTAAATCAAATGTTTAGCACTACCATATACACGTTTATTATTTTCTTTGCATTGATGCTGTTGCCTGCACATATAACCGAGCAACTGCAAATTGAAATTACTACTTCCTTAAATTACGTAGGATCTTCGCCTTCTGTAGTGATTTTTGGGCGAGTGGTAAATAGACTAACACTAGAATTGATGACTCTAACAGTCCAATGGCTACCTAAATCGAAACTAATGCACATATGATCTTTGTTTAAGGCATAATATCTTGAATTGACACTCGTATCTATATTTGATATCTGCTAGTACTCTCGAATGCATACTAATCATCATATAGTCAGTTTTGTGCCCAGCACAGCAGCCGTGTAAGATCTTCATGCACATGAATATATTTCATGTTTTGCATAGTGACACGAGATGTGGCCCTGTATACATGTTCACTATATATGTGGGTTGCAAATTTGACCCACAATGGTTCGCTTGGCCCATTGTCAAGTTTATTTCCAACTAAAATACAACATTTAGAGTGATATTGCCCACGATTATATGCAGCTTCGATATGGTGTGCGCTGAAATGTTTATGCAACGTATATACGGCATAGAACAAAATACCTGACGATTGCAACTCATGTTAATGATATTTATCTGCAGCTTTAAATTAGCGAAGTTCTCCGCACAAAAATCACATCAAAGCAGTTCCAAACGCTTCGCCAATCGACTTGTTTATTTTGCTTGTGCAATGGCCATTCGGACGCCAGCATACTATCTATTGCAATCTCGACATACATTCAGTCATATGACTGAATATGATAAATATCCACTGCAGTTTAATACTCTCCCTGTAGTTGAAATTATGTCATTTACCCCTTTGGCAAATTCTGACTGACTATTAGTCTTTAACTTCTGAGAGCGGCACGAGGATAATGCCAGTTGGCATCTTCTACAGCAGCTTCAGTCTGTTATTTGATGTTAATCCGACTCCAAGTGACGTACTTGCCTTAGCATGTTATTTGCTAAGTTACATAAACTGGAAGAGACATGGCAAAGATCATGCCTATATAATGCCGTCATTGTACATCGTTAAGTCGTTTCTGGCTCCTACAGTAAAACAACCACGTGTAAATTTTTAATGTGAAGCTCCAACTAAAATTTATATATTTAAATAATCCTCTAAGCCAGCTAACGAATTTGAATTGATCAACGGTTTACATTATTTGCATCCATGAAAGCAGTTGGTGTCTGCAGTAAGTTGGGCTTAATCAGTGGAATCCACGTCGTTTGCGTTACACTGTACTAGCGCTTGCCATTTATTGTGCAGAGTTTATTGTGCCCCGAGGAGATGGTAGGATCCTGCAATTATCTGCGACATTCTTAGCAGATAATTGACATCCGCTGGATGTAATTCAAATTGGAACAAACTGTGCAGTGAATAGAAAAAGTGGCATGCCTAAGGGTACCATCCAACCTCATTGGTTCATTTGTTTTGCGCTTGAACAATAGTATAAGACTATTTGTTTACCGCTAATTAATTGGGTAGTCATTGGTGGTAAGCTATTTTTCACATCGTTAGGTAGATGATCAACCTGTTAACGCACTCTCGCTATATGGAAACGTGATTGGTGCATGATTAATTTTTACAATAACAACATTAAAATTAATATATGATAAACGGGTGTTAGCTTAATGAAATGTTTGGCGCAATTAACTGTTACTTAAGGGGTTCAGACTGACAAAATGTGATGTACCATGAACGTGACTGGTCCATTGTTGTACCCAATATCTTTAAAAAACGATGGTGCAACTTTTAATTTTGGAAACAAAATGTGATTTAAAAAAGTACACACTAGCATCATAGTCATTGGGACGTAAGTAGCTGTGTTATTGCACGGCTTTAATTGATGGGGTTCACATTCGATTCACGTACCGTACTCTTCCCTAAATCAACACAATGAACTAGTGTTTTGTACCGTCCGGATCTCAAGGCCCCCCAGTTCGATAGTCATTGGGAAGATTGCAATTATTTTGGAATATATTATCGTGTTAAAAACACATATGCCATCGCTTCTTGACAACTCCACATATTGATTGTAATATTGAGCTAATTAATCAAATATTGTTTAAGATAGGAAGAAATTAAGTAGACAGCTGTATCATTATTCTGCTTGCAATGCTGCCGAATTGTTGACTTGTAGTATACATCACTGCAACAGGTGCAAACCATCAGCAAATGTGCTCTTTAGATCAAGCAGGATTATTTAATGACCAAATAGGACTAAGTAATCTGCAAGTATTGATTCAATTGCATCACTAAGAACAAAACAATGCAATCTATTAAGGAGGAATATATTACCCTGACGCACATTTCACAATTCAGGGTCTTTGTTGGCAAGGCGAACAGTTATGAACGGTTAGACTTCAATACATCTAAGTATTCAAAAGTTTCGACCATGGTCGGCTCTATGTTGCCGATGATAGGAACGGTTTAATGACAACTGTACGTTTTCATGACAGACATATTTTTAAATGGGTTGACAGGGGGACGTAATAAAGTTTTACGGAATGTTATAGGTGACAGATGGCGATAATGGTTGATAGCCTTCCTTAAAGTTATCATTTGATAACTACACCCTAAATTGCCGAAAGGAGACACAGCACTGATGTTCCTGTACAGCTTACCCTTTCCATCTATATGATTGTGCTACTTGGCAAGGTTAATGTTGCACAGCATATTACACTGCCATCCTGTTCACTGTGAATGACGCTGTCCAGATTGGACGATACAATAACTCTTATATAGCACAGCAACGGAAGTGTTAACATAAATTGCCACATCAACCTTGTTGTAGCACTTGCATAAAACAGCTCGCGAGACTACACCGTGTGAAAACTGTACTAGGCTTATGGTGAGTTGTCAAGCATTGACGATTGAAAATCAAGACCCCACCCCTCGCACATCTGGGTAGAGTATCACGAAAACTAGTAGCGGCTGAGCATGACTTTCCTCGTCGCCATTTTGTTGTATTGTTTATGAATGCTTATAAAACTGAGGTTCTATCTTAAGAAAGTTAAAAGCAACGAAACCAGCATATAGTTATATATCTGTTGTTGTCGCTAAAATTGATTGATAGTTTGTTTCATAACTCATGCGGAAGAGTTGTACCGCGGAAAAAACTGGATTTTAAATTGTGAATGAAATGCAATACGATATTATGTCATATTCAGTAGAAGGAAGCTAACGGTGGATATTAACAATGCAGCACAGGTAATTGAAGGAGTATAGGTAGTCAGAACCGCACACTGGCGTTAACGTTCAAAATCATTTTGTGGCAAAATGCTATGGTCAATGAGCCTTGTGTAAACCCTGTCGACTACTGTTTTCTAATCACTAGGCCGGGCATTATTGCATGTCGACAGTGCGCAGCACTAGACAGCCGTGACAAATCCTGGCGCGAGAAACTTGGCCGAAAAGGCATGGACAATCCATGAAAAAGTGAGTACGTTCCGCCCTGTCCATTTCTCTCCTGTCATCAACTCATCCGCATGTAACAATTATAGCGGAGGTCA
>CM067356.1:57733756-57736820 GCA_034190875.2 Urechis unicinctus
GTTGTAGACATGTCACGACTGATTTGGAAGATTTATCTCACGAAAACGACATCACACATGCATGAATGCTAAAACCACATCAAGAGAAATAAATTGTGGTGCCGCCTAACAATTTCGGTTTGTTTGTAATCTTCATTATATTGTAATTTGTAAGTTGGTTATCAATTGATATAACTCTTTGTTAGGCAACCACTCCGGTCGTTTACAAAATGGATTTGCTAAATGCCATTTGTCCTGTTGTTTTGCTACGTAGCATTTATCCTATTTTAATCTTACGCGACATCATGGACGCTGCAGGTTGCGAAGGATGTAATAAGTTACGTGTACTTTCATTTTATGCAACAGTGCATTAATCCAATAACAGTTCGTGTCAGCAGTGACATATAGATTTTAGTTGGCTGCAATAATCTTCGATCCACGGTGTGTAATATATACCTTATGAACAATTGCTTTAGCAGTAAGATAAGGTAAATGAATCAATAAACTGTAGCAAGTTTTTGATCGAGTTATTCAAAGGAATCTATGCTTCGAGATTTGATAATAGTACAGAGGTAACACTTGGTTCAGGGCTAAATGGATTACACTGTGTTATGTTGAATGAGGCAATTAAGCAATTTATTGCGTAGTTAAGCTAACTGATGCTTGGGTTGTTGCGGATATTCATAGGAGAATATGCTCGGATATTTAGCAATGTCAATTAAAGCGAGTGTATTACACTAACATACCGTGCATTGTGCCACCTAGCCCCATGAAAGTCGAGCATGATGGCAATGCGAATCACTCGTGCATTTCACCTATACATTTACCCGTTCACGCCCTTCACACGTAAAGTGTTTACCTGAGGTTCTAATATAACAATACACAACGAAAATGCATACCAACGTGCGTTTTATGGTATATATAAAACGTCTAAATAGAATGCGCATGTGATAAACACGCATATCTAACTGTTTGTAGAACATTTGTTTGTGGTCATTTGTGCTCTCAAGATATTAAGAGCGTAAAATTTATTCGATAAAATGTTTGCACTGATTGAAAAGACTTATGTAAGTAATCTTGACAATTGTAAACTGTTAACCTCTGTATGGGACGACTGAAGGTCTGGGGTGGGGATGTCATCCGTATTGTGTAAATAGATAATATATCGATTGCATCTTAGACGACTGCGAATAATAAGTGTAATCAACACAACTCGATCGGCTAAATGGCATTCTATGAATATAAAATCGCTACTTATACTAGCTTAACAGCCAAAACAAGGCAGAAACCGTTTGAATTAAAATCCTTGTTTTGCACTGACTTTCTCCCTTTTGCCGTCAGACACATTTCCTGCGAGCGGAAATTGACAACCTATTATTTGCGCAACCTAACTTGCTTGATCTGGCAGTTGGCGTGATAAGCGGTGATCCGATGCAAAACGTCGCCGTATAGAACGCAGCTTCGTGGCTTTAATTAACTGATGGTGGAGTAAGTGATCTGTATTTAAGCAATGTGCGCACATAAACAAAGATATAAATCAATTTTATCTGTGACAGCAAAGTCGTAGCGCCGTCCTAGCCCGTGTGTTGATTATGATGTTTATTATGCTTTGTACGCGAAACGGAAATTGCAGAAGCAGTTTTGTTAACGTAATACGCCTTAAGTGAACAGGCAATATCAACTTAACTAAATAATAACTACATTACATTGGCCAGTCTAAGTACCAGCCCAAAACATTCTCGGCTCCACTGGGGCATATTATTCTGGGATACTGCTCTGCATATTTACATCAGTACAAGATCGAACTTTGCATTCTATAATCTAAGTGTATTGAACAATAACACAGCAAGCATAAAATTACAATTTCTTTATCACAATTGATCGATACAACGACGCGGTCATCTAATACGATAGCTTACTTTTAACAGTGTTGTGTCACGAATTATATGAGTGTCTAAGTATAGCTTATACAAATTCTTACGTTGAACCGCCGAATAAGCGCTGGCTGATCATACACGGCCGGACATTCAATTCTCCAACAATATACCACTGACTGATATGACGAACATATAAACGAGCACTCGCCGTAGTTATCCTTCCGGTTGACGTATTTTGTTATTGTTGATGATATCCAGCGATGTCCTCTGTGTAGGCTTTCATATCTCAAAGCACGCACATTTCATTCGTCCATAATTACTTTGTACAATGTTTGCAGCCATAAATGAAGCATGCATTTCACTAGTCAAACGTATGTACAGGGAATGAGGATGGAGTAGCCGTTTCGGGTTACCTGTCATTCAAGACATTCGAGTAATCGGTAATTGACGACCATTTATTCCCGTTAGCTGACAAGTTCAAGCTAACCAGTCATTATGCATTGGTAAACAGACCAGGCGTCCCATGCTAGATCTACAGACATATCATGTAGGATTAGTGTAACATGTCAGATCAGTGCGATATCAGTTAGAGCAGCTGGAAATCTACGGTTAATAACAAAGTACTCCGCACTATTTTGATTGTCATGGTTTTCTGTTACATGCACAAATAGGAATTATTGAATAAGAAGTGTGAACAACCCTGCCAACCTAGCAACTACATTTACGTGGTTACATTTGACCCGCGATGAAAGGTGTATATATTCCTGTCACGTCTAAGCTGTGATGTAGATTGCCCGAGCCTCTAAGGAACTCCAGTGTTGCATGCAAAATAAAATGTCTATGGTTCAAAAGTATAAAACAGTAAACGAGTACTTCAAACAATGTCATGAAAATTGTTGCTACGACATTGTGTATATCATTTTACGTCGTTATTCGAAGCATTTATCACATACCCAGGCATATTTAATGCATGAAAATAGCCTCATGGTTTACATGATTAATGATATTTCATTCTATGAACAAATCGGTCATCGGAAGCTGCAATAATGATACTTGATATGCATAGATACATGTACAATTTGTGATTAACGGCGTTACTGTTGCAACATAGACTTTTCTTGATAGGGTCGACGAAATGTTATGGACAATATCGGGTTTTAAAAAAAAAAATGTTGGTTGGGGGGTTTGTCCCGCGGTCGACAATAAAA
>CM067356.1:57736920-57781920 GCA_034190875.2 Urechis unicinctus
GTACAATTGATGCTCCAGCTGGAGTACGCCCGTACAAATCTATTCCCAGCCGCGTTTGAATGCATTCTCCTGCTAAGTGCAATCTATTTTGTGGCATGTTCGATGCTTTGTTATAGCAGTTTGTTACTGAAACATATACGTGCGTTTCTTAAAATACAGCATAATGTCTCAAAACCCCGACTTCTTCCGCCAATTACATTATTAAGAGCACAGCGGTGTTTGTGTACAATAAGTTTTTATTGCAGCGTTCGACTGTAACCGGATACACGTGCAATATAAGACATTCAGTGTCAGAATGAATTATAGCCCCTTAGTCACGAAGCTTTTAAGTATATACTGTGAGTGTTATGGCACTTCCATGGAGTACTTTGTTGATCGTGCTGAAGGAAATAGCAACATGATGATCTTGACATTAGCTTGCTTAGTAAACCTGATATTTAAATATATAATTTGCACGTTTGTACTATAATTTTGTCATATCGGTTCAGCTCTATTAAAACAAACATACTATTGTTTGTTTGCTGAGCAGCAAATTAATTGAAAAATCCGGTGATTTAAGTACTCTTGACTGTTGTTTAAACACAATGATGGCTATTGTGAAGATAGGAATCTCACGAAATTGATACTTATTATGACAATGGCAATTGAGAGCAGAGTGCAATGGCCATACATGTAGAATGTTTGTCAAGGTCTGCTTAAATCAAAACAGCTTTCACATGCAACCAAAATAAAGTACACAACTGTCTTGTTTCTCGTTATGTTTCATGACGGTAACGATATTGAGCGACTGAAGCATTGACAGAAAACGAATAACAAATATGTGACGTCAATGTTTAATTTTGTAGTGACATATGACCGAGCTGTTAGAGTAAACTTGTCAGTTCTTCGCAGGGCGTTTAAGGCCTATCCGGGTGACTGTTTGGACTTTTGCAACTGTATATGCATCAGTCAACTACCCTGTGGTTCTCAAGTATCTCATGAAGATTATGAGATCGCCACAAAGACGATTTTGGTCGTCAATATCACCCATGATACTCCAATTTGTGGAATCAGGTATCTGGGTTATTCATTTAACAAATGTCTGGTAAACAATGTGCCTTAATTGACATTCAAGGCAAGGCTAGGGCAATGTGTTACGCATATAGTTACTGCATGTCTTTGGGGCATAGATCGTATTAGGATAGTAGCCAAGAGCACAGGTAGTGTTGTGATGAATTAGTGCCAAAAGCGGCATGTGTACAAGGCTATAGCCAAATATGGTCTTGCTTAATTGTGCCGTGTTCTGAGTTGATGAATTCAACCTATTGCTTAACATCATCAGATGCTTTGTCGTAAATCAAAGTAGTTTGCAGCCGACATAGTCATTGCTGTGCTAATCCAAAGCAACGGACAACATATACCATGACGGGTAAAAACTTTTAAAAGTTAACCGAGCAAGGTAACTGGACACATTGGCAGCAGGTGATTATACTGTTAATCTGTATCTGTCTGTTAGAGGTAGTTTTAGAAGCGACACTTGATTATTGCTGTTTACAATAACATGTCGGGCTTGTATTGGCAAAAAAGAACTCCTCTGTTGGCTGGAAAGCAAAGCTCTTGTGATATTATGTTGTACATTATGCTGTACTAGTTACGACTCGAGAATATCTGAAAAAACATTAATGCACATAACATGTCAAATCTGTCATAACGTAAGAATATTGTAAGATCAATAATGTTTTATCAGAATTGAACAGTCGACTGAAATTAGAATACATCTAGCGATGTATGCAATGAGATATGTTACTTTCCCCGGAAAGAATGACAGAAACAGGATGAATCATGATTGGGGAACCATATTCTATATAATAGTAGGCATTGGTAAGATGTATGATTCAAACAGTATTAGTAGTTCCGGTCCCTACATTGCAAAACAACTGCCGGACGAATGATCGTGTGACCAGTCACAAAAACATACTGTGCTCGTCTGTGTTTCCGCAGTAGATAATGAAATAACATTAGCTTGCACAGAGTGATCTCCCTATTGAGACCGAATACGTCAAAGTTTCTACAATTGTTATAAAATAGCAGGAATATAAATCCGTATTTCCAAGACAATGCTTGTTCAATAATGCGACGGTTATGATAAAGCGTAGATGGAAGTTTTTGGAATGCCGACAAACGCGTTGCAGAATAAAAATCAGTGACATAAATGGCTTATAGGTTTGAGCACCGATATAGTCAATTGATAATTGCTTTTATGTCGGGTTGGCCATAAATCTATTCTTAGTCAGTACTTGTGGCGCCTCCTTGGATTACAGAACCTTCCCGCCTAGACGTACTCTATCATGATGGCAACAGTAACCGTTCGAAAACGGCAATAAAAAGTTCATCAGAGAGCCTTTTATTTACTATTTAATTGATATTTTACAGCTAAGTAGATAAAAACCGAGTGTTATAAAACACCTTACGGCTACAGGCACTGCGATAAATCCTGTTGCACTGTTCCTAAAGAACACAACATAAACTAATTCAATTGCTATTTGAAAAGGATATTCTGATATGACGTTGAATATTTTAGCAAAGAACGATTATATTTGGCAAGCTCTTATCCGCAAGTTAGGCTTCTGTATGGGTGTTTCGTATAATCATCAGTCAGTAAGACAACTTGGGATGGGTTTAGTTTTGTTGCATTATCTATTCAGTCTAAGTATATATACTCTCAATCAATTCGGCATGAAGTGATCTACATCAGCTCAGCCCAGGCATGTGATCGTTAATGTAGAATTACGCCCCTAACAAAATAATCGTGATCAGCAGAGCGATTCGCTGTCATGTGCTGACGCTGACAGTTGGGAAGACAAACGTTTAAAGCAACCATCGGATCCTTACAACGGTGGCGCAAATAGGTTATCATTTTAACAGCGGTCGCAGGCTTTGGGCGAAACAGCAGAAAAAGCAACGCATGCAGTTAGAGATATTGGCCAGTTAATCTTCTCAACAAATAGAACACACATCACACAGGGATTTCAATGCTTGCCGTTACTTAAAATTAATTCGTAGCAAGACAATCATAAACATTATTATAGCAGCAAAGTAAACGATTCATTGGGAAATAACGTTGACAAGCATATTGGATAAATACTATAAATACGTGCACCACATTGTTAAACACTTCACATTCACATAGCAACCACTGGCCGCTATCTAAGGTGCGATCGTAATTAGGATTAAACAAAAAATCGGCCTAAAAGCACGAGATAATGGAAATATTACGATAAATTTCGGCAGCAATCAGCTTGTGGCACTATAGAAGCTTGTCGTGGTTGCAAGTCAGAATCAGTGTAAGGATGTTATCACATAGACAAAGCCGGCAGGGAATTAGCAGAATTCGACCACCACGTATTTAATTATAAGGGTGATATCGAAAGCATAAAACAGCTATGGAGTTGTCGAAAAACTATTCTCTCGTCTGTGCTAAATATGTCATAACATAGTTAGCTAAAAAATGATAAATGCTCAATTTTCACATGTCAGACACTTCTCCGAATAGTTTTTTTTTCAATGCCAGTGATTGCGTCCTGTCCACGTAGAGATTTGCAGGCAATTAGTCGTCATGATAACCCATGGAATACTGCGAAGCTGATAAATATCTAGGTGCGTGATGTATGCCACATAACGCGTTTTGTTAGCTGAATGCATGCCATAAATTGCAAATAAACCATGCAAAAGCAGCGTGCGGAACACCCTAATTACATACAATCTAAAAGCTCACAAGATGAATCACAATTATATCGATTCGTTTTAGGTACGCGGGCAAAATGCTACAACTTTGTTCAGCAGGAAACAAATGAAGGCAGGTGCCAGCTTATAGCGCATGTCCATAATTATCAACCATATTGCGCCTTAACATATCGATGTAACCAGGCTCATGCATCGTTGTCACGTTCATACGGCTATATGGTCTACCATCGAACCTCTTATCATACATATGGTACTTACTTTAAGAGAGGACTGCCCGTATTCAAACTACCGAGGCTATCCCACACATGAACCGAAAATTGTACTTCTAGTTTGCTGCAAGTGGGCACAGATGACATAGATCCACGGACCATAGTTTGGGTAAAATCACTGCATTGCTACAAAACAATGTAGTCTACAAGACTTAGGAGATTGCATGATATATAGATGTAAACGTTCATGAATAGTCAGTTAGGTATAGTCTCTTTCTATGCGCGGATCACAACTGTCCGATTTTCAAAACAATTATTTAATGCAGTCTCTGTCACACTTAGTAGCATTTTTTTCTCTTGGCCAGCCATACATAACTTATTGTGCAGTGTAAGAATTTTTTACGTTCAATGTGCTCCACATGTTTTAATCGTTTCAAAACACAATCATACGATGCGATGTGTTAAGCACGCTTGCTTTTCCATGAAATTCAGAAAAAAGCCCGCCATCACTCGTTCAACGTTGATTGGTTTGAGTAATCTTGCTGCAATGACAGTTAATAATAAACCGCCATTATCAATTGTAGGAGAACGAGTGCATGTGTTTACGATAAGGACACATGAACAGACGCTCGGTGTTCCATAACATTAGTATTTGCAAAGATTTTACAGTGCAACACCGAAGAACACTATTCTTTAAGGTGTACATTTTTCCTGTATTTCGCAGGTTGTCGAAGGTTGAAGCGATACAGGTGCTGCTGAGAGTGCCTGAAAAGCCGTAAGGTTGGCGTTCAACCAAAAGTGTTCTCATGTAGTATTGTAACTGTGCATTGCAAGAGGCAGTTTGCAGCCGTGTACTGGCTACCCAGACAGGCGTTAATGCACCGACAAACAATCACAACTGCGCATTATGTGTCAACTATCTGCCACTTGTAATTACATTGATAGCGAGTAGTCATTGTCCAGATATGTTACCTATCAATCAGGCATTAATGGGGTCTAATCATCGACGTGTATCTATCTACTTGCAAGCGGTCCGAATTCTCAGTATTAATAAAAGATTGACACTTCACTTGCATGTCCCGAGCTCAAACACTTTATGTTTTTGTCTTGGTACTCCATTGTTTGACAGTCAACGCAAAAGAGGATATGCTCTCAACTCTACCACTCAAATTGATGCCGGCCCACGGAGTGTATGCGTGAACGTAAGGTTTTATTGCGGTCTCTGTGAAATTCAAAAGTTCGCTACCAAGACAAGAGCGCGAATAAGAGGTCAACATGTATTTTTTGTTCTACAGCACTGTTCTAACTATTTTTCTTCACATTTTGTATCAAACACAGTATGATTTGATTTGAAATGCACAATTGATAGAGAGTGAATATGTCACTAAGGTTCGTTGTTGTAGGCGTGTTGCTGATATTACAAGCCTTACAAACATGCACTATGATAAGCTGTTAATTATGCTTATCAACATGCTGTAAAATATTATATCGGACAAAATGTAAGCATTGGTGAATTGTATATATCGTCTGCATAACCGATTTCTACCTAATGGGACACTTAATGGCGGTTATCTCACTTCTTTGGATCTATTGGTATAATGCATTGCAAAATGTTGCCACCAAATTTTCTGAATAAATAAAGTATCCTTTACCACAAATATCCTCATCTGAAAACAGAATTGTCACAGTCATTATCATCACCAAAATAATATTCAATCTCTCTTTTGGCGAACATCCTAAAGTCGTTGTTTGTTTGATATTTATCCAAGACGTGGTTGATAACACTCCAAATGTTTACGTTTAAAGATCTGTTTATGCATAAACTATATTTATGTATATATATATATATATATATATATATATATATATATATATATATATATATATATATATATATATATATATATATATATATATATATATATATATATATTATATATATATATATATATATATATATTCCAATGTATTGCAACATATATTTCGATTAGATGCGCTTATCTTTTCTCCATCCCCAATAACATATGTTGATTTTGTTTAACTTCATCACCAACCATAAATAAGAATGCCAGTTTCAACATCTAGCGGTGCTTGTAGCTACGCTGTGCTTTGCTTTTGCAAACATGAATGGGTCCTTGATTGCAAAAGCAAAGCACAGCGTTGCATAATGCATGGCGATCGATCATCTGACTAAAGAGGTGTAACAGTTTACATATGCGTTTAGCTAGGGTGCCCTCATCCACCACTATAACATTGTGTTCCCTGTGGCGCATAAGATGAATGAGATATAATCATTCAATTGCCTGAATCTTGAAGGTGATACAAGGCTTCATTACATCATGCTGCATTACATAAAATACATTGAATTGTCAAACGAGTACACGCCAGCGCAACGGCTCCCATGTTCTGCGGCCAGTCCAGTATTATGATGTTAAAATCTATGGATGATAAAAGAACCGATTTCTATTTTACCAATGCAGATACCGATACGGTATAATGTGACGTGCTTCTCATCAAAAATACGGTATACCGACGGTCGTAACGACTGCACACGCGCCCTTCAGATTAGCGCTGCTTGAAAGTTTGAAGGCCTTATTTTCTTTCTAATTTGTGATCAACTTAACGCAGCATATGAGCCTTAGCTTTTTGAACTCAACAATATACATGTAACAGATACCTTACCTTTTGGAACTATGCGTATCATATAGCACCCATAGTGCCACAAAGCATTGAGGCCGAACTATGTGTGATGGAAAGTATTGATCTGAATGCTTTACCAGGAACTATCAGAAACATGATGGACTGAATACATAAAACAAAGAAATTCTCGGCTGCACTTTTCATGCTCAGACAATATACTCTCATCAAACAGATACCAGCCTTGTTTGTAGCATGCACGCCCCAAATTTCCATTCTGGCTAACGTGTTTGATTATAATTAATCATATCCAGCACCGTCATCCGGAAAGGCTTTTATATAACTTACACACGCACATTTCATTCATGGAGCATAATAGCAAAGCTCAATTCTATAGCCGTTACCGATCATTATCCATTTGAATGAATTTGATAACCGCCTCAGCAAAATGGCACCAATTAAATCGCTTTTTGTTTGTGATCTAACAATGAGTTAGGTGAAATGGAAAGAGGATATCAATAGTTGTAATACATGATACCATTAGCGCCCGCATGGATTAGCGAATCGCATCCTGAGGTAGTTTATCATTGTGTGATTTATAGGTAGACTTGTAGGCTTTCCCTTCTTGTCTGATAATTGAAATGCCGGACAGTCAAAAACATTTAGTTTGCCACGGCTGGTAAATCCAAAAGACAATCAGCGGGATTACATCATATTATCTATTGAAGCGTGCTGGCTCTTGTATGGGGTAATTAAGGGATAATTAGGGTTGCTAATATGTCGAGTTTAGATCACAAAGCATGGCAAAAAGTCATGACGCATGAGTTAGTTCTTCTTACGCACCTATACGGATTGTGGTGGTGGTCCCAATTTTTAGAGTGCTTGTCATCCTCGGAGAAAGCGAGAGTCGTTCTTTTTTTAGGATTACAGTAGGCAGGATTGATTGTTTTTCGTCTTAGGTTCTCTAATCTGTGCATTATTTAATACTGACGCATTAGGCTTTGATTCGTATGTCATAATGTCAATTTCATTGCAAAAAACATACTACAAATAGACAATGGTAACTATCCTGCCTTAATCATCTGACTAGATGGTTAATGTCCAAAGTTTGTCTCATACACACAGAAGCACATCATTTTGCGATGTACAGCTGATGTATTAATAGATTGTTAATCATAACTTACTTAGAATATAGAATGAAAGGATAAGTTCTCCTCAATACACCGTCTTTCTGTGTGCAACGTGATAATCCATCCCAGGTCGACCATATGATTTTGCAGACCGTTCAGTAATACATTTGGTGCAATAGCCGCGCAAACAGGTCCTGCATCTTAAAAGACAACAAATCGTAGCGAAAATTGGATACACCTTTCGGCTTTGTGGCATGTAGCTTCATGATAGTCTAACATGCATTAGCATGGGCTCAATTTGTTACTGTAAAGGGACAAATCATGAAGAGTATCACCAATCGCCAGTGTCTACTCTATCCATTGCCTAGCCAACTATACTGGTTTGCTATTCAGTTCCATACAGATATAAACTGGCACATGCCATACCCATCACCACCCCTCAATGCGGCATAACCCAACCTAAAAAGAATAGTCCACAACAAAGCCGTGTCAGCCACTTAACATGCAACGGTAAGATAAGCGCCGAACGTAAATTGTCTCTTTTCTAAAACGACATGTTTCATTATTTACGACACTTTACTCATTGTAGACTTAAACCATAACTGCCGACGTTCATAACATTCGCTTCGTGACAAATATGGTACCTAAAGTGTCCACCAGACGTCGCCAGTGCTCGATGGAGCAACTAAGCAACGACAATTTGTTCGCGTGTTCACATTTTACCCCGAATGTTGGTAGTAAGTAATCCTGTATGGACACAGCTGTTATGTGAATTGCTCCCAAGAGAGCCTCTGTTTGCTTTACGAAGATTTTTTAGTTGCAAATGTAATTTACAGACTAATTCACAATGTTTCATATGACCTTTCACCAACCACAAGATGAAAAATGAGGCTGTAGCTTAATGACATTCGAAATTGGGCGGCGTTCTGACTGGCTTGGCCTACGACTCAGACGGAATACTTTTTCTTTTAGTTAATAGGCATAGAAGCTGTAATTAGTGAATGGATGACGATCTGCAATGCCCAGCGTTACTACGGTTACAGGGAATGTTCTCCAATGATTCATTGAAACGTAACAGCAATATCGTTCCAACACGCCATTCAAACAATACACACCCTTGAATTACCGCATTGACCAGAGAGAAATTGTGTATTTATAAACGTATCATTCTTCTCAGAAACAGAATGAAGAGGTCAGAATTTGAATATACGAAGTATTTGTACTAATTGATCAGTTTATACTAATATTACGCTCGTCGCCTATGACAGGGATAATATAGCTTGAGTTACGCAAGGCAGTAGCAGACGTCATTGTGGTAGGCCTGTAGTTATGTATATAATCGTCAGATACCCGATTATATAACCAGGATCAGTCGAGTCACGCATATTTATGGTCATAGCAAACGAGGCTAATGGATTTCCTTTTCAATACTGCTTTCTACAATTATATCACAGTAGTGGGCATGGTCGTCTGATGGGGACATTGCACTCTGCCTGATAAATTAACTGTATCCGTTCACTCGTAAAATCATGTATTCCTTCTAGGCCATGCGGTGGACCTTACTAGTAACTTGTATAACAACCTAATCGCCTAATGGTGGCATTAAGTGCTATTCATCAGCACAGATGCTCACCAATATACCGAATGAAGCGCATGCGTAAATCACGAAGTGGTTTTATTCGTTGCACATGTCTAATCGATGGTAAATATATCCCAATCGTGATGAATTAGCATTAAGTGAGCTCGCAAAATAAGCATTCGTACCGTACTCTGCTTCACAACAAAAGAAATTCGTGTTTCAATTATTTTGGAATATAATTGTATTAAAAACACATGTGCCATCACTTCTTGACAACTTCATATATTGATGGAAATATTAAGCTAATTTAACGAATGATAAATATTCCGTCCACAATTATTCTTAAAGGATGTTATAGCCGTTGAAATAGCCCCTGCAGATACTTCTGATTCTTATTGCAGTATGCAGTAGTAAGTCAATTGAAATTTCCTTGATACCATCTTATCTCTGGGATTAGGTGCGGTCAGTGACAGAACATTTATATTTCGCGTCAGTCATTCAGCACAGACAGTAAATACACCATTGTCCTTATTAATATCATTTACCTTCGGAGCGTTTTAAAAATTTTAGTCGTAATCTTTATATTAGGAAAATACACGTATGTCCTTTCATATAAAAACAACAGTGACTAATTGTTATTTGCAATCTCAATAAATCTTACAGTCCTCTGCCGAGCAAATACAACAGCCAAATTTGATAAGAAGCAGCAATCAAACACGCTTTGAATTAGATCATCAACAAAGCACAGCTAGTCTGAAATCATTGTTAGGGTGTTACATGCTACGCCCACTTTAAACAGGTCAGATATCTGATACAGTGCTGAGGCTCATTCCCGACGTCCAGCAGATCATAAATTATCTAGAAAATCATAACTGTAATACACGCGTGACCCGATAACAATGTACGACATCTGATAAATATTGAGGAGCATGTCATAAGAAATATATACGGCCTGGAAAATTTCACGTAGGGCTAAGCTAGAGGAAGCGTGTGTTGCCGTTGCTCGGAAGTGTGTATAACGTATTTTTGTTGAGAAGCACGTCACATTATACCGTTTTGGTATCTGTATCAATAAAACAGGACATCGGTGCTGTTATCATCAATATTTGTCACCATCACAACACTTGACTTACCTTAGAGGTGGGAAGCCGTTGCGCCGTAAACAAGGTGCCTTAATTTACATTCGAGGTAAGGCAAGGGCAATTTTTCGCGCATATAGTAGCGGCATGCTTTTTGGGCATAGATCTTGTTAAGATTCGTGCCAGGAACATCGGTAATGTTGAGATGAATTAGCATACAAAAGCGGCATGTGTTCATGGCTATAGCCCAATATGGTAATGCTAAATGGTGTCGTGTTCTGAGGTGATGAATGCAGCCCATTTCTACACATTTCTGGGGCGCATGGCGTTGTGGGTGGCCGGTAATGAAATATAATATTTGTTCTGTCGCGTTGTTGGTATCATCATATACTTTACCTTTGCTAAAACCCTAGAGCAATGATACGCCCTCTCCCCCAGACTGATAAACAGTGTGTTCGTAGTTCCAAATTGATATACAAATATGTCGTAAAGCATAAGTGATCGATTTGTTGAATTATTGTAATTAATCCTTGCTCTGTAGTTTCTTAGCAATTTACTTTTCTTTTTGATACCTTCGCGAGTTTTTGGCAGTTAGTTATTAATAAATTACCACACAGGAAGCAAAACGCAATGAATTATCTTCAAACCACAGTAGAGAGGTTGTTGTATGCCAATGATTGCCACGAATGGTCTTACTGGAATGCTTGCCTATCTAAGGTATAATAGGCAAATAATTAGCGATCAATGCATCATGCTCGCCGTATTCATAATGAATCTTTGTACGCTGTGTTAACCTGCCGTCTACCATTTCGATACCTCGTCCGTTTTCAGAATAACTCACAGATTAATCATGCTGCAGTTTCAAGACTTGGTTATACAGAGAGACACTGTCATAGCCGTGCTCAACCAAAGCAACGAACAAAAAAGACCATAAATGGTCAAACCACTACTCAATTAAATGATGGCGCATGGTTAATCCAGCCAGGAAACTGGGCACATTGGCATTGACACTTAATAATAGCAATTTGCTATAACATGTGGGGTTCGTATTGACCCTTTTGCGTGGTCAGTGGTGACCACTTTACTGAAGCAGAAAAAACACTGCATGTAAGAAAACCACTCATCTGTTGGCTAGAAATATTTGTAGACTCGTGAAACCAAAGCTCTCATATTATGAAGTACATTATGTTGCACTTGGTACGACTTGTAAATATTTGAAAACTAATACATATAACAAGTCAAATTTGTCATAACGTAGGAATATTGGAAAATCGTTAATATGAAACTTGAACAGATAGACTTAAATTATACTACATATAGTAATGTATATCATGGGAAATATTATTCTTCCGGAAAGTATGACGAAAACCGGTTGAATCATGACTTGAGAACCATATTCCATCTGTTGGTAAGCACTGGTAAGATGTAATCAGTCAAGCAGCTTTAATAAATTATTTTCCCATTTCCCTTCAGAGCCATTCATCGAAACCAGCTGCCGGATGAATAATCGCGTGACCTATCACAAAAACGCGCTGCGCACGTCTTTGTTTCCGACGTGGGTAGGCAAACAATTACTGAACTGGCACAGAGTGATTGCCCTATTGAGACCGGATGCAAGATATATAACTGTTGGAATGTCATCGTTAATATGAGAGAACACGGCTGCGGTTGTGAAAAGGCTATGATGGAATCCTAGATTACTTTAGTTTTTGAAATGTTTTATAAAACCATTCGGTAAATGAAGCTTTTGTTTCGGGTTGGCCATTAGTCAGTACTTGCATCGCAGCGTCGGATAAGAGAACCTTCCCGCCTGGACGTTATCTGTCATGGCAGCAACTTATAACGGGCAGATTGATATATATATAGATATATATAGATATATATATATATATATATAGAGATATATATATATATAGATATATATATATATATATATATATATATATATATATATATATATATATATATAGATATATATATATATATATATAGATATATATATATAGATATATATATATATCTATATATATATATATATATATATATATATATATATATATATATATATATATATATGGACGTTATCTGTGATGGCAGCAACTTATAACGGGCAGATTGTATATATATATATATATATATATATATATATATATATATATATATATATATATATATATATATATATATATAAATATATACAATCTGCCCGTTATAAGTTGCTGCCATGACAGATAACGTCCAGGCGGGAAGGTTCTCTTATCCGACGCGGCGCTATATGTATAAATATATATATATATATATATATATATATATATATATATATAGATATATATATATATCTATATATATATATATCTCTCTCTCTCTATATAGATATCTGTCTGTCTCTGATATATAGGGAGATGATATTGTCTCTCTATCTCTCTCTCTAATCTATTTAGATATATCTCTCTCTCTATAAATATCTCCTCTCTCAACGTCTCTCTCTCTATATATATATCTATATATATATATCTATCTCTATATCAATTTATACACGTGTGATATTGTCGATTTAGTCTAAGTAGATATACTCTCAATCAATTCGAACCCTTATATCAGCTCAGCCCAAGCACGTGATCCTTAATGCGGAATTATGCCATTAATGCGGAATCATCATGATCAGTTGAGCAACCTGCTGTCCTGTGTTAACGCTGACAGTTTGAGAGACAAAACTTTAAACCAGTCACCTGCTCCTTACATCGGTGGCGAAAATAGATTATTTAATCAACGGTCGAAGCCTTTGGGCGAAGATACACAACAAATAATGCATGCAATTCCATACAGTTGTGAAATATTGGCCAGTTAATCTTCTCAACAAACGTTATATACATCACACGGTAATCTCAATGCCGGCCGTTACCTTAAATTAATTCGTAGCAGAAAACCGTAAAATATATTACAGCAGCAATGTAAACGTTTCATTGGGGAATAACGTTGACTAGCATATTTGATAAATCTTATAAATAAGTGAACTTTATTGTTAAACAACTCACATGACTCTGGGGTCGGTAGAAACATATAATCAATTCATAATGTCCTAAGAATGGAGCGATGGCAGCAAGTTAAGCATTAGTGCGATTGCATCCTTTAGCAAACACTGCTTATCCTTATTAGACGTTAGCCACAAAACATGCAGTTTGTTAATCTGCGATCATTAAATCCAAATATCACGGGCTAATAGAAGCATTCAGATAATTGTCCTCAACAGCCAGCGTGTATCAATAGATAGTTTGAGGGCTTGTCCAGGTTGTATACATTAACTTGAGTAAGGGTTGTATTGCAAGCAGAAAGCAGTAATAGAGTTGTCGGAACAACATTCCCTAGTCTGTGCCAAATATGTCATAACACAGTTATTTAAAAATTAATAAATGATCAATATTCACATGTCAGACACGTCTCCGATAAGTTTTTTTTCAATACCAGTGATTGCGTCCTGTCCATATAGAAGCTTTCAGGCAATTAGTCGTCATGACAACCCATGGAATACTGCACTGCTGATAAATGTTTGGGTGCGTGATATTTGCCACATAACGCGTTTTGTTAGCTGAAACAGCAATTGACTACGAATGCATGCCTTAAATTGTCTACGCAATGATGCAGATAAACTTTTCAAAAGCAACGTGCGGAACCTAAATACATAAATATCTTCCCAGGTGAATCACAATTATATCGATTTGACGTAGGTACGTGGGCAAAATGCTATAATTTTGTTGAAATTTGATCTTGTTTGTTGACCGGTCAATATGCCTCAGCAAACTACTGTAATGCAACTATTTTTTTTCGCGGTATAATAATCGTCGAACAAGCATGTACTCGGGTTGCTCCCTAAATTATCATCATCACTGCATTCGGTCAGACCATGACGATCAGTGACCTGAGCTTGATGATTAACATATCCACTGCATTTTTTCTAACTACAGGATGCATCTTATGATTGTAAAGTAGTGATCGAACTTCAATGGGACTCGACTAAGCAGGTATTGTGATGCGCTTTTAGTTTATTCTCTACCAACTAGTTGTCAGTCGTTTTTAAGGGCGGCGATGGTAAGCTCTCATTATAGTCCCGATCCACTAGTGTTATAATACTATTCTGGCTCATACATTCTTAAAAAGCCTCCCCCTTTAATTGTCAACAGGAGAGCCCGGGTTACACCACACAACTCTTTGGGAGGGGTGTAACCCTGTTTGTAGCAATTCTTACAGCAGGGCGAGTCTACCCTCCAAGTGGACTCGTCCTGTCACGCGGGGATTGTTTTAACCTGGCCTATCGTGCGGACCCTTAATAAGGAGCACAGATGGGTCAGGTACAGGGAGACCATCTAGTCAGGGACAAGATTCAGACCGAGATTTCCAGGGAGTTTTATTGTTGAAACTTAAATAAATCGAATAAGCAACTCTACTTTACTCTACGTTATTTTCTTCTGGCTAGTCCCCACTCCAGCAACTACAGGCAGTGAGTAACTTTACTAAAACGAAGAGCGTGCATAAGCCAAGACATTCTAGCTTTACACTAGCAGACCAAATCTTCGATATGGATTGACGCTTCACGTGCTTATTCAGGGTTTACAGGTTTGGCCAGAATAGACTGACTTAGATAATAAATAAAATAGCTGCAGTTAGAACTGCCGGGTCGCTGCCACATGAATTTTTTAACCCTAATTGTTTTGCATAGATTTACAATACTTCAATGGTAATTGACCTCGAATTATCCCACATTATCCCATCTAGCCAAATCGATCCAAACCCTCTATCTATTAATGTCAAAGCAGGAATAATGGGGGCATGCTCTGTGGGTTGTGAACGCAAATTGCCTGACGTACTTCCGTGTTTTTCCTCTCGTACAAATTTTGTTAAGCCGAGTATTTTTCAGATCAAATGACGACGCAATTTACAACTACCTCGAAACTGAAGATATATGAAAGGGATATTCGGTGAAGATAATAAGAAACAAATGAAAATTTAAAGCAGTCGTAGAACGTCTCTCCGATTTGTCATAGCTGTAAGCGTAAATTACAATTTTTCTAAGCATCGGGTATGTTCACATATAATTTTGTTTCCATGCTTTGCACTTGTGGTGTTCAACAAAACGGCAAGTATAACCCAGTCATTTCCTTCTTACCGATAGATTAATGCAGTACATGACGCGAAATCACGTATTGTGGTGTTGGTTTTATCACTTAATTAATGCTTTGCTCCAGGATGATAGGACAGTTGTGGGTCAAATCATCGTCGTGATATCAAAGAGCTTCGCTAAGGCAAGAGGGATCACTGATTGGCGGTGAGCCAAACGTTGTGAGCACCTTCCAAAATGTTGAGGACATATTTCGGCTTGGAAATAAAACTAAAACGCGACCGTTTTGATCTTTTCAAATACAGGGGTTATATGCATTAAGCATTCAACAGAATTGCCCCCATCGTTAATGCTGTGACATGGATATGCGGAGGGTAAGGGCACAATTTGACTTGATGGTTCAGTTTGCGATGTTTAGTGGTCAATTACCAACGATTTATTGTAAATGTACGTCAAACAATTAGGAAAGAAAATTTATGAGGCAGCGATCAGCCGTTTGTTGCTTTAACTATATTATTAATAATCTAAGACCGCGTGATCAGGTCAAACCTGTAAACCAGGACAACACACATACTACGATGAGCTTACAATCGTCGCCCATTCTCAAGCTAGGTTATTTTATTGGTAATAGCGACGCCGGGTTCGCTAAATAAATTGCACATTACATAATAAATACAAACAATACAGTAACAGACGACACTTGCATCTCTGATAATCAGTACATTCCCTTCATGTTTCCAGGTCTCAGACAACCATGATTTCATCCCATGCACTGTCAAATGCGTGAGTGCGCTTTCAAACGCTAGTCTTTTGTAATTTGGTTGCTTACCAAACTTAATATTGTCACATCACGTGATAAGGAAAAAGCCAAAGGATTCAAGCTTAATAGGGGCGTGTATGTTCAAATCATTGGTCATCGGTCATTTAATTACGATGCACGTTTCCTCATCAGTCGCCCATCCACATTGTATTATGCAACATGCCTGTTAACCACATATACTTTCTAAAGGGCCAATCAATCCGTTTGCTACGCATTAAGTATTCTTTGCATTGATACCACGAATCAGGACAGGCCGCTAGCTCTAATGCATACGAGTGAATCCTGATAGAATCATCATTTAATTATAATTTACATCTTATCATTTCTCACCCATTCTCATTGTGTTATGGAACATGCCTGTCGACCACATGTGCATACTGAAAGGCGGATCAACCCGTGAGCAATGCACAAAGTGTCCTTTAGATTGGTACCACGAATCGGGATAGGACGCTAGTTCTAATGCATACGAGTGAGCAAGTACTCCAGATAAGAACAAGCCCACTCCAGCGGTCCTCTGTGAGCGATTTTGTGTTATTCAATCTATGCACCATACATTGTCTTCCGAGGAATCCATAGCAAAAATACTTGACACACATACGCATATACTCATTCACTGAGTATTATAGCCAGGTTTAATTCAAAATTTAAGCGGCAAAATTGTATCTGCTTCCAGGGTGTTATACATGGAAATAACGTGATATACCATTAGCGACAGAGTGTTGCACAATAGCCTAGAGAAGTTTTGATGTGTTTGTGCAAAATAAAGCAAGATCCCTAGGTATTCCATTTGTGTCTGTTAATTGATACTTCCAATTCTAGAAATATATCACTTGCAACGAACGTTGTATTGTGTCTCAACATTCGTTAATAAGAGACTGTAGCTGACCTACCGTGGTGCTGTGGATCTAGTTATATCATATGCTTGGGTTAAAAGAAGATAAAGAGTGACTTCCTTTTCAGTTCCACCCCTGCTCGAATTTTTAACAGGACAGACCGAGTTGTTTTGTATTTAATGGAACGGCCAGAATGTGTGGCACATTGCGCGGTGTCATTTATCATGCCAAGAATGATGCATGCGGCAACATGACAATAAATGCGGCAAAAATGAATCGTGTGTTAATTTTCCTATTCTTCAAATAACTCGACCTCAAAGCCATGTCGCTATTCAGATACATAATAGGCAGAGAAGTATCCTATTTTCGGCGAAGTCGAGATATGCATACTTAATCGCATCTTGAACCGCCTGGTTGTCACTTACCATTAAATAAATAGTTCGTAATCTTAATGCTATGGAACTACATTTAAGCATATATATATATAGATATATATATATATATATATATATATCTATATATATATATATATAGATATAGATATATAGAGATAGAGAGAGATAGATATATAGAGAGAGAGAGAGAGAGAGAGAGATCATCTCTATCTCTCTCTCTATATATATATCTCTATCTATAGGAGATACTCTCTAGATATATATATCTATCTCTCTATCTCTCTCTATATATCTATCTCTCTATCTCTCTCTCTATAGTCTCTCTCTCTCTCTATGTCTCTCTCTCTCTCTCTCTTTATTTCTCTATCTCTAAAAATCTCTCCCTCTATCTATATCTCTATATCTCTATATCTCTGTATATATATCCCTCTATATATGTATATATCTCTATATTAACTAATCGCTGCAATTTCGACAACATTAAGCGCCATACATTATATGACTAAATTCTTTGTAATTACAGAAATGCGGCAACGGGTCGTAGCTCGCTACTAACCTGAACATATCAACTTTGACCCAAAAAGTACAATAAGGATCACTTGTGCGTGTGCGATAACTAGAGCTCATATGATAAACAATTGGTGAATATAAGAAAAAACTTCAATCCTATATAAACTATTGGCTTGTTAATTATCAATGTGCCAGAAAAAAGAGTTCTGTCATTAAGCGCGGTTTATTCTCCGTACGAGAAATGAACAACGTTGGCAGATTGGCAATGAGCCGTTACTGATTATGCCAGCAAAAGCATCGCCTATACGAAGAATTTAGTCGGCCAAACGTTTAGTAGAGCCGTTAGTAAGGGGGCTCCCACAACTCATAGCTACCAAAGGAAGACAACTTTGTTAGTACTAATCGTAAAGTCGCATAAGCTGTGACGCATATGTGCCACAATATTTTACAACAAAGTCACAGTTTAACAGCTGGTAAATATGGTTCACCTACTCTCTTCACACAGACTTATTTATTGCAATGGCTGTTGTTCGCAGTCTACAGTTAGTGCCCTGCTAGTGTAATTGCCAAGTAAATGGGTTAATATTTCCTGAAAGATGCATTCACGAATTGATTAAGTTAATATATATATATATATATATATATATATATATATATATATATATATATATATATATATATATATATATATATATATATATATATATATATATATATATATATATATATATATATATATATATATATATATCTCTATATATATATATATATATATATATATATATATATATATATATATATATATATATACTATCGCCCTGATTGCATTTGTATCGCCAACATTTATGCGCAGTGTATTCAAGCGGGATAGACGATAAATTACCCGTTATATATAGCGTTGGATCTTAATAGAGCTGCATGGAAAAGATTATAAGCCATTCACAAACCCCGTGGCTTAGTGGTTCAGGTGGTACAAATAGTTTAACAATGCATTATGTATAACAACAGCCTTAGATTTGTTGCGTGCGAATAGATTTTTCCAAAAAAGTCAAAAAGTTCGCAAAACTTTTGATTCGACATTTTATTGAAAACCATTTAATATTTTATATTATCAATTTATACTTGTCATTCTTACGATTTAACTTCTATTATATCTGGTATGTTTGCTGATATGCTCATCCATATTCATTGCTATAATCGTGTATCGTAAATACACTGTGCTTGAGCATTCTTAAAGAGAACGAAATGTTCGGCATTGATTACACCCGTGTGAATATGTTATAGCATGAAATATGTCTTTGATTGTGCCAGAAAGGTATATGCATGCAAACAACAATAAACCACCGCAGTAAAAAACGGTAAGCATTTAACAAGAGGATACGCAAAGTTGGTATGTTGACTGCTGTCGTGCGCTACAATTATTTTATAAAATTCTAGTGCCCATAAATCGACTAGCAGTAGATCACCACAAGCCTGACGCGCCAACTGGTTATGAAGCATATTTGATATTATGTATGTATCCTTATAATGATTACCGCGATCATCCTTCATTGCCATCGTTATCATTATAATATTTCCCCCAATCACCGAAAATGTCATCATCATCTTCCAAATTATTCATGTCATAATCAGCATCAGCGTAAGTTGACGATTGAATTATGTATCAACATATTATTTAACAAGACCACACTGAAGAGTTATGCGCATCACAATATTTGATGCAGCTTGTACAGATGGGCTAGCTATTGTTTTATCAAGCACAGCTATTTGTACGTTGTAATTAAATACTGACGGCCCCGTGTACGTACTGTATTCCTGTTTTTGTCCTGGTTCATTTTGAACAAAGGGAAAAGCAATCATTTATAATCTAAATACGACATTCATTAACATATAATTTACGACAATAAATAAAAAGGATTATATCTATCGGGCCACCCATCATTTCGGTTACCCCTCCCCTCCCCCCGATTGCTGTTAACACTATTGGCAAAGTTTGCAAATAATTTCAGGCATTTGATAGCATCAGAATAGCATTGCGTATGTAAATTATTGGACCATAGAAACCCTTACCACAACACATAGCACCTAAGCCTGGTGGATTTGCAATGTGAGCAAGATATATACACCAGCAAAATAGCTCAGCAAGATACCGAATGTAGCCCAAGCGTTCATCAAGCAAGGTTTTCATCCATTGCTGAACGTCTCGTAGATGGTTAATATATTCCCGTCGTGTAACAAGCCGTAGTAAGGGGCGGCCCTTGCTTGCCATATAGCATTTACTTGCTACCATTCGGAACAACATTAAGAAAAATAATGTCTTATTTATGCACACTGACAATGTTTTGCAAACGTCCCGGCCAGACGCATGCGGTATTCCATAAGGTACGCTTCACATCGTTAACCATTAATGTTTAAGCGTCAATGCATTATGGCACTATGACAAAACGATATATGATTAGAGTATCAGAGAAAACTTAATGCAAGCGCATTGACATGCATATAATAATAAGAAATCCTTCAAATACAAAGCAATATCAAGCTTAATAATAATAATATCATTTATTTTGCACTCATGGTACAGATATTTTATGACGATCAAGTTCATGTGCAATCATTTAACAAAGCGTGGGGTGCCATCATAATGTGCAAATAAAATTAAGTAGAACATTGATATCTTCGTGCGAAAAATAGGGAATATTTTCACATTAACGGGTCCCACAAAGTTCTTGTATGGCGTTAACAAAGTTCAATCTTTCTTGATCAATGTTCGGTACACTAAGCGTTCTTGAAATATCATTAAAAGTAATGGTTCGGTCGTAAATCATAGCAGTATTAAGATTAACGATACTCATAATATATCTAATATTATTTCCAACGTTCGAATAACTAAAGGCACATAATCTGTTAACCGCCGATAGAAGATCATTCGTGCTATTAAGACTATTTAAGAAAAATGTCATACATCGCAGCATTAATTGTTCTTTTAGAGGTAGTCTACCAGGTAAAAAGGATTTATACATTGATATTGTTGTAGGGTGTGGTTTACATACATGGCGGATGCTTTTGCACCAAGTGCAACATAAGCTTTTCAATGAATTAATCGAAAGCGTCCATAATGGGGATCCATAAAAACTTGCACAATATTTGGCAAATAGTGTATTACGCACTTTTACGGAAGAGGGACCGAATCTTGACATCAACAAATTAGTTTTCGACACAACACCACCACATGCCGCATGCATATTCATTTGTTCCGAATTTGTTCCTATATAGGATCCAAGATGGACAGCATGTTCACTAACATTTAATCTAACACTATTCAGTTGTAGATTCACATCGCGCTTATGACAATTAAAAAGCAACAAATTGCTTTGTGATGTGTTAAATATAGCATTATTATATTTGGCAAACTCTTCGCAAGTTTTAAGCATGAATTTGGCAGCTTTTAAAGAAGGAGCAATGCGAGCGACGTCGTCAGCATAACGGTGACCAACATGGCACCCGATTCCCCTGTTTGAGAGCCGTGACATTAATTCATCGATATACACGCCAAACAAAATGGGCGACATAACCGCCCCTTGTTTAGCTCCATTAGTACAATAAAAATTGTCCGAGAAGCTATTGTTCCACTTAACTCTTAACGGTTAATGCGTATACATGTTAAGTAGGAGTTTAGCAGTCATGGCACATATACCACGCTCTTGTAACAATCCAAACAATTTCATAAAATTAACTCGATCAAAGGCTTTGGAAGTATCCAATAATATGACATAACATAAAAGTGCACTGTGTTGTTGAGTGTGACGGTTTAAATCCGAATTGTAAACTACCCGATTTCAATACATCGCTTTGATAATCAATAATCACATTATCTAACAGTTTCCCTATGATACTACTAAAAGCTACTGATCGATAATTATCACTGCTGTTCAATGATTTCTTTCTGTTCTTAGGAATAGGAACAAGCGTAGATGTTAGCATACCACATGGCGTATGCGCATGATTCAACATCATAGTAAAAAGTTTTGATAGATGGGCATATAACTTATCGCAGCCATTTCGTATGTGATCAGAAGTTATTTCACAAACACGTCTTTTTGATCTCGTTTAAGCTTACAAGCTGCTTGCCTAACTTGTGAAATGTCCACAGTATGCTTATTGTTTTTATAGAGGTGCAAATATTCTCTATCCTCGATATATATATATTGCACCATTCGTCCACAATTATTTCCGTATGATGTTTTAGCCGTTGAAATAGTCACTGCAGACACTACTGGTCCTTAATTCATTATTCAATAGTATGGCGTTTGAAATTTCATTGATAACGTCACCGACAGAACATATATATTTTGCGTCAGTCATTCAGCACAGACAGTAAATACATCACGGTACTTACCAACATAATTTACCATCGGAGAGTTATCAGAATGTTCTTTGAATTCTTTTCGTAATCTATACATTCGGGAAATGCACATGCGTGACCTTCGAAATAATAATTGCAGTGACTGATTGTTCTTTGCAATCTCAATAAATCGCACAGTCCTCTGCCGAGCAAATACAACAGCCATATTTGATTAGAAGCATCATTCAACCGCGCTGGGCTTGGGCAACAAACTATAGCTAGACTGAAATCATTTTTATGATGTTATATTATGCGCACACTGTAAACGGGTAAGGTATCTGTTACATGCATATGGTAAAGTGCTAAGTCTCCTTTGCGACGTGCAGCAGATCATACATTACCTTAAAATTCATACTGCAATCGATGCTTGAACCAATAACAATATACGAACTCTGATAAATATTGATGATCTTGTCAATGGAAAGAAATGCGGCCTTCAAAATTACATGCAGCGCTAAGCTAAAGGAAGCGTGTGCGGTCGTTGCTCGGAAGTTTTTATAGCGTATTGTTTTGTAAGGAGCACGTCACATCACACCGTATTGGTATCTGTATTGATAAAGCAGGATATTGGTGCTTTTGTCATCATTAGATTTTAACATCATTACACTGGACTAGTCCCTGAACAGGGAAGCCTCAAAGTATCTAATGTGATGCAGCCTTATGTTTTGAAGCCTTGTACCACCTTCAAGATTCAAGCACTCATCTTACGCGCAACAAGGGTACACAACATTATGAAGGTGTATGAGGGCACCCTAGCTAAACTGATATGTAATCTGTTACGCCTCTTTAGTTTGATGATCGGGAGGCATGCATTATGCAGCGCAGCAGGTCGTCAAAATACAACTTAACTTTAACTATGCAAAGTGTTACCAATGTATATTAAAAAACAAAGATAGAGCTGGAGTTTGCATCATGCACACTCTGGCGTTTATCTTATTATCTCTGGGAAAATTCAGTAAAGAGTCATAACAAACCATGTCTGATGGAAAGTATTGATCTAAATGCTTTACCAGGAACTATCGGAAACATGATGGACTGAATACATAAAACAAACAGTCATTCACGGCTGCACTTTCCATGCTCAGACAATATGCTATCATCAAACAGTTACCAGCCTTGTTTGTTGCATGTACGCCCCAAATTTCCGGTCTGGCTGCCGTGTTTGATTATAATTAATGATATACAGCATCCATCATCCGGGAAGGCTTTCATATAGCTAACACACGCACATTTCATTCATGGAGTATAATAGCAAGGCTCTATTCTATAGCCGTTTCCGATCGTTATTTGTTTGATTGAATTTGTTTAAAGCTTCAGCTAAATGCCATCATTCAAATTGCCTTTTGTTTGTGATCTAACTATGATTTTGGAGAAATGGAAAGAGGATATCAATAGTTGTAATACATGATACCATTAGCGCCAGCATGGATTAGCGAATCGCATCCTGAGGTAGTTTATCATTGTGTGATTTATACGTAGCCTCATAGGCTTTCATTTTGTGTCTGCAAAGTAAAATGTCGCACAGTCAAAAACATTTAGCTTGTCACAGTTGGTAATCCTCCTATCTGTTGAAGCGCCGTGTCTCGTGTCTGGGCTAACAGAAATTACAAGGGTTGCTGATATGTCGAGATTGCAGTAGCTGATTTACATCGCAACGCTTGGGGAAAAAAATGATTTATAAATGAATTCTTCTAACGCACCCATTTGAATTTTGGTGCTGGTCCAAATTTGTGGAGTGCTTTTCATCCTCGGAATAAGCGACAGTGGTAAATTGTTGTACATTACTGTAGACAGGATCGACTGTTTTTCGTCTTAGGCTCGTTTATCTGTGCGTTATTTAACACGGGCGCATTAGGTTTCTCTTTGGTTATTACGAATGTCATATTGTCCATTCAATTGAAAAACATATCACAAATGGACTATGACCTTTCAACAAGCACAAGCTAGAAAAGGTCGCATACAAATGAGGCTATAGCTTAATGACAGTCACAATTGGGCGACGCTCAGGCTGGCTTGGCCTACGATAAGGACGGTATGAGTCTGCTTTTTGTTTAGAAGCATAGACGCTGTAATAAGTAAATGGATGACTCCTTACAATATCCGCAATATGTAATGCACCGCGTTACTATGGTAACAGGGAATGTTCTCGTAAGGAGCATCTATATGTAACAGCAATGCAGTCCCAGCACGCCCGTCAAACAGCAGTGGCGTTTTGGGATTACCCAGAGAATACACTTCCTTGAATAACCGCATTGACAAACGCGATGAGACATTAAGAAGTGGTAGAAACTGCATATCTATAAACGTATCAGTTGTCCCAGAGACAGAATTAAGAGGTCAGGATTTGATTAGACGAAGCATTTGTACCAATCGGAAAGACACTTAAATGTTAACTATCACCCTAGCGTGGGCTGGATGAAGGCGGGGGGGGGGGGGTTTATTCCGATGATAAACGAGATAATACTTTTACTTAATTGTATATCAGACGACTAAATAAGCAATACAACAAACTCACTACCACATACCCACTCAGCATATCTGTTAGTTTGGCAATTGTCGGGACCACCGCTTTCGATAGCCGAAACAAAGCATGGACCCTTTTAGTTGCACAAGCAGAAATATGATTTGGCATCAACTGACTGTGGTTTATGAATGTGGACAACGATAACAAACCTGTGATTGCAACGTGTAGTGTTAACACAAATATTCACAAGAACCGCCTAAAGTAATATTACGCTCGGCGGAGATAGCAGAGGTAATAGGCCTTTATTAAAGCAAGGCAGCCGCACAATAGGCCTGTCAATGTATATTATTGTCATATACACGATTTTATAACCAAGATCAGTCGATTCACGAACATTAAGGGTCATAGCAAACGAGGGTAACGGACTTCTTTCTCAATAATCTTTATACAAGCATATCACAGCAATTACGAAGTCCCCCAGTAGTTGGCATGGTCGTATGGTGGGGATAAGAAACTTTGCATAATTCATCAATTGTGTCCGTTTATTCGCCTAACTAATTATTCACTTTAAACCTTGCGGTGGCCATTACTAGCAAATTGTACAACAACCTAGTGGCTTAATGGCGGCATAGAGTGTTATTCATCAGCAAAGACGCTCCGAATGAAACGCATGCGTGTATCGCGAAGTGGTTTCATTCGCTGCTCATGATTCACCGATGGTAAATATAATTGAATCACGTAAACAGCGTTGGTATTGGTGGCTCATTGTTTTCATAAACCATTTACTACCATTCGCAAAAATATAGATGATAATAATGTGATATATATGCACACTGACAACGTTTTGCAAGTGTCCAGGCCAGATACGTGTGGGATGAAAGCCATAAAGCATTCCCGGATATGCGCCAAAAACGTGTGCAGCACTGCATTTAGTTTTTTACGAGTCGCACGTAATATGTATTAACAAACCAAAGTGTCAGGCTTATGAATGATTACAATCGTACTGTCGACGCATACCTTTGGAACAAAATCATTCTCTTAATCATCAATTAATTTCAACAACCTACCACCTAAGTAGCCGCAGTAGAACGTAACCGCTGTGCTCGTATATACTCAGGCGATCTTTCACAGCATTCTTTATTATGCAGCCTTGAATCACTTGGACAGATTCAAGCAATTGAATTATCATATCAGAAACTTAGCGGCATGTGATTAATCATCTTCATTTTTTTCAGTATGCAGCTCAGCATGTTCTTTAAATGTACTTTAACTCTGCAGAAATACAAGCTGATAGCTTGTGCGCCCTCACTGGTTTTGCTGACTGATGTGTTCTGTATAACTAATGCTATATAGCTGTCATACCGCTTATTAAGTGCATTAGTGATGGTCGACTCTTCAGCCATTTCTAAGTTGTTAGTAAGTCATAATAAATTTTTATGCAAAATACCTCATGTGGCCACGCATACAACTTGAAATTGAATTCTGCTTAAATTATATAGCAAAGCTTCCCAAGCAGTGAACAATTCGAAACAAGATACATTATTGAAAATACATTTAAAATTTAAACACAGTCCATGACCATGTTTTCTTAGGTCGGACAGAAATACCGTGAACGATTATTCGACTGCATCCTTACTTCAAATCGATACTTTACGATTGTAGTTCATAAAGTGTCAATCTGAGAACAATCGTGAATGTGAAACAGTGTTTTGAATAGTGCTATGTTTTAAGGATCTTCCATCACCTGCAAGGTTAAATTTACACATGCCGTACCTAGTTAGTCATTTTGTTGAGTCATAATCAAAAATCACCTGTCACATGCGACCTAACACTGAACATGGGAGTACAAAAAGAGTGCCACGCATTTTACGATTATATACGGCACTGAAAACTTCCAATTCGCTCACGAACTGACACACACACACACACACATACACATCTCAGTCAGTTTAAAAAAGCAATGGCTTAGTATGATTTTTAGAGATTTTAGTGGCTTGCCAGGACTACATCTGCTGTTTGGCAATAATTCAAGGCAATTTTGTATCAGGTCCGCCGGGATATTGTGTGTTTTCCGATGAATAAACGTGGGTTGCTTGCTTTTATAGCAGTGAACAAACTACCATCACAACTTTAATTTAGCGAATTGCAATGAATGCTCTATTTCGTTTTTCGGGTTTGCAAAATTAACGTTCTTTGAATTCATATTTTGTGCACACTTAACCTTGTACAAAATATTGTTTTGTATTTGTGGCAAATACGGCAACGCAGCGACAAATTATTCATGAACGATACATTAGGTTTGCCGATATATTGAATCGCAAAAACAGTAGGTTAGGGAAAGGTTACCACCACAGAAACGTGCGGAAGTGCCAGATAGTACGAAGAGATAGCCGAACTGATTACAGTTGGGTGAAAGTGGGATGCTTAACAATCCATGACGCATTTTCGAAGCATCTAACTATACAATTGGCTGCTTTGGATAAAAAAATCATTCAATTTGAAAACTGCTTGCTTATTGTCACATATGTCTGATGCAGTCCCATCATTGAAAAAAGTAAATTGACCGAAAATGGTCAGAATGCATACGAGCAAGTGTGACGTGGCAAAATGTGGCACTTTTGTTGCTGAGCCACTACCAACCAGAAGACTTCTACAACACGAACCCAAAAGAAAAAAAATATGCTGTTTTAATGCTTCACTTAACAATGCTAAAGATTGATCATCCTTTACTGTATCTTACCTGTTACTTGTACCTCGTGTACCATTCATACTCCAGCTGGAGTACGCACATATAAATCTATTCCCTGCCGCGTTTGAATAAATTCTCTGGTACGTGCAATCTATGTTGTGACATGTTTGATGCTTTGTCACAGCAGATTGTTACTGAAAAATAAAACCACAAATGGCAATTTGTCATTGATTAAATCAGGCATTTTTATTGCCAACAAACTACTTGAATTCATTAGCTTCATTTCACGCCCAAGCATCAACCTACTGGGTCTATTTTCATCAAAGATACATGTTAATTGTGCACATTGTAAAAAATCCAATTGGCACAAATGTATTTTGCTTTGTGGCTGTAGATGTATCTGTGGTCAAAAATGATGGTTACTTTATATATATATATATATATATATATATATATATATATATATATATATATATATATATATATATATATATATATATATATATATATATATATATATATATATATATATATATATATATATATATATATATATATATATATCTGATATAGCCGAGCATGCATATATCTATATATCTCTATTTGTGAGACCATTGTGGAGACCATAGGGTGTTTCCACAAAACAGTGAAAACCAGCATTTACATGACATGCATTTTGGTCACATTACATGAAAGGTAAAGTTAAACGCCTTATTGCTGGTCATCACGTGTCTGATGTGATGATTTGATTGCACTGACAGAAAAATTAATTATTTATGTCAACTGACATAGTGGTCTGAGTTGTTATAGCAGCATGGCAATAAGGAATTCTAGCCATGGCTAAATAGAATGAAGCCGATATTAACGAAACGCATTCGTCGTTGTTTCTGTAAATCATGCTTTCCCCTAATTATTTTATCCTCCCCGACGATTGATATATTTTCGCTCGGAAGTAATAATGGTTTAACGATATCTTTACAATAAGAGATACACAGAGGCAATTTGCGTTAAGCATCCTATAGAGTATGTTCCCATCGTTCTCGCTATGTCATTGATAGATCGAAGGGTTAAGGGACACTCTGACGTGATGGTACAATCTGGGATAGTTAGTGGTCAATTACAAGTGATTTATAGTAAATTTATGTCAAACAATTTGGAAGGACAATCCATGTGGCAGCGACCCGCAGTTTATCACATTAACTATGTCATGTATTATCTGAGTCAGCCTCTTCATGTCATACCTGCAAACGAGGTATAAGCACGTGGAACGTCAATCGTGCTATTGGCATGGTACACTACGATGAGCTCACTTTCGCCGCTCATAGAAAAGCCTGTCAACCAGGGAATTTATTTAGATAATCACAACACGCTGGACTCCATCAATAAATCGTTCGCTTGTTGAGTTGAGATTTAAAGCGCTTGGGAAAGCCTAAAGTTGTCGGGCTTGTCAGGGCAATAACGGTTTGCACAGTTAACTGTGCATTGTGTACTTTCTACGCGAGGTTTGGGCTTGCTCTGGCCGGTTGTTTTTGTATGTGCTCACAGTCATACTGCCTGGCGCTGTTGAACCTTAGCCTGACGCCTGACAGTCTAACAGCAGTGTCCCGTCCATCGTTAGGTAAACCGCATACATTTGCCTCTTCAACCTCGGCTTATTGTGGTAAACTGTGCTCTCAATTATGCCCTTTTATTTATTGCCCATCAGCTAAATGGAGGTCGATGGTCTATGTATGCTGTTTGTGATCCAAACCGATAACAGCTATTCCCAGAGCATGCATACACCACATTTTTCTTATGCAATTACTAAACATAGCTTCGTCTAGCATATGATCTATACTAGTTATCTGCTGACATAATTGAGGTGTATAGATATCCCTCGGCAATACATACTCCATGCATTTGATGGGTTGCCCTGTCATCGGAGCACTCCAACCTCGATCATATAAATTACATATCATGCAGTCAGTGTGATTTATTATTACGTGCATAATGTAAACGTAACGCAAACATTAATGTAATGAAAATCGTGCTATGCTGCCCGGCGTCGTTACTCTGCAATGCCTATTGCCGTCAGCATGCATCATCAATTAGCTGCATGAAACGTGCATCTAAAATCCTCTGATATTAGCGGTAGTTGCCTTAGCTGTTGCTACTGACAAATTGTAACAGCCACAAAACCTAATAGTAAAGTACAAAACGATGGTGGCATAGGAACTATCATTGTTCCGTGAGTGCTTACCTGGATAAGCAGACTATATAGCACATCTCAATGCCTCTCCATTCAGCCACTAAGGTGTTTACGTGTTTTTTAGATGATATTACAGGACGGATGGAGACGTACTGGCATCTGCGATATGCTTTGTAATCGTCTTTAATTCTGCTTTTCTTCAACACATATCTTTCGATGTTAGTTAATTACTTTTAACTACAATTACAAACTGTGTTTCGAATGAGCTCACATCTCTTTATGATAGATACTGGATAAAAACTAACCATAAAAGATAAATGGTGCTAGCGATATCTAATTGCATAAGAACACTCATGTATATTTTATTCATGAGAGAAATCGCGGAACGCGTCTCGGTTGACGGTACAACAGAGGTACAGCTAAATTTTCACATGGTAATCTTATGCGCACGTTCACAATAGAATAATCTCCATAGCACTTACGTAGCTAACTGGATTCGATCATTATTTCATGACTGATTCTTAAAGACCTACCATTATTTGAGTGCAAAATGTTAATATTTCTTTTTAGTTGTCATATAAATTTCATTACAATATTTAAGTGCAAGGCCAATGCCAGCATGCATATGACTGTACCGTACCAATCAGTAAGTGTTCGATTGCAAGATTTGGTATGTTATTGGCCCTTTTTAAATATGATGAGTTTGTGCATCGAATTGTAGGTGCTTGCACAATAATCCTATCGGTGAGTGTGTGTATGTAACCTTCTCATGACAAGGAAAATACACTCGACAATTCTTTTACCATCCTGTGCATTCTTCCGCGGTTAGTGGCGTTCAAAACTAATCACTCATTGCAACAAGATTCATTAAAACAATAAATGTAAAACGTTAAGGCTGGCGGGTTTCGTTTGTATCACATACTCTGTCATAACTAGAGCATATACGTGTTGCTAGTAAAGGTAGCGAGTATACGAAGCACATACAATCGTGTGATTGTGTTTTGATATGAATATTGATGTGACACACATGGAGATTAATGAATGCCAGCACTGTGATGTTGACCAAGCGTAATAGTAACTTATTTGTATCGCCGAGACTGATACATAAAGCATTTGATTATTGTTTGGCAAATATGAAAATGTTGTTGTAGCAATTTGATTCTGTTACGCAAACCATGGATCATTCAACAAGGTTTATGGATATGTGTCATATAAGCGCCCATAAAGCCAAGCAATTTATTTTTCTCATTGTGTATTTGTTGCTTGCAATAGTGCAAAACTCCGCCAATTACCGCAAGATAATGTGAATGACAAATAGCATTCAAACGACTGCGCACAGAATGACAAATGTGACACTGAATAAATCAGTAAAATTTGATTGCCAGTAAACCCCTGGAATACACTAGCTATATCCCTCAGCAAAGCGTCAAGCGTTGTACACATCGGGTCTATTTTCATCAAAGATGCATGTTGATCGTTGCACAGTAAAAATCCACCTGACACAAATATATTTTCTCCGTGTATATACATGTATTGGTGGTTAATAATGAAGCTGCTGAGCAATTAGAAAGTTAGATATCTTTAAATTTGATCAGCGTTTGCCCTGTCAGAACTTGGTAGATAAGTGGTCAATGTCATTATTATGGTAATAAAGGGCAACCTGTGGCTGTCACACTCCCCGGTATGATTTCATAAATGCTCCTACGCGAACAATGGACAAGCTAATCGTAAATACAATTGCTAAACAAGAATCATTTATGTTAGAAGAAACTGTTTATCAATCCACTGGCCGATATTTGTTATAGATTTCAAATGCCATAATATTATAACACATATCACAAACCCTGCGATGGACTGTACGCTGTCACTACTACGCATGCATTTACTGTCATTCAGAACTCTATCGAATGTGATTTATAGAATCAGTTACATTTGCGACACACACACACACACTGCATATACTAATTCATTTCAATTAACGGCCAGGCTTTAATTCAAATCAAAGTTGCAGCTACACCATCAGCGACAGAGCGTTGCACAATAGCCAACAGAAGGTTTTATGTGTTTTTGTACAAACAAAAAGCCCAAGCCACATTGTGTAAGGAAGATTGAAAGCCATATATTTAGGTTCTCCATTTGTGTCCATGAATAGACACTTCCCAGTCCAACAAATATCACTTGACGCAAACGTTTAATTTTGGCTTAACATTTAAACGTTTAATTTTATCAAATATATTCAATTTATAAATATCATTTCGAACACATGATTCGTGTCCTTAACATGAATCAATTTTTGTTATTCACAGCGGTAAGTGGCCATGGGACATAACTCACCCCTAATCAGACGCGGTTTCTTTTGCCTTTTAATACTGATGCTTCATAATCACATAGCATAAGAGAGGAAGGGGGCCACCAACACCCTGCAAGATCGAGAGCCGATCTAACGTTTTACAATCTCTAGCACGTGGATTTAGACGAAATTAGCGGAGCCCTACAACACAATTGTGTTTTCTTAATATCTCATTGTCTTAGTGCACCTACCGGAACCTTTGACCAAAACAGTCCAAATGTGGATCATTTGTGCGTGTACGCTGGCTACAGACCCCATAATCAACAATTTGGTGAATATAAGGAAATCTAAAGTTTTTAATCCTTAAAACATCATTGACCTGTTTATCATCAATATGCCTGACCGAATAATGTCATGAAGTGCGATGTATTCTCCTTACAACAAATGACATGGATGACAGATTAACAATAAACAGTTTCCTATTATGCAAGGAAAAACAACACCTATTAAAGCAAGTCAGCTTGCCAAACGTTCAGTAGATCCCATAGGGCTGGTTGCCCAAGAACTCCCTTCTCTTAGCCGTTACGATCAAAGGAATATAGTCGCATATGTTGTGCCGCATATGTGTCAAAATACTCTCTCTCCGTCCCCTTCATCACATTTACACTAAAGTCACATTGTTACAGCTTTTCAGTACGGGACGCCAAGGATCATAGCACAACATTATTGAATGTTAATATTTGCTTGTTGCCGACAGAAAGTGCCCTGCTAATGCAATTGGCAAATATCAGAGATAATATTTCCTGCAGATTACATTAACGGAATAGAGTGCAGGGGTAGGGTTTCCAATTTTGTATATAGTCTTCATGGCTCATAACTTTCCGATTAATTGCCCTCGTATTTTCCCATGGATATGGCGTAATGCTTACAGCGTGAAGTAAGATATCTAAAAATGTGCCATTTTGACGCATCATGGTGTCGGTAAACTTTCTATTTCGAGCGTCTCATCATAACGGTGAAGTGTTTTACGCAATCAAAAACAACAATAAGCAGTAGTTACTTAAGCCGTGAAGTGTTCTGGAATAAATAAAAAACTCCGCAGGTGGTGTTATTAACATCACTAGGTCCATTTAGTGTTGTACTGACACCAAAACTTGATTCAATTTATTCTGCTACTGACCGTAATTCACTGATTACCATAGTCGTGCCTTTTAATAGTCTAGCATGAACATTCATCGTTTGATGATATCTTATAGACAAAAGCTGCTATCGAAAAACGGTCAGCTCGTGTGATATATCAATGGATGAGAATAGTTGTGTATAATGTATTCATGAGTGATATCGCCTAATTAGTTTCCAAGTTCAGAGTTAGAATGGCGGTTTCCAAGGGTTCTTACTAACTTTAGATTACTAAAAAGCATTGCCTGCTTGGTATCAATCGGCATTATGTTTCCGGCTCTCCACAGTTTTATGCAAATCCAGGGATTAGGTTTGTTTATTTGGGCGTCATTTGGCACGGGCGCATCAGATTTCTTTATAGTGGTTACGAATGTAACATTGTCGATTCCAGTGAAAAACACAGCAATAAATGACCGTATTAGCTTATCATGACATTATGGTTTATGTACAAAGTGTTCTTCACACACAGTTGCAGATCATAAGGCGATACCGCACGTTTTGATGTGTATGCGTGAGGTACAGCTGGGGAATAAAGTATTGTTAATGATAACCTGTTCCATGTAATATGTTGGTCAACCACATAATATTTTAGTCCGTTGAATAAATACATATTGCCCCCATAGCCACATAATCAGGTCTATAAAAAATAATTGTATTCATCCCTTTGCATTTTGTCAATCATTGTTGCAGCTGGCTTCATGATACGCAAGCATTGTGACAATTAAATCCGGCAAAACCTACCCATTACTAAATATTTTACAACCTGCAACGGTAAGGTAATTGCTGAATGTTCGTTACCTATTCCAAAACGGCATGTTTTTCTATTTACGAACTTATATTTATTGTAGTCTTTAACTATAACTACATACGTTCATAAAGAAAACCTCCATTTTTTGACGTCGCCAGAGTACAATACGACAATTGAATAACTATTCAGTCTGTTCGCGTGTTCACATTTTAACCCGAACGTTGATAGGATTAGTTACTTCATTGATGCAGCTGCTGTGTGAATCTCTCGCCAGTAGGCTTTTGTTTGCAGACATTCAGAAGGATTTCGAAGTTGCAAATGTGATTTACAGACTGATTCGTCATGTTGTATGTGACCTTTTACCACGCACAATATAAAAAAGGTCACATAACATTGAGGCTGTAACGGAATGATATTCAAAATTGGGCGTCATTCAGGCTGGTTTGGTCTACGATTCAGTCGGAATGAATCTGATTTCTGATAAAATACATCGAAATATGAATAGATGACTCCTTAAAATATCCACAATCTGTGATGTACAGTCTTAGTATGGTAACAGGGATTGCTCTTGGAAGTATCATTGGAATGTAACAGCAATGCCATCCCAACAACGAGCATATATGTCAGTTTTCAAGCAGCAGGGAGCGCCATCGACAAATGGTCATATATTAATAAAACATATTTAATTAAATAGCCAAAACATAGCCTGGATATTTTAAGTAGAACAATCAGACATATGATTTTGCATGTGGATTATGGATGAGGATAACAAACTTGTTGTTGCAGCGTGTAGTGTTTCCACCAAATGTCTGGTCGAGCTTAAATTTTACCTGAGTCACAACACACAAGTGGCAGCTGTGTAATTTATATTGTTTTTGTACGCTACCTTATGTTTCTTCCCTATTCTTGCCATTTCGAGACATTGCAATGTACTTTTTCTAATGATAAAAAGTCAATCTCACCTTTTGCTTGAAAACATGCACACAACATGTCCGCTCTAATGATACGCTGGGCGTAGAAGAACAGAAGTAATAGACAATGAATAACACAAGCAGTGGTACATATTCATGCGTATGCATATTGTTGCCAAATTCCCAATGTCATAATCTAGATCAGTCGAGTAACGAAAATGTAAGGGTCATAGCAAACGAGGGTAATATTGATCATTGTCTATACCGCTTTGTACAATCATATCACAGCAACTACAAAATCTTCCATTGGCGAATATGCTCGTCTGATGATGATATGCGACGGTGCATAATTCATTAAGCATGGCTGTTGATATACGTTGAATTAACTGGTAAATGTTTGGGTGAATATGCTTCTGTTGATTGTTTTTATATCAGTATTCGTTAACGTGCAAAAGTATTGATTAACTTTAAACCACGTGGTTCATACTAGCAACTTGTAAAACAACCTAGTGGCTTTATGGTGTCATCAGCAAAAACGCTCACCAAGATACCGCATAAAAGCTCATGCGGTAATTTCGTTCGTTGCTTATGACTCGATGGTAAACAGATTCCAATGACGTAAACAGCGTTTGTATTCTTGGCTAATTGTTGCCGTAAAGGATTTACTCACCGCCATTTGCAACAATATAGATAAAAATAATATAATACATACGCACACTGACAACGTTTTGCAAGCGCACTGGCCAGATATGTCTGAGATGAGGACATCATGGTACTCAACAGATCCTTTCGGAGCGCTTTCAAACTGTTTTATGGAAATCATCTTTATTTTATGACAATACACGTGTTCGTCTATGTCCTAAATGCTGTGATTAGTGTCCTTTGCAATTTCGCTGGATGGCAAAGTCCTCAAAGTTAACACAAGAGCCATATATGTTTACAAACAGTTTTATACCATTATGCGCTTTGAGTTTGATAACCAATAAAGCAGGATATGTCTGAAATCATTAACTTTATGATATGCATACTTTCAATAGGGATGGTATAGGGATGTTGTATTCAATGCAACGAGCCAAGGCCTTTTTACTGCGTCCAGCAGATCCTGAATGTGATACATATTGCACTCGCGCAGCAGAGCAGAACATAGCGACAATATCCATGAGTCTTTTAGAAATAACACACTGTAAAGCCACATATGGTAGTCATAAGGAATAACTTATACGCAATCGTTTGATAGGAAATAACAGGAAAAAACACGTAATATAATATGGCCATGGTTTATGTTTTAATGCAACAGAATGGCTGGCGTATGAGTGATGGCTATCGTACTGTTGACGCACGCCTTTTAAACAAAATCGTTCTTTTTATCATCAATTAATTTAAACATCATACCGATGGAGTAGCCGCAGCCTAGAGAAATCGCTGGACTCGTATGAACTCGGGCGATCCTTTACATCATCCTGTAAAATACAGCCTTGTATCCCTTGGGCAGATTCAAGCACATGAATTATCACATCAGATTCTTCGTAGCATGTGATTAATAATCTTATTTTTTCCCATTAAATGCCGCACCAGCATGCACATAGTTATGGGGGTTCACGGCGAGACGCTTACTGAACTGATATGTTAAGTTTTACGTATGGGAAACAATACATGACAAGTGCTTAGTCCGGACAAATACATTGTAGTGCCCAAAACAAAATTCAGACAGCTTATCATAGTCGTTGTATTGTGATTATATAGTTCGTAATCAATATATATGTTTTATTAATCATCGACTTAATGTCAAGCAATCATTCCTGACGTAGTACATGAATCATTTTCGTCGTAATTACATCGTTATGTTGTATTTAAGGAAGTGCCCCGGACAACCAGGTTGCCAGCCACACACCGGCGTGATCTAGAAGTAATACTGTACATGATGCTTGAATGATATATCCATGTTAAACACGCATACTTGTCACTGTACGAATATACCAAAAGAGACGATAATGTGTAGCGTTTCGTCGGTTACTTGTGTTTTGCAAGATGGGAATAATGACCGAGCTTACGATATAAGACTACAAATGTGATGCAGAAATGATACTGTTTGACTTTTAAGCTGTTCAGGGATTTTTCAAAATGAAACGTTTACGCTTATGCAGAATAATCACAGGTATATAAACAATTTAAAAGGTGTTGTACCTCTTGTTATGCTACGCAGCATGTTATCGAAGTTAACAATAGCGCAACATCTGGCATGAGATAAGTCGCTTAATAAGCCATCATTAGCATTCAATGGAGCTTTACTATAAAAACAATTCGTGTCAGCAATTGAGAGTTATCGGAATTAGATGTGGATATAACCAACAACCAATGGTGATTTATATATGTATATATATATATATATATATATATATATATATATATATATATATATATATATATATATATATATATATATATATATATATATATATATATATATATATATATATATATATATATTTATATATATATATTTAGGTGTGTGTGTAATAAATGAGACGAATCCTCCGCCGAACATTGGTTTTGATTATTGTATAACATACGCTATTTGCTCTAGATATAAACCGCTTTTAGTCTGCAGCTCGTCGTAGAACGAAAGTGTTTTTGCCTACAGGGTCAATGTAGTCTACGTGATTCAGTGTTTCTTTTCTTGAGCTTGTTTATCATGACATGTACCTCAAGTCCTTTTTACTGTTAAGGGATGTTAAGCCGAATGAAGCTAGCTGCTACCAAGGCCAACCCAAATGACTACCCAATTTTACACCCTTATTCATTGGGCCAAATCGCTGTGTATGGTAAAGAATAGCGCATGCGAATTTACTACGCTCAGTAGTCCCACGTCATTATATGACAGGAAAGCTGTTTTTTGACGCATAATAGCACATTAACCACTCTTTAACGAATAAAGTGACCATACATTTTTGATCTTTTGTTCGCAAAAAGCATTTACACGACACATATGATAATGAAATGATTAATTCGGGACAAATAAGCGCAGCACAATGGACAGGTTAAGGCATTTTAAATTAAAGAAAAAAGCATACTTGAGTATTTTACGTTCGGGTGGGCACAATGAATACTTTGGAGGACAATGACACGTATAAGTTGAATTACTAAATGTACCCAATATATTGGCCTAATCACGGTTACGGTGATTCAAAATTCATATATAATAGATGAATGGTTTTAATTCGCATAAAACGACTCCAATGAAAGTAGGCATGTAAAGCGCATATTAACTTCACCAGATGCTCAACCGGTAACACATTAATAGTAACCCTAAATTCTTCTCTCATGAATCAATTCGTGTGACAGACATCACATTCACTGTCACTAACCATGTGAATGCAAATGACATCTGTTTATGCAAATAACTCATGTGATTATATTAGTAGAGGGGCCACGCAAAAACAAATTCAACTGAAATTCGAATTTTGGCTGAGTTATACTACAAGACTTAACAAGATGGATACTATCCAAAACCAGTAAGGTTATTCACAGTAGAATACCAATTCACGAGTTTTGCTCGTTTCTGTGTTATAAGAATTTTCTAAAACGCGTTAGGTTAAATTGGCAAATGTCGTGCCTAGTTGGTCATATTCTGTTGATTCATAACCATAAAGCACCTGTCACCTGCGACGGAAGAGTGCCCTATAGTTTACGGGGTACGTATGTTGCTTTTTATGACTATATACAACATTCAGCGTTTCTGTAAACTTCCTTATCGTTCAGTGCTTTTAGCCGCAGTAAAACAAGAGAATAAACGCTTGATTCGTCGAACTATCTTCATATTACAATCGCAACTTTAATTTAACGGATACTAGTAATTGTTCGACCTCTAATTCCGGGTTCGCAAATCCGAAATGCCATCATTACAATAACGTTACAAGATATGCAACCTTTTCATATTAATACTACTTGGATAACTGACATCAAGATAGATGACCTCTAGTATAATAAGGTATTGTGGTTAGTAGACATAAATTAGCATATCATCGATCAAGAAACACGCACGATCGATTGATCGCCGCAGGAGAGGTAGAGCGAATCCACCGTTGACCATTGATTTTCTCCCCGTTGCCGTCAGAGGCATGTCCTAGGAGAGGAAATTGACAACCTATCATTTGCGTAACCTGACTTCCTTCATCTGGGAGTTGGCGTAATAAGCGGTGAAGCGATATAAAAAGACACAAAATATGTAGCAGCTTCATACACACACACACACGCACATACATAACACACACACATATAAACACACACATACACACACAAACTTGATATCAAAAACAAACCTTCGTACGAATATGCTCACTTCGGAGAACAACACATGTCCCTCTAGCTGCACGTTTAGTGTTATTGAGCGACTATGACTTTGTCCTGCTTTTCGTTTACTTTTGGCTGTCAAAGCTGATAATGGAATGTTGACAAACGCCAGGTTCGCATTTGCTTCTGCATTGCATATGGTATTTGGCGTCAACACCGCCAACAAGAGACTATTTTTAAACGTGCTTGTTTTCAACACAACCACACAGTTGCCTTTATGTATTCACTGCTTCTCAACCAAAGTAATAAAAATAATTTGGAAAAATCGATATCATTCCGGAGACAAGGTAAGCTTTGTAATAAGTGAATACCAATATAAAAAAACAAGCTTGGGTGAGTGTGCGTGTGCGTTAGTGTTTACGGGTGCACGATGCTGTTTTGTTTAACAGAGTAACCACGTTCTATCTAAGTTGTGGCGGGTACAGATGATTGTAAGGATCTAGCAGTTGTTTGTCACCTCACGCGCGTGCTCTATGAGCAAAAACAGGTAATCCATATTGCGTGCAATATGATTTGCTAACGTGAGCATTTGACGTCAGGGGTTATGATCAAATACTCAATCCAGAGAGCAGAAAATTGCTACAACGCCGTTTGGGTGTATTTGAAATTCATTTGCCAAAGCTTATACCACCATAGTAATGATGCGTTTACGGAGTTAGTAATAACTCACCCAAACAAATTCATGGTGTCTGTTAAAGGAATACGATCTCACAACATTTATGAAACGCAAGTGAAATTGTGCACAAACTTTGCATAAACCTGCATACATTCAACAACTGTTATCGAATTATTGCAATAAACACCCGTATGTCTGGACTGACTTCATCCACATGAAAGTTGTGCGCTTGAATCATGGTCACTGTATACTTTTTGTGGATAGAAACTTGGCCACTGTCATACAAGATTCTATTGCACCTGTTTGGTTGCATAATGTGGCAGCTTCTAACATGTAGTCGCCAATTCGCCGATTTTCGAATTGCTGGTTATATACACAATCTGTTGCGTATATACACTGATCTTAAAAATTGTACATAGCGGGCATTACGGCCATCCCCAGTAACACAATTCAACGCAGAATGAGAGCAATTGTATCAAAGAGTAGTAGGTTACATTACAATAACGCATCAGTTACATTGTATCTTTGAAATTAAGTTGCCGGCTTTTGCATTTTTTTTACGAAAAGCGACAGTCGTACATTTTTGCATATCACTGTAAGCAGGATTGACTGTGCTTCGGCTTAGGCTCGTTTATTGGTGCCTATGCTTTTGTCTGTGGTTTTGGTACTTGTGTTTGCTGCAAGGTGACCGACGAAGTACAATATCATCAATCCTATTTCTGTCAGCCATTGCCCGAGCAGCAACGTCGTTGGTAGGCTATTCTGCCTCACCTGTTTTATATGGAGCTTGATATAAACTGGCACATGCCATACCCGCTATCACCCCATCATCCTGCAGAACCCAATCTTATTTCACAACATGGCGTGTCAGCCAGAAAACATGCAAAGGAACGGTTGGTGAGCTACCTACTCGAAAACGGGATGTTTTCTATTTACGACCTTTTACATGTTGTAGACTTTAACAGTATATTTAGAAGTTTACAATGAAAATCTCTGTTACCTGATAAATATTGTTCATAACATGTTAATAAGACGTCGTCAGTAATCAATGTGGCAATCACACAACCATTCAGTCTGTTAGCGTGCTCATTTTACCCCTAATGTTGGTGGTCTGTTTTCCTTCACGGATACAGCTGTTTTGTAATTCTCCCAAGTAAGCCTATGCAAGAACAACAGCATTAATATAGAGTTTTCCATCTACAGTCTCATGACACAAAATTGTGGTAACATTGCCTTATCCTGCATCACACCTCTTGAACATAAGGGATATGTTTATCAGCATGATCTGTGTTATCATAATCAAGGCGAATCGGCTGAACAGGTGGCAAGCAGCACAGAATGTCATTATTTACTTATCATAACGTATTAATTTACCTCAACAAGCAAAGTCTAGGTAAGGATCGTTGATAACTCTTTGGTAAGAACTAAGTATTGATAGACTGGTTGGTACTATCACGTGTTAATTGTCACGCCCAATAATCACATGAATGTCAAATGTAAAATTGAAGCAGAAACAAGCATGAGAGTTAATCAGTGGTGTGGTACACATCGTTGGCTAAAAATGAATATGTCGCGTAGGCACACTGATTGAAACCTTGTGGAGATCGGGGTATATGCTCTGTAAATACCCAATTCAAGAATTATGCAGATGCTTGGAAACTGAATTCTAATGAATAGAAGATTCCATCAATGAATATGGCATGCAATACTCATTTTCATCAATGATGGCCGGATAGATGCCCGGACGTCGGCATTGCCTAGACAGGGCGGGCATGTAACGATAGGGTGCAGGGTATGCATTAAGAGAGGTGGCAGGTGACAGTTCGGCAACTAGTACAATCTAGCATGCTACGATGTATATTTGATATCATCCATTAGAAGTGACTCCCTGAATTGATGGACACGTTATGATGAAGGGTTGGTGTGCTGTCACAATGTCAGCTGAACACAATATGTGGTGCTTGCTGCGATATATCAAGCACAGCAATTGTCCTTAATCAGCTGCAAGACTGTGTAATATAGTTGAAGAGCGGCAGATCCGTGTATGCACTATATTCCGGTTCAAAGTATGGTAAAATAATCAAAATAAAACAACCACATAAAATCAGGAGCATTCTTCAGTAAACTAACTAACTATTTCAATTATATTTGTACCGCTGTACTCCACCCATAATAGGCCTCTCGCCGGCGCCTCGACAACGTTGATTGGTATTTCCTCTTTTCCTCTTAATAAAACCATGATCGGTCGAGTTACGAAAACATGGCATCATAGCTACCGTGGGACGATATTACATTTCGATCGCCAACGGAAACCGACTACATTTTAGATACTGCTTTCTCGAGCACCTGGTGGCAATTATGAAGGCTCTACGCGGCAGGCACGGTCATCTGAAGGGGCTATAAGACGGTTTATGATATATCAAGCGTGGCACTTCAGACACTTTGAATGAAGAGGTAAATGTTGTGTTGAATTTATACCAGTACACACGCAAAGGTATTTATTCAATTTTAACTAAACGCTGGCCTCTACTTGCCATTTTGCAACAACCTATTTGCTTTATGGTGGCACCAAGTGCGATTCATCAGTTATACAGCTAACCAAGACTCCGAGTTTGGCACAGGCGTAAATCAACCATGGTAAATATATTCCGATTACGTAAACAGCGGTGATGTGGGTGGCACATTGTTTTCAGAAAGCAATTACTCGCTGCCATCCAGAAAAGTATGAGGAATAATAATTTGATCTATACGCAAAACTGACAACGTTTTGTAAGTTGGTAATCAATTGAAATTACTCATGGTTAGGCAGTCACTCCGGTCGTCGTGCATAATTGATTTGCTAAATGTCATTTGTCATGTTGTTATGCTACGTAGCATTAATCTCTTTTTAATCTTACCCGACATCCGACATGCAACAGGGCATTAATCCAATAATAGTATGCGTCAGCAATAACATATCGTTATTAGATGGTGCAATCTTCCTTCCGGGATGTGCAATTTATATGTTAGGAACAACTGCTTCAGTTGTAAGCAAAGTTAATCACTCATGCATTCACGTACGATTGCACGCCATTTAAACGTACAGTGATTACCTAGGGTCGTTAAATAACAAGTCATAACGAAAATGCTTACTAACGTATGTTTGCAAGGATATGTTATTTAAACCACCGTAGTCAGCTTGATTCACACTCTAGCTGTCATTTCCATGTGTGTTCTTTAGCACACATTGGTATCACCTTGGATCGTTCTGGAATCAGAATATATTTAAACAACGTGCTGCGCTGCAGACTGCATGCCATGAAAAGTTATATATTATTTCAGTAAGCATCCCTCTTCCAGTACCTTTTCTGATATGATTAAGCATATGCCACTTAACATCTGATGTGATGATTAAATTGCATCAACCTTGCAAGTTGCAACTCTGCTTTGAATAGGATGCTGAAAAGGGTGATCCGTGTGCACATAGCGGCTTCCTTCAACTGCGGCTACTCCGGTTACATGATGCTTAAAATAATTGAGATAAAAGGTCCATCTTCCTACCATGCCACTAGGATCCATTACGTAATGGCTCAAAATATGTTTCATTAATAACAAAACACTGTCATATTCTCATTTTCGAATGATTCTCTCCAAAACAATTCGCTCAAGATATTGCAACAGCTGCAATACCGAATGCAGCTTTCCATGGCGTGAGTTCTGCGCAACGACCGCAGTGACTGCTTAATAATTGTTGCACTGAACAATGGATATGGAAGGACACAGATGTGTATTTCCGTAAGGTAAAGATGATTTTCAGTAGACCAAACCTTTTCTCACAGAATATATGTTCAGGTGCTTTTAAAATCGACTTATTATTGCAAGTTGAAATTAGGACCAATACTTGGCTATTTCATTTGGTAAGAAATTACTGCGGACGATGCTTTCACTAGTTGGTGGTGCAGAATACTCGCACCTCCTAAGATAACAAGATTGCAGCGTATTTACGGGATTGCCTTCTTGACTTCATTGCACGATACGTATATTGATGAATGGGTCGGGCCTGGACGCATGCAAAACGTTGTCAGCTTGCATATTGATCAAATTATCATTTGTCATATTGTTCTGGGTGGCAGCAAGTAAGTGCCACGCACGTCACCGCTGTTTACGTGATCGGAATATATTTTCCATCACAGAGTCTATGAACAAAACCCTTGTTTGATACACGTATGTGCTAAACTCGTAGGCTTGGTGAGCTGTTAAACTGATGAATAGCACTTGGTGCCACCATAAAGCAAATAGGTTGTGGCAAGTAGAGGCCACTACAATGATCAGAGTGAATTAATACTTTTGCTTAATGAATCATGCACCGTCTCATAGTCCATTCAGATGACCAGGCTTGCCGTTTGGAGCCTTTATAATTGCCACCAGATGCTTGTAGAGAGCAATATTTAAAAATGTAGGCTATTTCAGTTTGCGATTAAAATATTATACAGTCCCTCGGTTGCCATGACGCCATGTTTTCGTAGCTCGACCGATCTTGGTTTTGATATGAGACATAGGGAGTGCCAACGCAATCCTGTTAGCACTAACGGCAAGCTCCGACGAAATATCAATCATTTTTGTAGTGAAAGATGAAATACCAATCAACATTGTCCAAGCACTGAGAGGGCTATTATGGCTGAGTATAAAGAAGCGAATGTTATTGAAATATATGTTGGAGAATACATGACTGTAACAACCGTCATGGATAGTTCACGTAGAATGCGCTTGATTTTATTTGGTTTTTCCTTTAAGCTAAACTTACTGTAACTAGAACATGGATATATTGCATTTTCGGAGCTTCCGGTTTTCAATCACATTACACAGTCTTACAGCTGATAAGGAACAATTGCTGTATTTGATAGATGATATATTGCAACAAACTGCACCACATATTTTGTTGAATTAACATTATGACAGCACACCAACCCCTCATCATAACGTGTCCATTAGTTACCTCTCAATCGATGATATCAAACATACGTCGGAGCATACTAGACTTATTAATGACCCAACTGCCACCTTCCATCTTCTCAATCCCATAATGCGTTTTCCGCACCCTATCGTCACATGCCCACCCTGCTTAGGCAATGCCCGTCATCCTGGTGTCTACCCTG
>CM067356.1:57786920-57806920 GCA_034190875.2 Urechis unicinctus
TTATCTTACAAAAACGCGTCATTCAGGGTATAGAGTTCATACACAAACATTATTCAACGAACTGAATATTTTGAACATATATCAGCTCCATCTGTATTGTGAAGCAATATTCATGTATAAATATGATTGTGGATTCTTACCAGAAGTATTTAATGACATGTTTACAAAATATAGTGGTCATTGATATTTAACACGAAATCTACTTACCCCCTAGGTGTAGAACCAATGTCCGTCAGAAAAGCATTCACTATGTTGGTGCCTGTTTATTCAACTCTATTCAAGACTATTGTACTGTTTGTCACCTTGAAATAACTGGAATACCATCGTTTAAGAATATTATCCGAAATTTAATTAATGAGGGAAAGTTAAAGTCCATATAGCGCAAATGATATTTACTTTCTATATGAGACTTTGTTAGATCAATTCATTGCTGTATGAAGATGATGGAGCGCACAAACTTCAGTTTCTGCTCCCATTGTCCAAGTGCATATATATATATATATATATGTGGTTACATACATATGCTAAGTGTTCCTTAACCTATATTATAATTATGCATCAACTTATATTGTTGCTATTCAAAGTATGTAACCTGTGCATGTAGTTTTGCATGTATGTGTATGTGGCCAATAAATATATATCTATCTATCTATCTACTATTATATTTAAAGAAGTGGGGCCTGAGGAAGGTCTACTGTTCTCTGTGCCTTTAAGTACTACAGAACAAAACGAAAAAAAGCACACACCGTACATTATGATGCAAATGAGAGAAAATATGTCTGTTAGCTAATCACTCATGTTCCACAGCAGGAGTAATAGCCAAATAACGAGTTGTGTCTTATGAAAACTCATGCAAACATCATAATATTACGATGATGATAATCATTAACGAATTTGAAGAAGGCGTCGCAATGTATTCTTATGAATATTCGTTTTTAGCGTTTGTTCATGCATGTTTTGAAACACTTCCGATGTCGACTAATCCACAGTCTGTGTTATCTCTGAGTAAGTACAGATAATAATCAGTACACTTGAACAAACAATAAACTGTAATCTAGCGAAATGGTAACATTAAGCACGATATATTTGCACTCACGTTTTGTAAACTACGTGTTATTTGGAATTGCCCACTGTAGGAAGTTGAAAATATTCTCACTCGGGAATTACCATTTGCAGACATAAAAGAAAACATTAAGCGCTGGTTATGAGTAAACATTGATGAACTGCCTTAGAGTGAAATACGATTAACCATGCAGACGGTTGTGGTTTCAAAAGCTACAACTCTCAACTTCCTCTGCAAAAATCACCCTAAACCATCGGGCCACAAACAGACCACAACTTGAAAGTGTTTTTTGAGCTAAAGCCATCCGATACGACTGAAAATATGATCTCAGCTATTGTACCCAATGAATGGAATGTGCGTGTGTTAGCGAAATGAATGTCTACCCAGAAGACGGATGCTTTATATCATCAGCAATGAGAAAGCATGTCAACCGAAAAAATAAACGTGCATACATCGTATAACTTCGGTGATTATTTTTTAACAAGTTCATCTTAGAAGTGGATGCTATATGATCTTAGCGTTACAAGTGCGGCAGAGAATGTTATTTTTTTTTATCTTATTCGAGCGTTCGTTATGCTGTTCATCGTAAAAATACGCATAAGCAATACTTTGGAACCCAAATGTTTCGTTATATTTACTTTCTATTTGTGTAGAGTGATAAAGAAATGAGTTAGCTGATATATTTATAGACAATCAGTGGTGCTTACGTATACCTTGTGTTAAGATTCTTTCATGTTATGAAGAATTCGAAAATTGCAATAAGAAGTCTTTTCCCTCATTTCGCGGACGTGATAATAGGAAATACGGTATACGTATAATTAAAAACGTTAGCTTATGTTACAATATGAGATTAATCCACAGATATGAGAAAGCAGCGAGTGTTATTGGGCAGTTCTACAGCTAAAGTATTCTTAAACTGCGAGATATATCTTCGGACATGCGATGGTTTAAAATTGCCATATAATTGAATATGGCAACCTTATTTCCAAAACGTTTTGGAGCTACATTCTATAAACATGATACGCGTTTGGTGGATCACACATCAGTACCTCATATGATGACCTGATAGCTTGTATCGTTCAAAGTGGATTATGATGCTTTAAAGACTAACCAAAGTACATACAATCACGACCACTGCCCTCTACTGACGTTTTCTCAAACGGTTGGACGTATATTTGACACAAAATGTGATTTGCTTCCAAAGACTCAATCTGCTGCGCAATAGACATCATTCATTGACCGAAAGTTCGGGCTTTCTGTACCAGAACCAATACATTATACTTTAATTTCTTGCAAAGCAATGCTGCATTAATAGGCTAAAGTTATCAATACAACTATAATGTAGACGATGTCCTCCTTGTCGATGCATAGATTTTTGTTTATATATCCTATTGTGCACGTCTATGTTGTTGATATTGCCGGGATAGTTTTCGTCTCGAGAATCGATTATCGTATACTTTCCTACCCAATACATTATTCACCTGGTTCGCATGGAGTGAACCTAACATTTTTTATCATCTGAAGGTGTGCTTGGCATATACTGACATTTGTGAAATTCTTCAGTGTATTAACGCATAATCCATGTAACATAGATGTTTAAATATGTGAGACAAGGTTATGGCAAGGCCAGGATGAATGTAAAAAGTCGTGCGATTATCTCTTACAGTTGCATCCTTGTTAGCAAGGACAATGAGTAAATGCTTAATGGTGCATGACTGTTTACACGGCGGGGATATATCAGGTCAAGTTCATCCAGCTTTGCGAGGACGTGTACCCCAATAGTTTATAGCTTTTCTAAGAGCTCACTCGAGCCTTCCACCCGAGGAAATATGTTAAGTCGCCACCTGCTAGCCCAAGCGTTATTGTCATAGCGTCAATTTAATGTATACTGTTACAGATTATCTATCCATATTTATTCCACATGTGCCCGAATCTGTATCAATAGGTAGTGAAACAAAACGAAAGTGCATCCTTGGTGTAGAATGAAGGGTTTATAGTCCTGATTCTTCACAATTTAGCGACAACAACTCTTATTCGTGAATATTATGGATACTCATTATAGTGATAATGAGAGATGTGTTATTCTTATATCCTCAGATATAAATATTATGACGAAACCAATTTTATCCCAGATACGTCTGTATTTGGATATATGTTGTAAATTACAAAATCCACTAGAGCTACAAACACGTCAGCAAGTATCTATAAAAGCTGGCTTTTCTCAAGCACTGTAATTTTGTGATAATAAATATCGGTATAAACTGCCGTCAACATCATTCATAAACATGTTCAGCCAGCAATCACGTTTAATACAGCCCATGTAGCGGAAAATGGCTTTGACTTCTTGCTACGTCATCGAAGCAATATATATAAATATATATATATTTATATATATATACATATATATATGTATATATATCAAATATATATATGTAGATTAATTAATCAGAAGACCTAGGGTGGATTCCTTCCCATTTTTTGGCTTATGGATTGCCCAAATTGAGAAATTCTCATATACCGACACTGCAATGTAGATAATATGGACTAAGTGGTTTTGGGTAGTTATTTAGTCGATGGTGGTATACTAAATGGGGTTCCCATCCCAGCTCTTTGGTTTTCTGAGACCAAATCTGTTATTTTAGACCTAATGTGCACTTAATATACATAATTTACACGGGCTCTTATTTGGTTCTACTATTTTGCGCCAGATTCACACCGGTAAGCGTCTAATGTGAGGCGCGTAAGATAAGGCCGGGATGTCGCACCATAGGCTCATTTGATTTTTCGGCGCTCAGCATTCCCGTTGCTTTGCATTGAGCACCGACCTGCAGCTTGAGCATTTCCTCTTGACGTGCTTCATTGACTCCTTTCTCTAGCGTGAGGTCAGGATGTTTACTCACATCTTTGTCCCTTGTACCAATAATGAACTGATCCCCTTTTTCCTCGGGACTTTTGAGTTAATTTACAATTTGTACAATATCGTACAAGGCCCGAATGTACGTTTCAACATTCTTGTCGTAATTTACCGCCAGTTAATAGGATTCGGATCCAAATAGGAACACTCATTGTATTTAAATGTGTCTCTCGCATAGCAGCCGTATAAGTATAATGGGCCTGCGTCATAAATATCTGGAGAGGCGATTTAGTGTGGCTGTAAATGTGTGTGAAATCAAATTATATTCGCTGGTTATAGCATAGTGGAGTTCCAAAATAACTCTGATCCAATGTATTGGTCAGATAGCTAATTGTAGCTCTGGATGCGTGAATATGGGTTATGTGGCTTTTAGAAAGAATACGTACATTTATGCGGAGCTGCCATAATAATGCTTGATGTTGAAATACTTAAATTGCAGTCAATATTGATAATTAACCCAGTTTCTGCTCATATTGCAACCACGAACAGACCAAAGACATTTGCTTTAATGACCGAGAAGTAATTGTAAAAAGTGAATAAAATTGCCCTGGTTCTAGTATAAATTGCCCGATAGTCAATAATCATCGAGTGTTGCATAGCAAGGGCGTGGTATACGAGAGAAAACAAAGTCGAACTTTTGCAACATATTGTTGCTACATATCTCTACATTGTCCTTTAACACATATTGCTGTTGTGGACTTCACCGAGGTCAGGCTGAGTCGTGTATGGGCCATTGACAAACCTTTTGCACACGTAGCCAATATCGGCTCGACCTTTACACCCTAAGTCAGCGAACATGTGCTCAAGAGACAGCACCAAGCATCGTTGATCACCGTTGTGGGGTTGCCCTTGCCCCCAGTCTGTGTAACCGGCATCTAATTTGGTGATGACCGGGTTGGCCCACAACCAGCATCCCTCATGGTGTTCACTGTTCCCTGATATCCAAACATTCTGTAAGTACAACAGGAAACCGGTGGACTTACAGAAACGGACTGACACCATCTGAATTATGCATAATATTTGATGATATTCGCAATACGCTCCTGATATTAACATTTTTCATACTGGCCGCTGTTACAGTACCGAATGACTTGTTAACGCAGAGTTAGCTTAAAGAAATATTTATGAAAATGAACGCAAATACCGACATATATCGTATTTGCCATATAGGCAACTCACACGTGTTCCCAGAAGTGACAACCAGCTGGTCAGTAAGCCCTGCTCCTCCGCACTGGTGATGCTGGTCAGATAGAAGCCCTCACCGAAGAGAGGACAGGATTCCCGAGCAGTGTGCCAACTGACAGGATTCTTACATGTAATGTAAGAGAATTCTTGCGCATCAAGAATGGCTATTTCATCACTTGGCATGGACACATCTACAGCAACAAGAAATAAAGCTGCTGATATGTATGAGCATTATCATGGTGATTAACATAAGAACAGTTCATGCAGGTATCTATTATATATTTGCTGATGATAATATTATTGGATGAATGCCGAACAGTCGTGACAAGCCCTTTATCATGTCTAATCAAATGGCTTCAGGGTGGCCACACTCACACAATATGTGGCCAGGGATGGTGCTTATATTGTTGCATTAAGAGCCAATAAAAGTTAGATATATATCAATCCGCGCAGAGAGACCTGCATATGGATTGTGGATAACACGCTCGTACAATTAGGCACCTGTGCTGTTGACGACATTTGAGAAAGAGGGCAAGAAGAGGACGAGAAGCGTGACATGGTTACGTTAATGTTAATCTTTATTTAATAGTTGGATCTATTAAGTGACATAGTGAGTATAGTTCTGTGCCAAAAGATTGTACAGCGAAGTTATGGCATTTTCCCAGCTGTGGCACTATTGAGATCAGAGTTTTCGAATCAGCGAGCCATGCCTATTTTCTGTTGAATTGGACGAACTTTTGATAGATCGTGCTTCCGATAAATCTGATCTCATTTATGTTGCCTAATATTCCCTTTGTTTCATCAATTTGTTTAACAAATGTGGAATATACTCTTTAAAGAACGGCGCTCCGAATGCAGGGTTGTTGGGCTTCTCTGTAGTACAATGGGTAAAGAGGTAATTGGTAGTGTTGTGACGTCGAGCATAGCCAATAGAGCACACAAATCTTACTTTCGCGAAATACCAGAAATAGACCTAGAAAGGCTTAGATATTCCGCACTGACTGGCGCATTTGGTCCGCTCCTGATGCTTTTAAAGTGACCTACGAATATTTCGGCTTACTTATGGCGACTTCCGTACGGAACCATACGGACGTTTCCGAAACTTGCCCAAACAAATCTAAACCAGTTATTCCTTTCTAATTAAAACAGTGTTTTGTTTTTGGCAAAAGCAGGGACATTAAATACATACAGTATCAGATTATAATGGCCCAAATTGGCTTATGCGTCCTAGATTATGAAACTTAATGGCGTAACTGGCCCTCGCACTAATATAGCTCTCTGCGCGGCATTCATCATTGACTTTTTCAAAGGGTACACCGGACATGGTACATTGATTACCTTTGGTCCGATATGTGTAAGTTACTATGACTGTGTAACAGTTGCACAGTCCTCAACCTGAGTAACTCTATCTAAAAGTTGCATTAGAAATTACTTCCCCCTTTCATCGACATATATTATATTTAAGACCTATGTAGCCAGGTTTGGTATATTTCTAGTCTATTTAACCGGCATTGACCTAAAGTTAGTTTTTAGTATTTAAGGGGATGAGGATCGTTAACTTGGTATGATTATGTTTGGCATTGGCTTGATTTAGTCATATTCGAAATCTTTATAACATCTCACAGTGAACATCTGCCGTTTATCAATCATAATGAAAAACTAATTGCTTTTAACATTTAAGTGCAATATTAATATCCACAATTGACGATGTGTTAAGTACGGTGTATTATATTAGGCCCGCTAAAAGACAACTTATGTAGTTAGGTGCTATCTAGAGACTTCTGACCTCTTAAGGTTCGACAAGAAGCCATATATTACAATATTTATTGTTCGAAGAATCATATATTTTCTTACCTGACATTTTTCCGAATATGTTTGTTCCATTGCTGCTGCTAAACACCAGTTCCGGGTTCTTGACAGGTTTGTTTATCCGCAGAACACTTAATCTGCATGTCTTCACGGCGTCAATGGAGAAGCTACCACAGCTAAATACCATCTCTAAACATATCAGGGCGCACTGTGACTGTGACTTTACTCGCATTAGTCGCACAATTTCAAGATTTTTAAACTGGACATCGGCATGAACTTGCTCAAACTGTTCCAACCGAGGAAAACAGTAGATCTGGCCAAGGCACAAAATGCTTGTGACAACAGCCACCGAATGCATCTTGGATGACGAAACTACAAAGTTGCTTTTTTGTTTTCCCTTGCACTCACTGATATGCTCTGTAAGGCTGCGTTTCTCTTAGTTGAAGATGGCTTGGGCTTTTAAAACAAAAATGTCAAAGAAATATTGAATAATTCATATAAGGCTAGAAAGCACGCTGCTGTCATTACCCCTGCGCTACAGTTTCGAACAATTACACACAGGCATTGATCGATGTCGGTTGAAAAACCGAAATACAGCTACGTGAAGTTACGTCAATTACCTAAACTAATCACCCTAGATATTTTATTCACAGGGAGCTCTACCAATAATGTCAATCTGTAATTAAATTGATATCATATTCAAAAATATATAATAACAGTGACACAATTAGCTTATGAAAAACCCACAGGGCGTAAAGCTCTAATGGCTGAAATTTATGGTAATGGTAATAATAGGGTTCAACGTCACTTGCAGCAGCGACCTGATATCACTGGACAGCTCCCCTTAAGTGCAAGCGCCCACTTGGCACAAACCCGTTGCCCAGACGTGGCTGTGAAACCCACGCCGCTGGGCAGAAGATCCAGCACGGTACTTTCAGGGATGGTACCGCCATTTAACTTGGTATTCAAACCTTGGTATCGAACCCGCAACCTGTTGGTCGAAAGGCGACGCAGTTTACCACTTCGCCAGGGGAACCGGCTCGAATGGCTGAAACGATCATGTAAGCCTGAAGATAACTATGGAAAGATTGAGCATCCTACGTCTTACTGAAACTGCCACTAGTAATAACCTCTGTATTGTCTGTTTTATCTCAGCGATACGAGTAGAGAATTGAACCATGTTTCTATAAACACAGGTTCTTTGCAGACATTGGGCACAATCCACTTGAGTTACGCTTACCTACCTATGTATCTGCCAAACTATCTCATGTTTCACCCGTGCCCATGTCTGTGTAGTACCACAATGTCAATCAAGCTACTGCTCAATAGTTATTTCTGCCGATGAGAGAAAACAATGTGAATCACATTTGTTAAATGATATTTGTAATTGATATTGATTTAATGAAAGCGTCGCTAGACTGTCGTAAGGTAGGAAACGACTGCTACACATTTGATGGATACATGTGACTGAATAAATCTTTGCTCAGTCATATTTCTCATTTATAACGATTTATTTTTAACTTATGATAAATGATCAATTACATAAAGAGCTTTGATTATGTTGTTTAGTCCAAATCTTTATCTCATATCAATTTGTTCCACAGTGACTTATCCATCACATGCGCACATGCGCCCAGAACCTAACATTGCTAACAGAAACTTAATATACCTGGCCGAAATCGGAAATATGGGGAATACTTGGCACTGCCTGTGCGCCATTTAAAGCAAAATGCATCACTGTTTCCGCATGTAACTTGTTTTTGGGCAACACGCCGTGCTAACAAGCGGGGACAACAATCTTCTAATGATAGATGATTGTGCAGAGATAGAGGAGAATATGAGTAAATGTGATTACCTACAACAACGCAATAAAACAACAAGGGCTGAACCGCTTCCGAGCGCCGAATCGCTTCCCAGCGCCGATTCCCCATCTATATTTAAGAATAGAGATAGCGACTCGGGGCTCGGAAGCATCTCGACGCTCGGATGCTTGGCTTCGGGAACAGAATCCCTCACTGCGGAATTAAAAGGGCAACGTGGCGTTGATAAGTCAAAAACAGCGAAAGGCTCTCTTCTGTTGGTTGTCATCATTTATGAAAATGCGGCGGATTGTGTCGCAAATAGGAGAATGGTCTAAAAATCCAATTTTGTACAATGACATTGCTGTCCATTCCAGTGATTATTATAACTGAGTGTTGGATAGCTTGATGATAGTCATATACGAGTGCTGATCTACATTTGTCTTTGGTGGCCCTTGTGTCCAGTGTACAAAATGTTTTTATGATCTTGTGACTGGTCGGAAGCCACAGATAATAATTCTATATGAAAATGCTCGAGATCAGGGGGTTAAGGAGAAGTCACTTTAAACTTTACATGCAGCCAATGAGTCCATCGCTGCTGTATCAGTATCAGCAGTAGTGAGGGAAATAAACTATCTACGATGCTTGGCTTCACCGTCCTTTATGCTACTGCTGATGGCGTGTAAAGCATGTGGGTGAGTGACCCGGAAGGTAGGCAGGATCGTATTTGAATGCCTTTCCTCTCCTGCCACCGCTCCGCCCATACACCCATATCAATCATTATCATGATTAATGCTGAGTGAAGAACATTATTTTTCCCAGTATTTATTTCAATACTTCCAATCCAAGACTTTCATATACATGGAAATCGTATACTATTTACTACAGAATAATGTTACATGCTTGCTTGGAAGCATAATAAGATTTAATAAAATGATGAGATGGTCTGCTCATTGTTGTATCTGACAATAATAAACAGCATCCTATTGAATACCCCGCATCCGTGGCAACCGAGGCCAATGACGAAAAACCCGTAATCCGTAGATTGTTTTCATGTACTAGCTTTCGTTTTAACAGTCCAACACATATCATTATCTGGGTTAGAGGCAGGCAGACCAATATGCGCGACATATTGGGATGACCATTATGCTGCTCTGTTGTATATGCGGTCTGTGGGTTTTGGGTCTAAATTCGTCCTGTTAATTCATTATTAGTTTAATAGGGGGTTGTATCTCGTATTCGTTGTGTTCGGATGTTTATTAGTTTTTAGGGAATTGTTTTTTATTTGTCGTGTTCCACCTTAGACCACCCTACGCACACCAAATGCGGCGCACACTTCAGTGAATGTGCCAGTGGGTGAGGGAGTGAGTGAAATATGGGGAGAGCAAGAGAGAGATAGAGCTAGAGTGCATGAGTGAAAATAACGAATATGGATTGGTCCTGTAGCCCTAAAAAGGGGCGCAGTTTTCCAAAGCGATAATAGACTGTCTGTAATTTGAAGCCCTGTGCCATCAAACTAGTGCTAAATGTTGAATAAGGGCTTAATGAATAACGCATGGCGTTGCTATTTCCGAATACTCGTTACCGAACGTGCTAGACACCCTCATTTTCTTTTGTGGTAGAGGAAAGAACAAACTATGAATAAATAATGGCGCGACTGGGGCTAACGTTTTCTATTCCTATGACTTTGGATGCCTCTTGGCAACCCTGCATTTCTACGTTCTGAAATTCTCCGTCGTGGTTAACCTCACTTGGAGCTGTGGTTGCCAATGCTCAGGCAATATACAATGTATGACTTAACAATGACTTTATCAGGCAGTGATCACTTTAAGCAGAGCAGAAGAACAAGCAGTTGCCTAGATACCCGCCAGTATGTTACAGGGGACGGAAGATTACATAGCTTCGTCCCTCCATCCTCACGCAAAATGCAATGTTGAATTTCATCCAGTATAAAAGTGCGGCAATCAATCATTTTGTAAATCAGTAACTGTCTCAAATCGACAATTTATCAAATCTCTCTATCTAACTGTACCGAACCATTAACACATACAACAGGTTTACATGTATGTTTATCATTATATTGTATTTTGACGAAGATAATATCGACCAAAGCTATCCCCGATTAAGTGCGTTGTGCTTAATACGCCCACGAATTGCTGCGGTCATGATACATTCACTTGAAAAAATAGATTTCTTTGGTCTACGCGTCTGTTGAATGTACCGAGTATATAGTGTAAATAATGGCACAATATTTATGAGATGATGATACTATCTGAGTTCATACCATCGAAACCACAGACAACACACTCCGGGCACCGGGAACGATTTTTTAGCAGTATATAGATGTAGTGACTCGACGCTCAAAAGTCTGGCATCGTATACCAAGCGCCTGTTTATATATACAAACCGGATAATAACACTGACCAGATATCGTTTGTTCGCCATGATTATCAACATGCACTAAATACATGAGCATTTACAATTAAAGAAACAAACAGACTGACTGGATATTATCATTTCAAAATCCATTTGTCGAATTTATTTGTCATCCATCTACCACGGTGCTAGATTAACACTGGACAGGCCACCGTGACATTTGTGTTTAATCAAGACACCATCATGAACAATTACGGTGTTTGTTGAACAGGAGCAATCGTAAAATCTCTTGCCATGGCACAGTATGCGTATGAAAACACCCCGGAGTTGTTGCACAGTTGATCTATAAAGACTATGTAATCACCATGTGATTAAAAAGGATGCCATAGCCAGCGATTGCATACCCATAGTATCATAGATGGAGATTAGTTAGACTATTGCTTAAAGCATTACATCTATTAATTAACTACAGTGTCAATCGTAGCTATATATGTATGCAGTTTAGGGAAAATGTATTGCATTGTAGATATGCAATAATAAATATTGTTTAAGGAATGTGTTGTGCAAGGTGAATCTGCAATATAAATTCGATGTATGCTATACAAGGAGTGCTTAGTTTATGGTGATTTTGCAATGTATGTTGGGATAAAGATGTGTGGACTATTCGTAGTGTATTGTGGATCTCTGATGCTTAATAGATCTATGCTTCATGACAGCTCTTTGATGTTTGCTGAATGCGTGGCACATGACGGACGTGTTCCATCGCGACAGTGATCTTGATCATAATCATAATTCATACCGTATCCGTGGTAACTAAGGCAAGCAACGAAATTACCCATGATCGGTAAATGGATTTTGATCAATCTTTTAGCAGTGGCTGGGTAAGGGTAACAGCAGATATCGGAACCGTATGCGCGGTAGATGATGATGCCCATTATCCTGTTTAGTTGTTTATTAATTTTGCTGGAATTGTTGTTCGAATTCGCCGTGTTCAACAATTGTCGCCCCTCGCTAGTCGCACCATACACATCGTAACGTCGTTATTGTTATTACCTGACGCACTTGAATATGAGTATGTAAAACATTTCAGTGATGCAAGGATACTCGTAAGCGACAACGCTCCAAATGACCATGTTTTTTGTTTGGTGGGTCAATAGCGCAGCACAAGATGAGCGGTACCCAAGATAGTATGTGCATGGGTTAGTATATAAGGGGGTGAGTGAGTGGGTTAATGCTGTTGTAAGTAAATGAGAATGTCACCGAGTAAGCGAATGAGTCAGTGTGTCAGTGATTTACGGCTTGATTGAATGAGTACGTGAATTTGTAGTTTGTGCCCAAGTGAGCGAATGAATAAGTGCAATAGTGAGTAAGAATAAAGTGAGATAATAGATGTGCAAATGAGTGCGCGATTCAGTTGATGAGTTTGTGAGTTTGTGAGTGAGAGTGAGTGAGTGAATGAGTGAGCGTGCGTGCGTTAGTGAAATAGCGAATGTTGACTCAGCCGTGTTGCACTGGCGTTTTTTAATGACGCCAATATGTTTCATTATTACAAATACTGAATATTGAATTAGGGTTCGTTGAATAACGCATGGTGTTGCTATTGACTTCTATGATTCGGAAGACTTATGTTCGAATATGCTAAACATGTATGCTAAGTCACACTGAAGCCCTAATTGCTCACTTGTATTTGCCTTTTTTCGTTGTGGTTGATGACAGAACAAACTATGAATAAATAATTGTTCGACGAGAGCGAAGTATTGGCAATGTTATGTATCACATTCTTTACACAGTTAGTAAAACATTTCCAGTCACCCGAAATGAATCTGAGGCATTGCATTTTGACGTACAAATGACTTGCACAGGCAGAGACCACTTAAAGCAACTTGCATGAATTGCACGCCGCGCTAACAAGCGGGGGCAAAAACATTATAATTTTACGTAATTGTGTAGAGATTGAAGAGAATATGAGTGAATTCATTAATGCCATAAAAGCACACACCCAATGCTTTGTCCCAACAGAGAAAACGTATTATCTGCATACGAAAGGAAGGACATGCTGCTGCCTAGATATCCATCAGGATGATACAGGGGACGGAAATTACATAGATTAGTCACCACTTCTTGGCGCAATGCGCATAACTACATTTCACTACATGTATGATAAACAGTGCAGGAGAATCAACCACCGAGACTTAACATAACTAAATTTTAGGGAATTAGTTAGCAGTGCCCAAAAGTTTCAGACAGCTATTTGTATTAATTCCTTGAAATATTACATTCAATTGTTTTGGAATTATAGTCGTAATGCTAATAAATGCATTTAAGGCGTATATCAAATGGAGGCCGAAGCAACAGAAGAAGTCGCCTTTGCAACTAGCTTAAGTGAGTGACGGCAATTCGGTTGCAGTAGTCGCATGTTATATAGAAAGACGAGCTGTCTCAGCAGCAATCATAATACCCGGTTTATACGCTTAGTATCTAATTTCAATCCCCCCCCACCTCCCCACTCCACCCCCCAAAAAACTTAATCTAACGAAATTCGATCTTATGCGAGGGTCTGATGCCCCTCACATACGCTGTATCTACACCGGAACGCGAGGCTCTATTGAAATGTCACATGTCAATCGCGTTCACAACGAGAAAATCAGGCTTTAATAAACAATTAGCATTCAAATTGCATCTGGATTCTCTCCGCTCCGTCGCCCTTTCACGCTCCGTTAGCGCCCTGTTGGTTTCCCCAGCTCGTCCTCGTAATCCGACCAAAGGGTATATAGCTACACTAAGAGGGATCACTTGGAGTGGTTCTGCAGTGATCGCTTCCCTAATTATAATACACTGCAATCGAAATGTGGCGCTACCATGACACAAACAAAAGCACATGGGAATACTGGGCTGATGTCACTGCGATTGATGAGAGCGGGAAAAATGTCGTTTCGCAGAGCCTTTCCCCTTCCAAAACACGTCGCACAATATGCTTCAAAAAAGCTATAAATAACAAGTACGCTTTTTGGAATATGTCGACTTGATAAACGTGCTGTTTACGATTCTCGGTCTTTCATGTCCGCACTGTAGATGGTGATTTTAGATTATCTAATGGTCTCGAGAGAGGGAACAGACCTGGTGTAGACATTGACATTTATTGTCAGGGACATGTGAAGGTCTCGATCAAACAGTTTATAGCTACGCTAACCTATCATCCGGTGACGATACCAACAAAAGCACATAGGACTGTTGATTCAACGTCTTGGGGCTCGGCGTTTGTTATAGACTGGTCGAGGTGACCTTGGCTCCAAATCATATATAAACAAACCACGTAGTTTTAAGAGACGCTATGACAAGACGCTATATAAAACGCTTCGGCTAACAGGTGGCGTCTTCCCATATTTCCTCTGGCGGAAGACTAGAGTGAGCGCTCTTAACGAAGCTATAAACTCTTTGATCTAACGGCGTAGCACTGATTGATTTACGGCTGTTCATGGAACAACAAAGATTGCTTCATTGTCATGGGGCTCCATGCGCCGGTCAGTTGACGCGGTGAGAACCCTGTGTATAAATCAAAAACAATGAACGCCTCTATTCTGTCGGCTTCCATCCACTATAAAAAATGCGGCTGATTGTGTTGCACAGCGGAAAAATTATTACCGCACAACGAACAAAAAGAATCAGTTTTAATGTACCAATATACTTAGATTATATTTATACATTTATAAAATTGATCCAAGCAATCCTTAGACAGGTAAATTAAGATGACGCCATTCTGGTTAAAACGTTTACGAGTTACTGCTGTCATTGATATATTACTTAGTACAAACGACTTCTTCGATATTTGCATCCGTTGAATGAGCCGGGTATAAAGTGTAAATGCTTGTGCAATACTTACAGTTTGTAATACGTATTTGGTGTGCATGGACCTAATGCAAGCGAAACCACAGACCTGGTTGCAGATCCCACACCGTCGAGCACCGAGCCACTAGATAAAAGTATAACAACTATGAAGGTGTAATTCTTTAAGGGGCGTCAGCCAATGTACCAACAAAACAGCCAGAAAGTGGTGCAGAGGCGCCGAACTTGCAAACAGATGAACACCCGTCTTTGTTTTCTGTCTCTGTCGTCGTGATCATCGCAGAGTGGTTACAAAATCCTGAGGGTAGGGAGGATTATGGTCTCTATTTCCCTCGCTCTCCTGCCGTTGCTCCACCTCTGCCAAGATATCATTATAATAATTTATGCCAAGGGCAGCACGATGGGTGTGGGGCTTTTGTCTCTCCTGTCAGTGCTCTACCTCTGTTTAGATATCATTATCATGTTTAATGCCGAGTTCAGCATGATCGGTGCGGTTCCCCCTCTCCTGCCAGTGCTCTACCTTTGTCCGGGAATGTCTATCATTATCATAATTCATTCACAGTGAAACATGTCAGCAGAACATTTCGTCAAAATTGATCTGAATCATTCCTATCGAAATGATTCATATTCCTTGCAATTGTGTACTATTCATTATGGATTGAGGCTTCTCGGAAAATTATGTTGCATACTCGGGCGGCAGCATTAATAGCAGTAGATTAATCACAGGACAAAATTATTATTATTTCACTCCAAGATACGTAACACGTTGCACTACAGGATAGACAATGCTTCCGAAATGCTTGTACATTTAATCATATATAATGTGCTTACTAGTTAACGAGCTATCACGGAAATGTAGCTTACAAATGATGAAATTATATATATATATATATATATATATATATATATATATATAATATATATATATATATATATATATATATATGTATATATATACATATGTATATGTATATATATATATATGTATATATATATATATATTATATATATATATATCTCTATCTATATATATATATATATATATATATATATATCTATATATATATATCTATATATATATATATCTATATATACATATATATATTCACTAAAGTGCATTACCAAGGCAGTATATTCTATTTCCCCAGCCTCCATTAGTTGTACGCGCATAAAAAAACATGTTACGTTGGAAGCTATTGATGCATTTTGCTTTAAATGGCCTAACCTCCGATCTATTTGAGATGAACTTCCGGTGAGACACGCAAATTGTGTGGTGATTGCGTAAAGAATGCGACGCAAAATATTAATAATGAGCACACAAAAAGCTGAAAAAAACAAAAGATAGCTCCAGTCGAAGCATTAATCATTCATAGTTTGTTATGTCATCTACCACAACGAAAATGGGAAATAGAGAAAACAGTTAGGGCTTCTCTCTTTGACTTAATGTACCTATCAAGCACGTTTGAACAGTCTTTGGAAACAAAGAAGTCAATATAAAGACCTTGCGTTAAAAAAAACGAACCCTTATTCAAAATTTAGTATTTGTTCGATGGTGCATGTCCTCACGCAATGGTGAAATATATTGTCGTTATGAAAACTTGTAACAATTCGAGCTCTACAAGGACTAGTCACTAACCTGCTAACCTGCATATGATGAATTTACTGTTTGCGGCAAACCATTTTCAGGTGTGTATTTCTTAATTAATGTTAGGGATGACAATGTTATTTCTGTGCAATTATATGTTATTACAAGATTTCGACATTTATGAGAATGGAACGTCACGTTGCCAAAAGCATGCTTCATTCGAAGAAATTGATGATTTTGATTAAAGAAGTCACTGCCTGAAAACCTGTCAATGCACTGTACATTGTCTGAGCATTGGTAACCTCAGCTCTACGTTAGAGGAACACAAAGACGGAGAAAGTCATAAAGTTGAAATGCAGCATTGACCTAGCGCAGAATCCGACGCATAATATAACTGATAGGCATCCAAATATTTGACAGTCATAGGTTGGAATAGCAAACGTTGGCCCCGTCAAACCATTATCTATTCATAGCTTGTACTTTTAATCCACCACAAGGGAAAAGTGAAATAATAGAAAGCAGTTTCACAATTTGATATAGTGTATATATCTAGCACGATCGAACCCAAGTCTTCGGGTGCAACGAAGTCAATAGCAACGCTATGCATTATTCAACGAGCCGCTATTGAATATATACCCAGAGATCTATAAAGAGAACGTGATGTATGTTATACTGTTAGTGTTAACACCAGAGTGCTTGTATTCATCAAATATGCAGCATTCGATTCCTGCCTTACGACAGTCTAACGGTTGGCTGCAGCAGCGTTTTCATTGAATCAATGTCACTAACAAATATTATTTGACAGATATCCATCGGTACATAATTAACCGTGCATACTAGCAGTGACTCAACGTGAACAGTATCAACATCCATTGCAGTTCAAACTGCGTAGGGATCCTATAAATATTGAAACACTTCCCATGTTCAACCAAATTATTTGCGCAAACAGCGACAGCCCAGTCAATAAGCCATAGCCAAAAATGGTATCTATTATAATACCATTTTGGGCGAGGAAGCATTCCCCACTTGCGTCATCATACACGGTGCTGTTGTATCTTTGTAATTATTTATGCAGTGAGCCATACAGCATGGCCTTTTGAAATTCCCGCTTGTCGTTTAATAGCCATTTTTACCTGAAGGTTACTGCTCATCATCAAACGTTGCAACCGCGCTTTGCACAGGAAGCGCTGATATATTATTCCTGGAATACCGATTGTTGTCCCACTATTTATATAGTTTATTTCAAGACCGAGACAGACAATGATTAGAACAAGTAATTGATTCTTGCTATGGTACACACTAAATGACGTGGATCACTTCCGACGGGTGTTTTATTTACGCAATCCTCCTTACAACGTGGTTCATATTGTCCTATATCAGCGTTGTGTTAGCTTGTCAACAACCCCCGATAAACCATCGCGGCGTTCCTATTTTACTCGAAAACACCTCAATGGAAGGCTAGTAATTGCATGGTCAAACTCACTTAAGGATTAAGTCAAACGCGATAGCATCGCATTTGCAAAGCATACATACCCCAAAGACTGATCACAATGTCAAGTTTTTGTCATTTGATTTGTTCCTTTCATCTTTCAATGGCAGCCGATGAAGGAAATATCGGCGTGATAATTTTGTGGTTGCAAATAGAGCACGGGGTTACTGTGTTGGCGGACACGCTATTACAAGTTTACCTAACAAGTAAGTTGCAACGTGCATTGCTCTGTCTCGAGACGACATTGTGTAAAACAGCCGTGTATATTCCAGTAGATACCAGCCAATACGCCAGTGATGTTTAGAACAGTTTTACTTTAACGGGTACAATTGGAGGAACAGATTACGACAGGTATATCCTATATTCCGTGGTCAACAGAGATGCTTGTTGGGAGCTATGTATGAGCCTGAACTTGCTCTGTGTCAGTCGGCTGTATGGCTACCTGGTGGGGAATGCGACATGAACGAACGCACCATGGCCAGCCTACTAACGGAACTGATTAGACCATGTGGAACTATATACATACAACAATTTAGTCTACCAACCGCGTTACTTGGAGTAATTTTGCACTCGTTCCATGGCAGCAACGTAGTGGGATGGAATGATAAGAATTAAACACCTATTTATCAACTTGTATGACTGACGTTCATATGGTTAGGGCCATCAACATTGTTTAAGGACCATACAGGCTCTATTCGTCTAGGTGGCTGGTTAGATGGGGGATTTTAACCAGGCGTAGTGGTTATCATGCAACAGAAAGGAGCCGAGAATGTAAAATCTCGATCTGAGTTTATTTTTTATGGGTGGTACGATAATATAATAGCGAATAAAACAACCCTGTTCAATGTGTATTCGTTGCGCCGATAAATCCTCTCCCACATGTATGGATTGTGCTGGCGATCGTATAAGTAATGAGCCTATAAGATGTCAATCACTTGCAGCCACAGACACTAGGCGAGTGATGTCAACAACCGAACACAGTTTGCCGGATCCAAACGGGATATTTATTTTGTAAGATATACTTTTATTCAAGGCAGCGACACCGTCAATAAAGTAATTGACTAATCGGTCTATGTCATTAAACTGACACAGACCATTTATTGCTATACACGTCAATGGCCGAGCACAGTTTAACGGATCCAAACGAGATGCTTATTGTATGAGATAAAGTATTCATATCGGTCCTATGTCATTAAACAGACAAAATTTTTTTTGACACAGTACTGCCATATCTATTACCCTGCTAATGACTAAGTTTGCCATGAAAACATGCTAATAACACACACCGGCTGTTTGGTGGTGGAGTTGGACGATGTCGACCATCGATATCACATGTACGTTGACCGCTAACTCACATGGGTTATGCATGAGGCCTTCTGCAGTCATTTCATTGATTATGCAACCAATAAGCTCCCACTACCTTGCAGTAATTTACATGATGCAAGTATCATAACATAATCAAGCACTAAGAAGTATTCTTTATTCTCCATCACAAAGCCGACTCCAGCTGGTAACTTCAGCCAATAACAAAATGTAGTTGTAAAAATTTACATAATGGCGCATGTTGAGAGATGACTATGTCTTTTAAGCAAGTGAAAATGATAAAATACGACAGGAATAGGCAACCATCATTTCCATCAATAAATGACAGGTGGTTGAATTCAACTTAACCCCTCAACGTTTGCGTAAGGGACATTTTAAAAGGTGACAAATGCAAAAGAATAAACAGTATGAAGCCGATAGTGGGCATCAATATAATGATAGGTGGTTGAATGTATCTCGCCTGCATGTGGGCATTATTTTAGTGAATCATGATTCACTTTAAGAGTGCGTATCAATCCCGCAAGTTGTCACTGGACATTTGCGCGACTGTAGACAGAATCAGTATCATTTTTATATGCTTCATATTCATTGGTTAACAGATGCACAAAGGAGTC
>CM067356.1:57811920-57934420 GCA_034190875.2 Urechis unicinctus
ATGTAGTATTACGATTCCTGCCAACGAGAACCCTGTCAAACCGCTGCAAGTTTCCATTGCTAAAAATCATACCAAACCATTGTATTTTTTTGGGTACTGACGGAGATGTGTACGTGGTAGTGTGCTCATGAGCGATATGAAGGTTTACAGAGACGCTGCATGTCGTGTATAATCATAAACAGCAGCACACGTCTAGCGGAAAACTACAGGGCACTCATTTGTACGCCCTTGTTCCGCATTAGGTCGCTGGTGGTAGGTAGTTTTTGATTATGACTCAACAGAATGACTAACAAGGCAAGGCATTTGTTAATTTATCCTGACAGATGATGGGAGATCCTTATATCATAGCGTTTATCAAATCACCGTCCACATTCACGACTGTTCTCAGCGAAAGAGAGGAGAGAATGAGTGTGAGAGAGAGGGGGGCAAAATGCGTATTTGCAAATTACGGAGCTTACGTTGTCACTTAAGTGGCATGCTTAACATGTATCCCCATTCGCTTTAAAAACTGATTACAAGCGCAGTTAACAGCGTTGTAGTCTGTTATGTTTTGTTGCAATGCTTGTGCAATGGAGAACCCAGTTGATTGTATTTATCTCATGTATATCGTTGCCGCCAAAAGTAAAAGTAAAGCAAGCAAAGAAATTGACGCTCTTCAGCAATAACAGTGACGAGGTAGATGACTTCTTGCACATCACTCATGTACCACGTCAGGAATGATTGACTGGTCAATTGATTACTAACTACAATATCACAATATATCAAAGATGATAAGCTATCCGAAACGTCACCACAATGCATTTGTTCTCGGTGTGTTTTTAGCAGCCATAGAACTGTCATATCTTTTTTTCATGCTTCGTTGTGGAAATCATCTATCTCAATATCAACATATCTACTAACCATTTTATCCCTCAGTAATTCCAGCAAAGAACAACAATTGATAAGAAGTTATAATCTAGCGGATTTCTTTTGCCGACACCATTGGAAAGCCTGTAAGGCTATACTTCACACCATGATAAGCTGCCTTAGTGTGCGACGCGCTAATTTCACGGTAATGGTACACTCCATTTTAATTGGTTATTGCCTCTTTTCAAGTCACCTTAATCATTGTTAGATAACCTCTTTACTCTAGTCAAATCAATTAAAATGAAATAAGAAATGGTTGCACAATTGACCGATACCATTGTACGCAATGAAAAAAGGTGTTAGCGATATGACTGTTATATAGGATCAGTTTTAAGGAACACATCAGCCAGAAAAAACAGTGAAGGCGTACTAGCTATCAACGTGTATTGCAGCATAGTTAAGGTACATTTAAACAACTTGCAGTGCTGCAGACTGCCTACTAATAAATCGACTTACCAACAACACGGAAAACATTACTTATCATTTCAGTAAATATCCCCTCTTCCAACACTATTACGATGTGCATCCTATAACTGCATTAGATGTAAGATGATTGCCATCACTGATAGGCCTGACACTCTGTTTTATTAATACAGAAACCAAGACCGTATTTGATTACGTGCGTCGTATTGAAAAACTAAATGTAGTATTGGACAGGTTTGCGGAGCTTTGTTGGCTTCACCCAACACGTATCTGGCCTGGACATTTGCAAAACGTGGTAAGTGTGCGTATATATCATATTGTTATTATCTATATGGTTGCGAATGACAGTAAGGTAATGCTGTATAGAAACAATAGGCCAACAATACCACCGCTGTTTATACGGTTAGAATATTTTTACCATCGATGAGTCATAAAACCACTACGTGATTCACGCATGCGCCTGATTCGTTATCTTCGTGAGCTTTTTTTGCTAAGTAATAGCACTTAATGCCAACATAAAGCCACTAGATCGTTGTACAAGTTGCTAGTATGAGCCACCATATGGTTTTAAGTGAATACATAGTTTTGCGAGTTACCGTGCTTTACCATCATTAAGCCAGGTGCCACAATGCTTGGCCAAATACAAAAATATGCTCCCAACTTTTCCTTCGGTTTTGTTGTCTTTTAAGATACGGGACCTGTTTTTGTGGCTATTGACCATATGTATTTATTCAACGGACTGCGAGATTATATGGTTGACCATAGATGCATTATTACGTGACATAAGTTGTCATTAACAATAGCTTTATACCCCAGCTGTACCTCACGCCTACACATAAAAGCGCGCGGCATCGCCTTATGATCTGCTACTGTGTGTTAAGTAAAGTGTGTGAATAATGCACAGATAAAGCCTAAGACGAAAAACAGTCTATTCTGCTTACAGTAATGAACAAAAACGTACGACTGCCTCATTCTCCCTGGATATACAAAAACCTGGGGAGAGCTGAAAACAATGCCAATTGATACCAAGTAGGCGATGCTTTTTGAGTACCCTAAGGTCAGTTAGAACCCTTGAAAACCGCCATTACTCTGCTTTGACTTGTGTTACTTGGGATGGCTATAATGCTCAATGAGTGAAATGTGTGTTTGTTCGTGATCAGGGTAATTACGTGGGAAGATTTCGCATATAATCTGCCATACCGAAAGAGTACAAGTAGCGCTTCAATATTCTCCTCTGTAACTTAATTGATATCCATTAACGTAACCAATCAGGTGCAATATAATCACGAATCCAGGATTCAGGATTCCACTCAAAAAACCTGGGACCTTCAATCAATCGCCCATATTTTATGTGACAGAAGTTAAACAAGTAATTACGCTTTGACTAGGGAGGACGGGTGTTAATTACAGTTATCATTGGGAGATAATTTTATGTGAGTTGTGTTTCAGCATTCAGATAAGGGTAAATTTCCTTCTGGAATTGATGTGATTTAACCAGATATGTTCATTTTGACGGGTTTAGTAAAGCGTGAATTTGCTGTTCCATGTGCAATTGCGTTTCAAGTACTTTTGACAAAGAGAAGACCGAAAGAATGACTCTATATTTCCCGATAGTTCCTCCTATTAAAGCCTTTAGATCAACACATCTGACTGTTTAGAGGGAGATGCAATGTTAAACACCATCGGCAGCATTATGCCAACTCTCGCTCTTGTTTCCATAAATGTTCTTTAATACACATTATTATCACTTAGTTCTAGACAATTAAGGTATATTTAGAAAATATGCTGCGTTGCAGACTGCATGCTGATCTATCATCTCACTAACGAGGCGTAACAATTTACACTATGAAATGTGATCATACCATAGCTAGAATCTTGCAAAGTGATACAACGCTGCATTACCTAAGACACTTTGACAAGTGACCCGAGCGCAGGCGAGAGTAACGACTACCTCCGCCGGAGCCAGACCAGTGATATGGCACCGATTTTCTTTAATACTTATGCATCAACAGTACGATTGTCATTGCTACTACAGGTACAACTTTATAAATACAGAAATCAATACGGTATAATGTGACGTGCTTCTTATCACACAGATTCGTATAAAGTCTTCCACGCAACAACCGCACATGCTTCCTTTAGAGTAGCGATGCATGGAATGTTGAAGACCTCACCACTTAGCTATGACGTGCTATTCAATGTTTATCGGATTTCGTAAATTGTACTCGTGGCAATGTACATATTGTATATATAATGTAGTAAACAGCTGCACCAGGACTAACAGTTTCAAATTGAATAATGTTTTGTCTTCGTGCCACTATTGCTACAGTTAGAGGGTTCGAGAATATCAAATGGAGGCATAATCATTCCATATTGCAGAGTTAAGCAAATGTTTTCAGTTTATCTCCGTGTCTGGGTCATCTGGCTCTTCCACTTTAAGGTTGCTACTCATTATTAACTATACGGGATCGCCAACTTCGCTAAAATATTTTATTAGCTGCTCACTTGCGGTTCAGGCATAAGTTCAGGCGTTCTGTGATGTCGTAGCTTTTTCCTGCCATGCGCAATACCTATTACAAGATTTATGCCATATATATGTTCCGAAAGCTGCAGCATCAGGTTCATACGCGGCCATACTATCGTTTAGTATATCTTAATTGTAAATTGAAATACTTGTTATAACTTCATCGTTTCTTTTTTTACCAAAAAAACCCCGACATTATATTTAATATCTTTCACTAGTTTGATGAACATATCCTCATAATGACTGATTTATTTCGATTATATCATAGAGGAAAGTAAGGCAACACGCAATCTTTACTGTTTTTCCATATTGTATCAACAACGCGGAATTCAAAGAGTGACATGTACGATGATATGTGGTGAGCCAGTTTAATGTGCGATTTGGTAAGACTGTTACATCAATAATTGTCTTTTGTCGTCGATACCCATTTAGTTCACTCATTCATTTACCAACAAAACAAGATAAAATATGCAATAATAAAAGTAAGCCATATTTATTTGAAGAAAGATGGCTGAAAAGTAACTTTGAAAATGCCCGAACGCTCTTACGTAGATTGGTAATTTTGATAACTTTCAAAATATGAGTTTAGTTGGTGTAGAAAATATAATACATACAAATCTTAAATGCTAAATTATGGAGCAAGTGGTTAACATGAGCAAATTATCTCTCCAATGATTTATCCGAAATTATCATGGTCCACGAGAAATATCATATATCAGACAAGCATGCGCATTTTACAACCATCTTGATTGTTGTTAATTAACCATTTCCAAAACTCAATTAAGGAATTGGGTAACTTCATGTTTTATTTTACGGTTTGGTGAAATGATATTTGAAGGAAGATGAAGGTGCAATTACAAGCGTATGCTTTGAACAGCCATTAGTTGCTCTGATCGAGTTATCGAAGTATTCGCATAAGAAATTTGGTCCCATTTACAGACATCGCTACGTAAGGCACATTATACCTTCACCTATTTAAATCATAAGACTTTCATCATCGTGCAAGACATTGTATAGATTGAGAGATAATTGATGCCGAATCAATTTTTTATATGCATTTTAAAATATTACAGATCCTACACATTTATATGTCTGCTGCAATTTGCATGTAATCTGTTGCCTGGTGAATTGGTCATGTGTGATGTTGCATTTGAAATCAATCACATGTTGTTGTTTTCCTGTGATTAACGCAGAACATGCATGCTCAGGTGCCAAATGATAAACAAATTACGTTCCCGACTTAATAAATTTGATATTTAATAATCAATTGGTTGTAATAAAATGTCTGGTGGAATCATAACATTTGCTAATAAGTGGAAGTAACCAAGTAATCAGACGTTTTGTGCATCAGTCTCGGTGATAACTATTACGCTTGGTCAACTTCAAAGTGCTGGCATTAATTAATCTCCACCTGTGCCACGAAATACATCTTAAAACACGATGGTATGTGCTTCGTATACTCGCTACTGAACTCACGTTGGCAAATGTCCGTCTGCTCTTAGGTATGTTCAATTTCGAGCCGTGGCACACAATAACCTAGCAAGAACCTTTACTAGCAACACGTATGTGCTCTATTTATGGGTATGTGATTCAAACAAAACCCGCCAGCCTTAACGTTTATTGTTTCAATGAATCTTGTTGCAATGAGTGATTAGTCTTCAATGCCACTAACCACGGGATTAGCACAGGGTGGTAGTAAGATGGTCGAGTGTGTTTTTCATGGGAAGGTTACACACACACACTCACCAATTGGAAACCAAAGCATCAAACTTTAATGCATTCATTAACAAGAATGTGTGCTACTGAACAGCCTAACCATGCAGCTACTGCTAATATCAGTTGCTTTTAGATGAACCTTATTGTTAAGTGCACGCACGAATGTGCATGCAGCTAATGCCATGGGCCTGTTGACAGCAATGAGCATGGCAACGAAACGACGCCTGGCAGCAAAGCTCAATGTTCATATCATTAATACTTGCCAAGCATTTACACTGACTGCATGATACGGAATTTATGTGATCGAGGTTGGAGTGCTACGATGATTAGGCAACCCATCAAATGCATAGTGTATGTATTGCCGAGGGATATCTATACATCGTAATTATGTCATCGGATACCTTGTACAGGTTATATGCTAGACGTTACTATAAGATGCACAAGATGAAGTGGTGTATGCATGGCCTTGGAAAGCTGGTAGCGATTTGGATCACAAACAGCATACATACACAATTAACCTCCATTAGCTGTTGGGCAATAAATGAGAGTTGTTGTAAACATTGTATGCGTAATTGACTAAAATAAGACAAGGTGGGAGAGGAAAATGTATGCGGCTTACATTACGATGGACGGAAAACTATTAGTAGGTGCAACATAAAGAAAGGGTGTTGCATCGCAAAATACTACACGACTGTCAGGCGTCAGGCTTATATGGTACAACAGCGCCGGGCAATATGACTGTGATTACGAAATATCAACCAGCCTGAGGAAGCTCGAACTTCGCGAAGTAAGTACGCAATGCACAGTTAGCTGTTTGAATCTTTAAAGCCCCGACAGGCAACGACGTATTCAACCCCAAACTGACATTATGTCGCAACTAAGGAGACTTTGGGATGCACCTTAAGTCTCTAATCAACAAGCGGAGATTCCATCGAATGCATTGAAGAGCGATTCATTTATGGAGTCCATCGTGATGTGATGATCAATATATATTAACTAGTTGACAAGCTTTACTTTGGCGGCGAAAGTAAACTCATCGTAGTTTAATATTCCACAAGCATGGTTGTCGCCTCATTTGCTTATCTCTGGTTTGCGGGTTTGACTCAGATAATAAATAATATGGTTAAAGTGACAAATGGTGGGTCGCTGCTACATGGAATGACTTTCCTAAATGCTTGGCATACATTTAAGACACATCAATTGTAATTGACTTCTAAATATCCCAGATTGTACCATTACGTCAGATTGTCTCCTAACCATTTATCTTTCAATGTCACAGAATGAACGATGGGGACTTTATATTGGATGCTGAACGCAAATTGTCTCTGTGTATCTCTTTTTGTAAAGATATTGTTCAATTATTTCACTTCCAAGAGGAAATACATCAATAGTCGGGGATGATAGGTAAAGATAATGGGGAGAAAGTATGATTAACAGCAACAACTACGAATGCGTCTATTAGATATCCGCTTCAGTCTTCTGGCCATGGTGATACTTCGTTGGTGCCGTACAGCTATAACAACGCGATGATGAGGTGACCGCGTCAACAATATTGACTTACACTTGATATTCTAATGTGGCCACCACTCAGCTCCTCACCGACAACAACAGTTTTATAACTTTCAAATGTCTGAGAATATGACAACCGGTCAAATAACACTCTAGAAAAATCGAGGATAATTAAGCAACATCAAGCAAGCACACATTCAGCATCGCTGCAGAGAACAATACTTTTTCGCCGAATGATCATAACTCAACGAGTGTCTGAATAACAAGTTGAACGGCACATCATTTCGGGTTAAACTTTTCATGCGCTGCATGAAGGGACAAAATTGGCTAACTATTGCGCCGGCTACTTTATATATAATCGCCAACCCATAGACCCGCAGTGCTTTGCTTACTTTAAAAAGATGGTTTTGTATCCGTTATATGATAAATGTCTACTATGCATGGAAAAACATGCGTGACTCCTGATGTGATTTCTTCCAAATCTCTGTCAAGAAATGCTCGTGCATGGATGCAATTTGGATGAGCTGGAAGAGGTATTGCAAAGCAATGTTGTCTAGATGTACACCATGGGAAAATAATTGATGTTACTTGTCCAATTATCATGTCGTTATATCAGGGGTTTAACACGAGGATACAGATTGTCGGATGGTATTTCCATGCATCATCTGCGTGACCATGCGATGACAAACGAATAATTAAGCGCAACTTCAAGCTAAATAAATGCCCGAATCTTTGGATGACTGAGATGAGGGTGCAACTCTACAAATATGCGCGGGATAACTAAGTCTCTCCCAGTACTTGACAAAGCCAATGCAGATGGGTGAAGGGAGCGAATTATTTTTACCTCCACGTATCATCAACAAGGTTGTAGTGAGTCTAGCGCTTTGTTTGTCACAGCGTCTTTCTTTTAATCACCTTTACATTTGGTGTGATGTTCTCCGCATTTGCTATGGCCAATTACAATGATCCCTCAAGGCGTAGCGTAGCTTTAGATCTCACGACGTTGATTTGACCCACATCACGTAGGCCGCTCAACCTGTCCTATCATCTTGGATGGAGAAAATTATTAAGTGTAAGAACGATCACCATAGCAAATTATGTGGCGTTATCAGGTACATTAAGCCGTCAGTAAGCAGAGAATATTGCTGACCTGAATCACAGCAAACGTGTCGAGTATGACTGGGTCGTAATTACCGTTTCTCTACTTGTTTTTTTGTTGACATCCGTAGCTTTTCTGTAGCATGCATTGTAGTTAATCAGTGGACGGAATACAAATCGTCATTAAAACTCTATCTGAATGTATGTAGGCCTTTGTCAGGGTGTGGTGCACATATGCGAGCAATGTCTTAAGGTCTCACCAAAGACATAATCGTCATAAATCAGAGGTGGTCTGTGTACTTTGCAGTTTGATGCACTGTAAATTCTTGAAATTTGATTGTATATCGGGTGGATAAGGACCATATGATGCACAATAGCCACAAGATGATCACAGCAAGCTTGTTACCTTGTTCAGTGCAATCATTGCAGTCGCTGTTGCTAGAGAGCGCATCACAATACCTCTTTAGAGAAATCCCATTGTATATTTAGGGTAGATTTGTCCGTTGTTTGTCAGTGCCTTAACACCTGTGGGATCTAATAAAAAACTTCGAGTTGTAGTTTGATTATGTGCATGTTTTGCGGGGCCCGAACTTTCTCTGGCTGTTTTTTTGGCTTGTTATCACATCCATATTGCCTAGCGTTGTTGAACTATATGTTTGCGGTGCCTGGCCCCTCTTGGGTTTGTAGCATGTTGCGTTACAGACACACAAATTTATCCCCTATCACATTCTATTTTTACAGGCGAGGCGTTGATGGAAAGAGCAATAATAAAGGGCGGTACATCTTTACCTGTAGATTGATTGCCACTGCCTCTCCGACACAGTGACATTCGCAGCTTATATGAATGTTAGCATGATTATTGCTTAGGTGCTCGCCCTGATTCAATATGAATATATAATATTTGAATATATAACACGAGAAGTTGAACGGTGTATTATATATTACCCAGCGTCTGATATGATGAGAGGATTACTTTAAACCGCATAATGGACCGATAAATGCATCATGGTAACTAATTAGTATAGCGACCGAAGTTTCAGGACCGCCCTTATTTCAATTCGTATACGAACCGCGAGAGTAGTTAGCTAATAAATAACCATTAGTCCATTATCTTTGTTTTACATCTGGCAAACCTTAACATTATTATGAAATGTGTTTCATATTTGCTATCTAATTTATGTTGTTTCTGTTCAATACGATCTCATGTACTTTGTTAAATGTTTTCACTGCTTTTAATAATCCTATTGCATAATGTCACTGGAGCAAGGCCTCTTAGGTTGGTTTTGTTAGTTCGTATAGTCAGCGAAATAGCAATATCATTAATTTATTAGAGCGAGAGAAAGAGGGTTCGAGAGAGAGAGCGAGAGAGGTAAGGATATAGAGGAACTTAGATAGATAGAGACAGGAGACAGACAGAGAGGAATAGAGAGAGAGAGGCAGATAGATAGAGATAGATAGATAGAGAGGCAATATGCGTATTCACAAATTACAAAGCTTACGTTGTCTATGCAGTGGCATGCTAATTGCGTTGCTTGAGAAAAGGTATTGTGGTGTGCGTATTGAAAAGGAATTCCATTACCCTCATTTGCTATGACCCTAAACATTCGTGACTCGACTGATCCCGGTTATGAACTCGGTATATTGTATTCATAAATCACCAATTATCGACATCGGTGGTCCCGGCTGTTGGCAAATAACAGATATGCAGAGTGGGTCTGTGGTGGTTAATATGTGGCATTGCTTACACTTGACGATATATAGTTGTCTGATATACTATTAAGTTAACGATTTATCTCATTTTATCATCGGAATAACCACCCCTCAGTCAGCCCACACTAAGGGGATATATATGGATATATGTACAATATATGTCTTTTTAATCAGCACATTTGAAGCTGCTTTGTCTAATCAATTTCTGACCTCTTAATTTTGTTTCTAGGACAATTGATACTTTTATAGATATGCAATATCTACAACTTTGCGTTGGTCAATGCGGTATTTCAGGGAACTGTATTTTCTAGGTGATTCCAAAATGCCCCTTGCTGTTTGGCGGGCGTGCTGGGATGACATTGCTGTTACATTGCAATGATTCATTGGAGCACATTCCTTGTTACCACAGTAACGCTGTGCATTAAAGATTGTGGGTATTTTAATCATCCATTCACTTATTACAGCTTCTATGTTTCTTAATAAAAAGCAGGCTCATTCCGTCTGAACCGTAGGCCAAGCCAGTCCAAACGCTGCCCAATTTTGAATGTCATGACGCTAAAGCGTCATTTGTTTGCGACCTTTTCTGTCATGTGCTTGGTGAAAGGTAATATAAAACATTGTGAATTAGTCAATGAATCACATTTGCAACAAAATCGTCTTTGCAATGACTGCAAACAGAAGCTTTCTGGGGAGCGATTCACACAACAGCTGTGTCCATACGCGAATACATACTACCAACATTCGGGGCAAAATGTGAACACGCGAACAGAGTGAATTGCTGCTTTGTTGCTGTATTAGCACTGGCGACGCCAGGTGGACATTTTAGGTGCCACATTTGTCACAAAGCAAATTTTTCATAATGAACGTCTGTAGTTATATTTAACGTCGACATTGAATAAAATGTCGTAAATAATGCAACATGTGATGTAGGAAAGATAACTAACGTTCAGCACTTAAATCACCGTTACAGGTTGCCTGGTATACATGGCTCTGTTGTGGACTATTCTGTATGGGTTTGGTTCTGTAGGATGGAATGATTGTGTTGGGCTAGGCATGTGCCATATTATATCTATATTGTGCCACTGTGGCAGCTAAATAGCATAACAACAGGCTTTGGTTAGTGCCTACATGTATAGTTAAGCTAGGGCAACTTCTATCAGAAAGAGGAGACACTGACAATAGGTAATATTGTACTTGATTTATCACCTAACAGTTAATACAACGATCCCACGTTAAAGTGTGGGTGATATCTTAGATTATAATTGTCAACATGCTTGACTATCATGAAGCTATGTGCCACATTGCTTGGCCAAATTCAGGGGGATGTATCCAATTTTTTGTTAGGATTTGTTGTCTTTGAGGATACAAACTTGAGCGGCTTTTGCACCTTTTGTTTTATTCAACGGACTGCATTATTGTGTAGCATAGATAGAGGCATTTTATTGAGGAAAACTTATCCTTTCATTTTATAAGTATGTTATGATTGACAATTGATTTATACTTCAATTGAGGTATACTTCACTCCTACTTATTAAGACGCGTGGCATCGCCTATTGATGTGCTACTGTGTGTGAAGTAGACGTTGGACAAAAACCATCTAGTCAGAATAAACTCAGGCTGAATAGTTACCACAGTACATTTGCGGTATGTTTGTCATTGGAAATGACAATATGCCATTGTATTAACTAAAGAGAAACCGGTGTTAAATAATGCACAGATAAATGTACCTAAGACGAAAAACAGTCAATCCTGCCTACAGTAATGTGCAACAATGTACGACTATAGCTTTCTCTGAGGATTTGAATGATGCCATTAAGCTTTGATGCTGATTACTCATTAAATGGTTAACAAGATGGTAATAAAGCAAACGAGGCGCTTAACGACGATGACAATTTTCATGATGGTGCCAATTTATAATAATCGTGATAATCATTATGAGGATAATTAAATAAATAATTTCAAATATGCTTCATGTCAAGTATGCCGCGTCAGGCTTGTTGTGGTCGACTGCTAATCGATAAATGGGCACTAGCATTTTATGATATAACTGAAGCACACGTCTGCAGTCAACATTTCTTCTCTGCGCATCCAATCTCATCCCTAGCTGTTGCATGCTAATCACACCATATTTACCTTTATAAAATGCTTATCGTTTATTGCTGCGGCAATTTATCTCATGCTTTGATGTTTGCAGGCAAATAACGTTCTGGCACAAGAGAGGACGGATTTCATGTCATTCCGTATTTACATGGGTGGTTTGAACGCCGAACTGCTCCGTTCTCGTTTTGCATGCTCAAGCGCGGTGTGTTTAATTGTGATGCCAAATTACTATTTACCATACACGAAGCTAACAATGAATATGGATGAATATACCAGCAAACATACCGCATATGATACATATTACATTGTTAGAATGTTAATTCTTATTTGATGATATGAAATAATCTGTGACTTTTAATAAAATGAGTAATGAAGATATGACTTGAGATGCATTTTGTGTGCGATCGTTGAAACTTGAATCATGGCAATGAGATCCCTTCTAAAGATCAAAGCCGGCCACCCGAAACTCGGCAAATTGATATGCATAATTCAGTCGTCATTTAGTGAGTCTGAGGCAATCAAATCCTAATATCGGACGCTTGAAGACCCGCAAAAAACCATTTAACTTTCCCTCTTATGTACTGTTACCAAGATTCACATAATTTACCATCGGAAGGGAGGAATAATATGTGTAAGTTATTTCACTGTCACATCGGATTATGAGTGGAAAACTGAAGGAATAAGATCGTTGGAGTGTGTTTTCTTATATGATCTCTGTGAATAACAATCTTAGAGAGGATATACACGGAGGTACGTCCGGCAATTTGCGTTCCGCATCCCACTGAGTATGCCACATCACATACGTTCGGGGACTAATTGGCTTGATGGTACCATTTGGGATATTTAGTGGTCAATTACCATTGATGCATTCATGTGACTGTGCCCCTTTAATTATTTTGTTTATTATCTTAGTCAGTACATTCAGATCAAACGTGTAAACAAGGGATCGGCACGTGAAGCGTCAATATGATATCAATATTGAAGATTTGATCCGCTTGCGCGACCATACTGGGAATTTACAATCGCCGCCCTTAAAATACCCTTTTCCGATGTGATCAATGGAATCGCTTTTGGAGGAGAAGAGACTAAACGCGATCCACAAAACCTGCTTTGTTGAGTCCCATTGTCAGTTTAGGGTTGAAGTTGCCGTTATTTGTCAGGGCTTTAACGCGTGTCGGATCAAACAGAAAACTGTGTGCTGTAGTTTGATAGTGCACTTACTTTGCGAGGTTTCAGCATCCTCTGACTGGTTGTTTGGTTCCGTATCACATTTATATATCCTGGCGTTGTTGAACAATAGGTTTTGTGTCGCCTGACGCCTCCTGGTTTTGTAGCATGTAGCGTTGCAGCCACACAAAATTTACCTCCGCTATAATTGTTACACGCTGATGAGTTGATGACAGGAGAGATACGGACAGGGCGGAACGTACTCACTTTTTCATGGATTGTCCATGCCTTTTCGGCCAAGTTTCTCGCGCCAGGATTTGTCACGGCTGTCTAGTGCTGCACACTTTCGACATGCAATAATGCCCGGCCTAGTGATTAGAGACAGTAGTCGACAGGGTTTACGCAAGGCTCATTGACCATAGCATTTTGCCACAAAATGATTTTGAACGTTAACGCCAGTGTGCGGTTCTGACTACCCATACTCCTTCAATTACCTGTGCTGCATTGTTAATATCCACCGTTAGCTTCCTTCTACTGAATATGACATAATATCGTATTGCATTTCATTCACAATTTAAAATCCATTTTTCCAAGGTACAACTCTTCCGCCTGAGTTATGAAACAAACTATCAATCAATTTGAGCAACAACAACAGATATATAACTATATGCTGGTTTCGTTGCTGTTAACTTTCTTAAGATAGTACCTCAGTTATATAAGCATTGATAAACAATACAACAAAATGGCGACGTGGAAAGTCATGCTCAGCCGCTACTAGTTTTCGTGATACTCTACCCAGATGTGCGAGGGGTGGGGTCTTCCTTTTTTAATCGTCAATGCTTGACAACTCACCATAAGCCTAGTACAGTTTTCACACGGTGTAGTCTCGCGAGCTGTTTTATACAAGTGCTACAACAAGGTTGATGTGGCAATTTATGTTAACACTTCCGTTGCTGTGCTATATAAGAGTTATTGTATCGTCCAATCTGGACAGCGTCATAAACAGTGAACAGGATGGCAGTGTAATATGCTGTGCAACATTAACCTTGCCAAGTAGCACAATCATATAGATGGAAAGGGTAAGCTGTACAGGAACATCAGTGCTGTGTCTCCTTTCGGCAATTTAGGGTGTGTTATCAAATGATAACTTCAAGGAAGGCTATTAACCATTATCGCCATCTGACACCTATAACATTCCGTAAAACTTTATTACGTCCCCCTGTCAACCCATTAAAAAATATGTCTGTCATGAAAATGTACAGTTGTCATTCAACCGTTCCTATCATCGACAACATAGAGCCGACCATGGTCGAAACTTTTAAATACTTAGATGTATTGAAGTCTAACCGTTCATAACATTTGCTGATGGTTTGAACCTGTTGCAGTGATGTTTACTACAAGTCAACAATTCGGCAGCATTGCAAGCAGAATAATGATACAGCTGTCTACTTAATTTCTTCCTATCTTAAACAATATTTGATAAATTAGCTCAATATTACAATCAATATGTGGAGTTGTCAAGAAGCGATGGCATATGTGTTTTTAGCACGATATTATATTCCAAAATAATTGCAATCTTCACAATGACTATCGAACTGGGGGGCCTTGAGATCAGGACGGTACAAAACACTAGTTCATTTTGTTGATTAAGGGTAGTGTACGGTACTTATGCTTCTAGCGCGATTTCGCTCAAAGCTAATTCATCACGTGAATCGAATGTGAACCCCATCAATTAAACGCCGTGCAATAACACAGCCACCTAAGTCCCAATGACTATGATGCGAGTGTGTACTTTTTTATATCACATTTTGTTTCCAAAATTAAAATTTGCACCATCGGTTTTTGAAAGCTATTGGGTACAACAATGAACCAGTCACTTTCATGGTACATCACATTTTGTCAGTCTGAACACCTTAAGTAACAGTTTATTGCGCCAACCATTACAATAAGCTAACAACCGTTTATCATATATCAATTTTAATGTTGTTTTTGCAAGAATTAATCATGCACCAATCACGTTTTCATAAAGCGAGAGTGCGGTAACAGGTTGACCATCTACTTAACGATGGGAAAAATAGCTTACCACCAATGACTACCCAATTAATTAACGGTAAACAAATAGTCTTATACTACTGTTCAAGCGCAAAACAAATGGACCAATGAGGTTGGATTGGGCCCTTAGGCATGCCACTTTTTCTATTCACTGCAGTTTGTTCCAATTTGAATTACATCCAGCGAATGTCAATTATCTGCTGAGAATGTCGCAGATAATTGTGGTGTCCTACCCTCCCCTCAAGGCACAATAAACTCTGCACAATAAATGGCAAGCGCTAGTACAGTGTAGAGCAAACGATGTGGATTTCCATTGATAAAGCCCAAATTACTGCAGACACCAACAGCTTTCATGGATGCAAATAATGTAAATCGTTGATCAATTCAAATTCGTTAGCTGGCTTAGAGGATTATTTTACTGTAGGGGCCAGAAACGACTTAACGATGTACAATCACGGCATTATATAGTCATGACCTTTGCCATGTCTCTTCAATTTTATGTAACTCAGCAAATAACATGCTTAGGCAAGTATGTCACTTGTAGTCGGATTAACATCAAATAAAAGTCTGAAGCTGCTGTAGAAGTTGCCAACTGGCATTATCCTCGTGCCGCTCTCAGAAGTTAAAGTCTAATAGTCAGTCAGAATTTGCCAAAATGCCACAATTTAAACTACGGAGATACAATTAAACTGTCGGATTTTGTCACTCGGGTAAATGCCACAAATTCAACTACAGGGAGAGTAATAAACTGCAGTGGACATTTATCATATTCAGTCATATGACTGAATGTTTGTCGAGTTGCAATAGATAGTGTGCTGGCGTCCGAATGGCCATTGCACAAGCAAAATAAACAAGTCGATTGGCGAAGCTTTTTGGAACTGCTTTGATGTGATTTTTGTGCAGAGAATTTCGCTAATTCAAAGCTACAGATAAATATCATTAACATGAGTTGCAATCGTCAGGTATTTTGTTCTATACCGTATATACGTTGCATAAACATTTCAGCGCACACCATATTGAGGCAGCATACAATCTTAGGCAATAACACTCTAAATGTTGTATTTTAGTTTGAAATAAACTTGACAATGGGCCAAGCGAACCATTGTGGGTCAAATTTGCAACCCACATATATATGCAAAACATGAAATATATTCATGCGAATGAAGATCTTACACGGCTGCTATGCTGGGCACAAAACTGACGATATGATGATAGTATGCGTTCGAGAGTACTAGCATATATCAAATATAGATACGAATGTCAATTCAAGATATTATGCCTTAAACAAAGATCATATGTGCATTAGTTTCGATTTAGGTAGCCATTGGACTGTTAGAGTCATCAATTCAAGTGTTAGTCTATTTATCACTCGCCCAAAAAATCACTACAGAAGGCGAAGATCCTACGTTATTTAAGGAAGTAGTAATTTCAATTTGCAGTTGCTCGGTTATATGTGCAGGCAACAGCATCAATGCAAAGAAAATAATAAACGTGTATATGGTAGTGCTGACCATTTGATTTAAGGAGCCCCTCAACCACATGCAAATTTTGTTAAGGTCTTTGAGAGGCAATAAGCTATTACCTAACGAGAATTTACGAACATTTCCGACACATTACTTCGTCTTACAAGACACTGTTTGCCTTGACAGGAGCGATTTTATGGGAGCAATTGTAACAGAATTGTAACAGCTTGGGGCTATAACATTGATAAATGTTTTGAATAAGCAAAATCTTGCATCGATCATGGTGTAAAACAACTTCACTTATTTTCTAGAATGGTGATCATTAGTTCTTTTATTTCTTAATGGTCATTGCATTGTTGCTTAGCTTCTAATTAATTTACAATTTCAATAACCAATACTTCGGATTCTGTGGGATGAGGGGAGAAAAATTTCAGTTTGTCGCATTGAATTATATTGCAGATTATGTATATTACCAAAGGGTGGGCTATCATTTGTATCGCTCACACACGCATATTTGGCTCAGTTACTATAAGAGTCTAGGTGTAAGAAGATAACTTGCTCTTCTATGATATTCTGTTCCTAACAAAGTACAGCATTCCGTTACGCGGCGTCAAGGAAATTACATTTAAACTGTGGCTCTTAAAGAAGGATGATTTTATTATACTGCACGCATGGTCGAGTGGAATGCTTAGTAAACATATTTAATGTTGAATAGTCTTTTCCCTGAGCCATATTCTATCATGTTGCATTTAAATACTCACACTTTGCAGATCAAATCATTTTAAATAAAATTTGGACCTCCGTGTTTAGAGGTATCCCCGTTTCAAGGAAGTTATTTGTAAACTGAATCGATTACATTGATAGAGGTCAAGAGAAATTGAAAAGCTCATAACGTGCAATGTGGTGTCGCGTTTGCTATAATTGGCTATATAATCGATTTGCAATAATGATCATTTCCCTTGTTTATCATTCGGTATAGTCAATAGCAATTTTGGATATATACTGAAACACCATGTATGTTCGAATGCGCCACAGAGACGAGTCGACAGACTAACTATTCTCGAATGACAAGATTGCGTTATATCAGTCTACATAACTAACTGAAGACCGTGACCAAAAGTCTATGAAGTGCCGTTTTGTTGCAGGGGGTCTGGACGCCAAAATAAGGTTCCTTGGTGCCCCAGTCGAATAATGGGGGTCCAATAGGTTTTTATGTCCTAAGTTTCTGGCTGGTCAATGACAAATAGATCGTAAACAAAGTATTAAAATATCAACGAGTATGTCTGTAACCATACAGTCAGCGTACATTATGCACAGTAAATAAGGTATATGTATCGTACGCAAACAATTAATACTGGAGAATGCGCAAGTAACGCGTCACACGGGCAATCAAGTTACCTTACGTTAACAAGAATGTCGAATGTCTCCAGAAATTATGTTCCCTTTTTGGTTTCTGTGTTGGTTACACGCTTATTTACAAGCGTCGTTTGCTGTCGGCATCGACGTTGTTATTGTAAACGGCTATTGTAGATGCGCAAGTTAGTTCACATTTAAGGTTCATCTAACGGGCTTATCAGCAAGCATTATGAACGATTAGCAGTGTTTTGCAATAAAATTTGATGTTGAAGATAGATGACTAATGAGAAAAAAATGAGTTTTCGGTTTAAAATCAATCAAATATCTTAATAATTCAAATATACCTATTCAACAGTCATGTTTTAACATTACTTCGGCAATTTGGTTCAAGATATATGGTTATAGGGAAGATATTGACGTTTTGGTTTTATGTCAACGAATGGTTTGTAGCTGAAATTCGATTTAGCTATAATATTCAAAATTTCATGGAATCTTTCGTGAAAGGTTATGTTTGTACGTAACTAAGACTAGACAATAATATTAAAATGGTCAAACCAATATATTTTTAAACATTTTGAACGAAAATGTGCTTTGACTTCATGTGGACATAGCGGTAAATCCTTTCGTGGACACAAGTCTACAAAAAGGTTGGCGGTTAGTCGACCAAATATATATATATAAATGTATATATCTATACTTACATATATATTCATATATATATTCATATATACATATTTATATATGTATATATATATATATATATATATGCTTATATATATACATATATATGTATATATATACATGTTTATATATTCGTTCAAAACGCTGGCGTTCCATGTATCAATACGAGCCTGAACTTTGCCCAATTTCGAGTGTCATTCGCATGCAGCCTCAGTACCCAAATCCCATTTAGAAGGTCGAGCAATCAACAAAACCGCTGTACGTACGTGCAGGAATAACTACAACGTTCGTAGCTGGTGAAATGTCAAACGGTGAAGGTAGTTACGTGAATCACAGTGTTTTACACAAGCGACAATAATGTTAACATCGAAATAGAAGTAGCTGGAAATTGGAGTATTATATTATCTACGTTTATTGCTATGGTGAAATATCTAATTTAGGTAAATGTACGTAGACAATAAGATAACCCGCATCGCCACTGATTACTCACTTTTTATTTGTGTCGCTAGATTTCATGCAGACAAGCCTTGTTATACAAACACGCACACGCATATGATTGCGTAGTCCGCATACCACGTGGTGAGGTCCTTGTCTGTTCGCAATATTCCTACAATACCTTAGCTATCAGCTTGTATATAAACAACGGAAATAGCTAGTTTACATGCCCCTATGGCCAAAACCAGCTATAATATACCGTTCTCCAACCACACTTTTCTCATTACGCTAAATTGTGGTAAGACTGCCTTATACTGCGTAATATTTCATGTGTATGAGGGATTTGTTTATCATCTTGGTTTTCTATCATCATGATCAACGCGAGCCGGCTGAACCGATGGCAAGCAGCACACTATAATGCCATTATCTACGTATCATAAAGTATAAATTTACCTAAACAAACAACGTCTAGGTTAGGATCGTTGATAACTCTTTGATGGACTGGTTGACACTGTCAAGTGTTAATTGTGGCGCTCAATATTCACATGAATGTCAAATGTATAAATAAAGCGTACACAAGGAAGAGAGTGAATCAGTGGTGTGGTACACACTCGTTGACTTACAGTGAATATGTCTCGTATACACATCTTGGGGAAATCGGGGTTTGTGCTTTGTAAACACTTGTATCAAGAGGTATGCAGATGCTTGGAAACTGAATTCTAATGCAGAGGTGATTCCATCAACGACTATGGCATACAAGACTAATTCTGGTCAATGATTGCAGGATAGATGCCCAGACAGGGCGGGCATGTGACGATAGGGTGCAGGGTATGCATTGTGAGAGGTGGCAGGTGACAGTTTGGCAACAGTATAATTTCTTGCGATTTATCATCTATGAAGTACAGCAATTGGCGTTTATCAGCTGTAAGACTGTGTAATAGCATTTACTCATTGCCATCCAGAACAATATGAAGAATGATAATTTGATTTATACGCTAACTGACAATGTCTAGCAAGCGTCCGTGCCAGACCCATTCATCAATATACTTATCGTGCGATGTGAGCAAAAAGGCACTCCCGGAAATACAGTATCACCAATGTTGCTAGTGCATTATTCGTCCGCTGTTATTTCTTAGCAAATGAAATTTCAACTTGCAACAATAAGTCAATTTTAATAGCATTTGAATTTTGTTTTTGCGAGATAAGGTCTAGTCTGCTGGAAGCCATCTTTAAGATGAATTACAAACCATACTGATATCGATGATCGATTCGACAACAATTCAGGTAATTGGATGAATAATGAGCAGCATGTACCATACACTCACACAGCATCGTCATGAACAACAATTAGGCAGTCACTACTGTCGTTGCGCAGAACTTACCCAATGAAACGACACAATCGCCATTGTAGTTGCAGCAATATCTTGAACAACTTTCTTTGTGAGAATCAATTGACAATACGTCATACGATATGGCAATGTTGTTTTTTTTAATGAAACAGAATTTACACATTACGCCTACGTTTTATCTCAATTAAATTATACGCCGTACCACCGGAGTAGCCGCAGCTGAAAGAAGCCGCTATGTGTACTCGGATCACCCTTCTCAGAATCCTATCCAATGCAGCCTTGTGCCACTTTGCAAGATTGAAGCAATTTAATCATCATATCAGACATTAAGTGGCATGTGCTTAATCACATCAGAAAGAGGCTGGAAGAGGGGACACTTACTGAAATAATATATAAATGTTTACGGTATACTGGCTGCCGCACAGCACGCTGTCTAAATATGCAATGATTCCGCAATATTGATACCAATGTGTGTTAAAGAACACACACGGAGTCTGACTACGTGAGTTTAAATAACATATCCTTGTAAACAGCCAGGAAAGAACTGTAGGGGAATACAAAAAAAAACGAGAAGACATTATCGGCTTGAAAAATAAACTATGATAAACGGAGAAGACTTACAAACCGAACTCAGCATTGTATTTAACATGTACGCTCCCGATTTGTGTTCGGGACAACGTGTTTCCTTGCTATTGGCTTGATTGAACTTGAGTAAAGATTTGGCTAAATGGCATCATTCAATTTGCCTTGTTTGTGATCTAACAGCGATTTCGGTGACTCGGAAAAAATAAATTGTATAATTCTATTGCTGTCCGCATGGATTAGCGATTCGTATTCCGAGGTAGTTTACCATAGTTTGATTTATAGCCATCGTTATGGGCATTCCATTTGTGCCTGCAAAGGAAAATGCCGGAAAGTAAATAAAAACCACTTGGCATTTCCAAATAACACTGGATTATAACCTCTGATCAATTGAATCGTTGTGTGTCTTCTCTGGACCTCCTGAGAGCAAGGGTTGTAGACATGTCAAGATTGATTTAGATTATTTATATCACAAAAACGACATCACACATGAATGAATGCTAAAACCACATCCAGAGAAATAAATTTAGGTGCCGCCTAACAATTTCGGTTTGTTTATAATCTTCGTTATATTGTAATTTGTAGGTTGGTTATCAATTGCTATAACTCTTGTTAGGCAACCACTCCTGTCGTTTAAAAATGAATTTGCTGAATGACATTTGTCATGTTGTTTTGCTACGTAGCATTAATCCTATTTTAATCTTACGCGACATCATAGATGCTGCAGGTTGCGGAGGATGTAATACGTTACGTGTACTTTCATTTTATGCAACAGGGCATTAATCCAATAACAGTTCGTGTCAGCAATGACATATCGTTTTTAGTTGGCTGCAATAATCTTCGTTCCTCGGTGCGTAATATATACGTTGTGAACAATTGCTTTAGCAGTAAGATAGGGTTAATGAATCAATAAACTGTAGCAAGTTTTTGATCGAGTTATTCACAGGAATCTATGCTTCGAGATTTGATACTAGTACAGAGGTAACACTTGTTTCAGGGCATAATGGATTACACTCTGTTATGTTGAATGAGGCAATTAAGCAATTTATTGTGTAGTTAAGCTAACTGATGCTTTGGTTGTTGCGGATCTTCATAGGAGGATATGCTCGGATATTTAGCAATGTCAATTAAAGCGAGTGTGTGACACTAACATACCGTGCATTGTGCCACCTAGCCCCATGAAGGTCGAGCATGATGGCAATGCTAATCACTCGTGCATTTCACCTATACATGTACCCGTGCACGCCCTTCACCCATGAAGTGTTTACCTAAGCTTCTAATATAACAATACACAACGAAAATGCATACCAACGTGCGTTTTATGGTATATATAAAACGTCTAACTAGAATGCGCATGTGATAAACACGCATATCGAACTGTTTGTAGAACATTTGTTTGTGGTCATTTGTGCTCTCAAAATATTACGAGCGTAAGATATGATTCGATAAAATGTTTGCGCTGATTGAAAAGACTTATGTAAGTAATCTTGACAAATGTAAACTGTTAACCTCTGTATGGGACGACTGAATGTCTGGGATGGGGATGTCATTCGTATTGTGTAAAGAGATAATATATCGATTGCATCTTAGACGACTGCGAATAATAAGTGTAATCAACACAAATCGATCGGCTAAATGGCTATCTATGAATACAAAATCGCTGCTTATACTAGCCAAATAGCCCAAACAAGGCAGAAACCGTTTGAATTAAAAAGATGTTGCCAACACAGGAATGTAGGTATCGTTAAAAAAGCCCTGTAATATTCAGTAGCAGGGTAGGAGAATTGCAGCTGGTTTCAGCTACCTGACATTTTCTTGGATCATTATAGATTTAGTGTGTTTTTGCCAAAAGATACCTACAATGTTAATGTATTCCATTAACGTCCACTTGGTTCAGTGTTTTTTGTCCCAAGCTCGTTTATCATGGTTTTTATCTCAGATCTCAGCAACCAAATATGCTGATTTAGGCCTCTTGGTGTCATTGCCAACCTTGATGACTACCACACCCCCCCTTAGACATTACGAATTAGACATATGTTGTGCATGTGCCCTCTCAATATAGATATGCCACCAACCGAGTTCAATTATGACAAAAAGTCGAATATCGAACATAAATACAAGGAATCGCCGTGAATGGAAGAAAAAGGCGCATACAACGCACACACAGTTGAAATATCCACTCAGCGCAATAAGTCTTATATGGCATGGAAACATTGTTATGAACACTTAATAAAGCGTCAAACCAGTCTGTAACAGATTATGGGATTGCCCATTTATGATGTTTTTTCTCTCTATGTATATGCAATGATTCCTTATATACTTTTGATCCTCCAAAGGTCTTCCACGAATGGTCAAGATACGTATATATACGTACAAATTCAAGTCAGTCAGTGAATATAACCAATGACCATATTTGTTTTTAAGACGTGAAAAATTGCAGTGGTTTCCCATGGTTCTTCATTAGGCCGGGAACATAATACCACATCGGTTGTATGGCAAACTTTCACGTAAATTTGTATGTGGAAGATTCTAAAGAAAAACAGCCATTGGTTATCGAATTACCAATGACATACAATTGAATGAACGCCAGGCAGTTCATACTATAGTTAATTAACATATTACCTTCACCACTATAATGTGGTAGATCTATAATCGCTCGATTTTTGGTTCGGAGTATGCAACCTATTAATATGTGAGTTCATATTTACTGCACTGTTAACTTGATTAAGAACTATGTTTTATATTTGCGACAAACAATGCCACAAAGTGATAAATTATTAAGCTACGATGGATTAAATTTGCCCATATGTTTACGCATGAAAACAATTGGATTTGGAAAGGATATCACCAAAGATTTTGCATGCTGTGCTATTCATGATTCGACAACTTGATAATTGTACATTACGACCCGTGCCTCAACTAATAATATAATAACGCAAAAAGAGGTATCATGGCGCTTGATAGCAAGTTAACATAATATCAAGAATGGGTCTCACCTATCAATCGGTTGCACAGGTTGGCTGTTGATTGTTGGTTGCGATACAAATCCTTGTTTTGCACTGACTTTCTCCCTTTTGCCGTCAGACACATTTCCTGCAAGCGGAAATTGACAGTCTATAATTTGCGCAACCTAACTTGCTTGATCTGGCAGTTGGCGTGATAAGCGGTGATCCGATGTAAAACGTCGCCGTATAGAAAGCAGCTTCGTGGCTTTAATTAACTGATGGTGGACTAAGTGATCTGTATTTAAGCAATGTGCGCACATAAACAAAGATATAAATCAATTTTATCTGTGACAGTAAAGTCGTAGTGCCGTCCTAGCCTGTGTGTTGATTATGATGTTTATTATGCTTTGCACGCGGGACGGAAATTACAGATGCAGTTTTGTTTACGTAATACATCTTAAGTGAACATGCAATTTTGATTGTTATGGTTTTCTGTTACATGCGCAAAAAGGAATTATTGAATAAGAAGTGTGAACAACCCTGCCAACATAGCAACTACATTTACGTGGTTACATTTGACCGGCGATGAAAGGTGTATATATTCCTGTCACGTCCAAACTGTGATGTAGATTACCCGAGCCTATTTAAGCTTGTTTTCACGTTTATTTATATGCAAGCGTGTTTTATGGATTATTAATTATGTCTTCTCTGAGCTCCCAACAGGCAAAATGAAAAGGTCAGGCATACTTATTCGTTAATGTGAATGACATTCAAAATTGGGCAATATTCAGGTTGGTTTACCCTTAAGGACTCCAGTGTTCCATACAAAATAAAAATGTCCATTGTTCAAAAGTTTAAAACATTGAACGAGCACTTAAAACAATGTCATGAAAATGATTGTTCCGACATTGGGTATATCATCTTCTCGTGGTTTTATCACAGTACTTAGGCATATGTAATGCATAAAAAGAGCCTCATGGTTTACATGATTAATGATGTTTCATACTATGAACCAATCGTTCATCGGAAGCTGCAATAATGATACTTGAGATGCATGGATAAATCTACAATTTGTGATTAACGGTGTTACTGTATAAGCATAGACTTTCCTTGATAGGGTCGACGAAATGTTATGGGCAATGTCATACCATCAACAAGCAATGAACCAATGAATAGTTCAACCAAACGTAGGGTAATCTTATTGACTGAAAGCACAGTTCAAGCAATGAGCTGCTTGTGGTGTTTGTCTGTGGTCGACGTATAAAAACAACCAAATAAACAAACTTGCCACGGTTTATCAAATAAAAACTATTGCGAGACAGTTTTGACCTGACCATATGTACCTCTGTCTGGGTTAACCGAGGGTTATTCGACTCATGAGAAGAGACTATTCTTTGGTTGATAGAAGCTCAGTCTACCAAGTTTGACAAAAGACACTTAATGCTCCTTCCTACTGCTGGTAAAACCTATTGATGCAACAAACTTACTAAAATGTGAACTAAACAACGCAACTTCGACGATAGATGAAATGTTACATTTCTTAAGATGTATGGATGTGGCATTAACATTAAAACAACTTTCAGCAAATATTACGTCGATTGGAATTTGTAATCAATTAACCAGAGTGTTGCATTGAAGGTGTGACATTGAGATAAACCTTGGCTCAGCCAGTCAAATATAGGATCGATTTCAGGTTTGCATACTGTGATGATTCCTCTAACTAGTTTGCCCCATGCAAATACTATAATGATATATCATCAGTTTATAATAAAAGAGTGGTCAAATTCCATACGTTAAAAAAGTCTACACTGAATGCATCTACTCGGCTAAGCATCCTTCGGACAAATCTGTGCCATAACAATCGGCTTTTTTTCGTTATTTTAAGTCGCCAGTTAGCTGTATCCTGTTGTAGATTAAGTTTATTGGTGTCGAAGAAGCTCAACAGTGATGACTGAATATTTCAAATGTTGCTTCGTAGTGTGTAAACAACAGGTATGTGCCATCAAACATTTCATCAGCAGTTATTTTCATCACTCTGTTTCGAATTGTGTTGCTAAATGGTAAATGTTTGACATGGGGATTCACAGGATCACGGAGTAATATTGGCGCTACAAATTACGTCAACAACAAACACGATCCGATCTCAACCAATGACATAATTGAGTATGGCAAGTTGTTCAATTGATGTGCATGATGATTGACTATATGTATATGTATTTATAAATATATATATATATATATATATATATATATATATATATATATATATATATATATATATATATATATATATATATATATATATATATATATATATATATATATATATATATATATATATATATATATATATATATATATATGCATGGCTGATTAAAAGATGAACGATATCTATATATATATATATATATATATATATATATATATATATATATATATATATATATATATATATATATATATATATATATATATATATATATATATATCGTTCATCTTTTAATCAGCCATACATCATTTAGACATGCCCATCTATTATAAATTGGCATCACGGTTCGGAGTCAATCCTATGAAAATTTCCTTCGGGGAATTTTATTACATGCTGAATAGATTGCGAACATATTGTTCTCGAGTTGAATAAGGCCCACATTTGATGATTAGTAGCCGGCATTCTAACGTCAAATCATTCCGTATATTGGAGTACAAATAAGTGGACGATGCAAAGTGTCTTGCATAATGCGATGTCTCAATTCAATATCATTAAAATCATGAGGTTAAGTTTTAGAAATGACGGCTATTGAGGACCTTTCTAACGAGTAAAAATCGGCAGCAAGTCTCGTAAGTCACAAAACGGAACAAGTACATATCACATTGAAGGCTTTCTCCTCGGTTTTCAGCTATTAATGGTTTGATATTTATGATTAAATACCTCATACATCGTCTGCATATCGCTCTCACTCACGCACGAATTCACACATACACACTAGCAAATCTCGGTCAGTAAATATCATGAATTTTTAAAGCAGAAAATTACATTCGTGTCTAAGGGTCCAGATTAAGACTGAGAGCCTAGCAAAACATCGGCTCTATGGCAATAATTCAAGTCCAGGCGTGCACAGCCATAGAAGCTGAACGGCGTCGTACTCTATGACAAAACACGCATACATTAAGATGGGTCGAATTTGCCTCTCGTCCGTTGAAGTTTTTCCGTGTAGTTGCAATTGAAGGATGTATGATTTAATGGCGTTACTCTCCAAGTAGTTAAGTGTTTTTCGTCAATGGAAATGATCAACACCAGAAGGGTCGGTCGGTCGTTAAGCATCGTATTACGATAACAACTGTAATCAAGCGAATAGCAATAAATGTTCGACCTCGCATTCAGGGTTCGAATAACTATAAATATTTGAATTAAATTCGTCCGCAAAAACTTTCATGCTATTTTAGCTTTTCACATTAAGTCACAACATAATACTTGATAACCCCACATCATCAATACTAACCCTATTGAAATTATACAAACGCATATTGAGGTACGGCGGTGCTTGGTAGTAAGGTATCATAACATCCATTCTGCCTCTCGACCATCAATTGGTTGTGCAGAAACAAATACCTAGTTTTGCACTAACTGTCTCCTTTTCCCGTTGCAGGCATTTCTTTATAGCAGAAACTGCCAACCTTTTATGTGTGCCATCGGACATGCTTGCTCTGATAGTGGGCCTGAAGAGCAGTAATACGATACAGATACCGTGCCAAAACTCTACGCGCTTAATATTGTTGAAGCAAATGATTAACTTGGAATCGCAAAGCTGCGATCTATAAATGTTTGCTTCGATTATTCTATATGTTGGGAAAATGTTTCGATGACTGCAGAAGACGTAGCAAGAAGTGATATAAGTTAAAGCCGTTACATGTGCTGTATTAAGCTTGGATTGTTGCGTGTACATGTTTATAAATGATGTTGACGGCTGTTTATAACAATTTATCTACTTACAATCTACAGCGCAAGAGAATAAAGCCAGCCTTTGAAGATATTTGCTGTGGTGTTTTAATTAATGGATTTTGTAATTCTCAATATATATCCGAATACAGACATATTTAAGACGAAATTATTAGTTTCGTCATTATTTTGATAACTAAGGAGATGATAACACATCTCTCCGTTTCACTATTGAGAGTATCCATAATATTCCCACTAGCTCTCAAAAGTGTTAATATCTGCAAATTGTGCAGAAGTAGGACTATATATTGTTATTGATGAGTAGAACAACACGACCTCTGGCGCTTTCCTTATGGATACACACAGTAAGTTTATGACTATTCTCTATACTAAAACGTTCATTTATATATTTCCATTATACCAATAATATATTTTGCTCGTAAGGCTACATCATTCGGCATTCAGTTTACTGTGCGTGAAAAGTCATGTACAGTAATGACAGAAGAGAGATGATTCAATAGCTGACTTGTTGACCAGATATTTTAATTTGTCTGGCTCATAATAGTGACAATTTGGCTACTTGATGTATGATCTATTCATTTGATCAGTTATATTATTGATATATCTGGTATGCTCTGAAGGAAAGAATACAATAATTCACATAACATGTAATTAGATAATTCGTATTAAAAATGTTTTCTGTGAAGGGATATTGTGATAAATTTCTAGTTGGGAACACTCAATCAGTTCAACGTCCTAGCAAAGCTGGATGAACTTCAGGAGGGAGGGAACGCTTTTTTGCGTGTTGCGGTGAAAATTAATTTGTTGTTTCATTATCAATTTACAAACAGACATTTGTAAATGCCTTATTGGACTAATGGTATGGCAGTCTGCCTTGAGTGTCGACAATTCTTACCGTGCCGCTTGTGACAAAGATGCTGTCCATATTTCTGGTAGATTACTTTACTGAATGACTGTGTGCAGATATCGTGGTGATTAAAATGCTGTCTATGCAGTTTGTTCGAACAATTTGATTTGCGGTTTATCTTCATTTGCGTTGGATAATTGGATAACATCTACCAGCAAATTGGACAGGATGACGTTGTTTCACACACACAGTGTATATCAAAATGGTGCTGTATCTGAAAATTCGGCCGTCTTGACAATCGGACCACAGAGACCCTGACCGTAAAATATGGCGCCACCACCTAGAAGCTTAGTGTTAGCTGGGAGAGAAAAACATCAGCATAAAGACACACCAATATACCGGATGTCGCCCTTGCGTGAATCAAGTTAGGCGTGTGCTTATTTGTTCATTGACCATTTGGTGGTTAATACATCCCCGCCGTGTACACAGTCATGCTTCATTAAGCATTTACCCATTGTTATTGCGAACGAGATTCAGATGTGTTAGATACTCGCACGGATCTTCGCATTCGTAATTGCAAGGTCATAACCTTGCCTCACATATCTGAACATCTATGCGACATGGATTATGCGTAAGTGCGCTGAAGAATTTCAAGTCATTTTGTGCCAAGCACACTTTCAGCAGAGAATGAAATGTTAGGCTCACACCATGCGATGCCGTAGACAAAGCTCTTTCACTGAACCAGGTGGATTATGATTGCGTAGGAAATTATACAATCATCGATGCTCGAGACGAATACTATTCTTGCAATTAAATCAACATTGAGCAACATGTGCCGTGCATATAAAATATATAGACAAAAATCTATGCATCGACAAGGGGGATAACTTTAGCCTATTTACGCAGCATTGCTTTGCTCGGAAACGAGTCACATCACAATGCATTGATGTTGGTACAAAATGCCAAAATTGTCGGTCGATGGGCGATGTCATTCGCGATGCTGATGACATTTTTGGAAGCATATCACTGATTGTATCACATATACGTCAAACCGTTGAAGGAGCGTCAGTAGAGGGGTCGTCGTGATTTTATGTACAATGGTCAGACACCGTAGGATCATCTATTGTACAGCCGTGTTCCACTGTGAACGATCGAATCATCATATGAGGTACTGATGTGTGATTAACCAACCGCTTATCTTTTTTATGTAGCGTAACACCGGGTTGTAGCTCATAAAAGTTTTTGAACTAAGGTTGCCATCTTCAATTATGTGACAATTTTACACCTGTCAGGAGACATAACTCGCTGTTTAATAATCCTTTACACAGCTATGTTATATCGGTGGATTAACCGAATATGGTAATATAAACTTAAGTTAAAATTATGCTTGTACCGTATTTCCTTTATTTCAACTCAGAGGAACGAAGAAAAAGTCTTATTTGCAATGTTCGAATTTTTCATATCATGAAGGAATTGTAACACAACGTATACATTAACACCTCACTTAGTTTTGTGACATAGGTTTCCCGTTCTTAGCAATGTAACTGCTATCAGTTTTTTCTCGAGTGGTAAAGAGCCGGATTGCCTGTAAATATGTCCGCTAATTAATTTATTTGTCACAGTAAACAGAATGAAGGTAAATCGAACGAATCATTTGGGTTGCCAAGTATTGCTTATTAGTTTTTTTTTGCGATGAACATAGCAAACGCTCGAACATGATCAAATATTTAGCATTCTCTGCCGCACTTGCAACGCTAAGATTAAATATCATCCGCTTTTACGATGCATTTTTGAAAAATTAATCGCAAATGTTTGACGATGCATGCACGTTTACTCTTTTGCTTGACGCGCATTTTCATTCCTGATGATATAGAGCATCTATGAAGACATTCAATTCGCTGACACCCGCACATTTCATTCATATTTTCAGCCGTTTCTGATGGCTTCAGCTCAAAGTCTTTTAAGTTGTGGTTTGTTTGTTGCTCGAAGGTGATTTTGAGCTGGAGCTCCTGAAATCATAACCGTCTGCAAAGTTTATCGTCTTTCACTTTTGGGCAGTTCATTAATGTTTACTCATAACCAGCGCTTTATTTTTTTCTTTTATGTCTGCAAATGGTAATTCCCGGGTGAGAACATTGGCAACTTCCTACAGTTGGCAGTTTCAAATAACACGGAGTTTACAAAACTTAAATACAAATATATCGTGCTTTATTGTGCCATTTCGCTAGATTACAGCTTATTGTTCGTTTAAGCGTTCTGGATATTATCTGGGACTTACTTAGAGATAACACAGACTCTGGATTAGTCGACATCCATAGTGTTGCAAAACATGCATGAAGAAATGCCAAGAACAAATATTCATGTGAATACATTGCGAGGCATTTCAAATTCATCAATGATTATCATTATCGTAATATTATGATGTTTGCATGAGTTTTCGTTAGACACAGCTCGTTATTTGGCTACTACTCCTGCTGTGGTACTTGAGTGATTGGCAAACAGTCATCTCTACTGTGATTTGCATCGTAATGTAGTATGATTTGTGAAGAGACTGGCCAAAAATAGCTACGTTTTTTCGTTTTTGTTCGTTTGGAGCCGGTCGTTGATATAGCGCTATGTACATTTGCCTTCATCAAATTTTTTTCTTGACTTGGCTTGCTGCCTGGTTATACGGCTTCGTTGGGGAACAGTTTTCTTAAAACAACCACGTAATCATCAATCAACGGAAGAATCATACTAGTAGTCACACAGTTATCTAGTTTAACATTTCCCTCAAGCCACATCCCATGACAGTACTTTCTTCCTTCTCTTTTCCGGGCGAAGTTTGTACACAATTACATGACTAACATATAATTTGCATCTCACGAAGGCACGTTGCAACGCAAGTTTCCGTTTGAATACGAGTGAACTGAATAATATAATATATGTGATATAAATCCGTGTTAAAAATGATAGCTTACTAGATAGTCTAGCTTCGTACGCATCACGGAGGTAACACAAATGCTTGGATGGAGATCACGACTTCATAGCTTTCTGTCAAAACCTAATTAACACATCCACATATAACTGCTAAGTCAGCGTAAATATGGATATATTTTCAAATTATATCTCATAAACTCTATGAGTATTTGCCCTTAATATATTGCCTGCTACAGGCGATTTATTATTGTGCTTCATAGCCTGAAGACTGTGGATTGTTTCGTTACCCTAAGGTTAGAGAGTCACCGAGCAAACATCGGCAGTGAAAAGTATTTTTATAACATGCCTACTTGTTGATTATTCCCCAATTCCACTGAGCGCCTGATCTACGTAAAATAATAAAATGTCATCAAACACCTGCCAGCAATAAGAAGGGAGATAATTCCAGAAGCTTTTCATCATTCAGTGCCGTAATTTTCTGAACGATAACAAAGCAGAAGATTAAAACAAGCTGCATCTTTTGTTCTTGCGCCCTTTTTATCAATATATTTACAGTTTTGCTTATAACCATTCCATGAGATATATGTGCTCTCCCTCTCTCTATCTATCTCTCTATTCTCTCTCGCTCTCTCTCTCTCGCTCGCTCGTTCTCTTGTTCTCTCTTTCTCACTCTCTCTCAGTGAAAGTGACTGCAATAAGTCCCGCCAATGAATGGGCTCCGTTTTCTATCTACGAATGTTGCGTTGTCAATTTCTATGAACTGTCAAAAGAAGGCAAAAGTGCATCCCCGAAACTGGCCAGCCTGTAACCGTAAGTTCGCGGTGTATGCTTTTGCCACATAGATGCAAAATATTTCTAACAGAATACATATCTATTGCCCTAGCACTCTTGGATTTGGATTCAACTACGGCAGATTTAATGCTGCAGTCAGTGCCTCCCTAATGACGATAGAAACTGCAAATACATCATGGCAGTTACAGGTTTTTCGCACTTGATGCTCTCGGCAATTTCTTTGAATGTCAACGTCCTCTGCAGCATGTTTACTCTCAATTTCTTTTCAGACTGACGTGTTTTGGCATATCTGATAGTACACTGCATCCATCATCCTGATTGGCGTTCATTTAGCTTATCTACGCCTATTTCACTCATTTAGTACAATCGCCAAGCTCGAACCTTTGGCCGTTTTCGTGTAAAATTTTGGCTGAATGGCATTATTCATTTTGCGTGTTGTTTGCGACAGAAAAATGATTGAGGTGATTTAGAAAATGGAAATTGACGGTTGTAATTTATAATACCAATTCCGCGCAGCACATCCCAAAGTATTTTGTCATAATGTGATTTTCAGCCAGCTTTATAGGCTTCTCATTTCAGTGGGCAATTAAAAAAAACAGAAAGTGAACACAAAATTACTTGCCACGGGCGGCGATTCCTTATAACATTCTGCTAGATTATTATCTATTGATATGATGTGTACTTGTCTGAACATTAAGGATGAATTAATGCTCACAACACACCCTGGAAATACATTGCCATGCCATCCTCCATTTTTGGAGTTCTTATCATCCTAGTTATATTATGCTTTTTCGCGTATTTGGATCATTATGTTGTGTTGGATGAGGCGAGTGGATACAAAGAAAGCACAAGTATTCCCTTTGAAGCCATTTCGGCAAACAATACATCTTCCGCTGGCTCCACTGCTTATGTTATTGAGCGACCATGTCTTTGTATTTCTTTTCTTTTACTTTTTGCTGGCAAAGCTATAGACTGGATGGTGAATACCGCTGGGCTAGTATTTGTAGCAGCTTTGCTAACGAAACTTGCGTTCAACACAAAATGTTTCTTTTGAATGTGAGTGTAATCAATACAGCCGCAGATTCTCATCCAGAGCCAAAAATATAAGGTTTTTCATTAGTAGGTGAATGTGCCGGTGTGTATTTGTGTCCATCTGTTATATGAGGTTGCCTAGTGTATCAGTTGTAGATGTGTATTTCGGGTACTTGAGGTTTTTGGGTGTAACAGAGTAACCACATATCATCACGGTATCGTATGTAAGTAACGAAGATAGGACGGACAAAACAGCTGATGGCCACTTGACGCTTGTGTCTTATGATCGAGAATAGACATCACTTTTATTTGTACGATATGATTTGGTCATGTCAGCAGTTGGCTTCAGGAGCTATGATTAAATTCAAAATCAAGAAAGCAACACACAGGCTACACGGCGGTTGTGCTGTAAGTAGAATACATTTGCCACTGCATGTACCTCCATGCGTAATGATACATTTACGGAGTTACTAATTAACCTCCAGCACGTGCTCTTATTGCCTGATCCCGATTGCAATGATCATCTATCAGCAACAATGCTCGAGATGATTTCCTATCAGCATTTGTTTACTAAAACAAAAGATATTTATTAACGAATAAATAATTCATTCGTGGCTAGTACCTCTTTCAGAACGAATGGTACAATATGTCATTGATCTCAATTAGGTCAAAATTTCTGTTCGCAGACGGTTATATTCACTTATATTGGTGCTGAAGGACATTTGCAACTTTGATCACATTATTATCAGACGATCGTTCTAATACACACCTATATTTCCAAGTAAACTATTACTGTTTTAACCTCATACAAATTTAAATATATATTTAGGATAGAAAGGGCGGCTATTATTCCGAATAAATAATCATATTGAAATTGCCATTTTGTAGGTGTGTCGGCAGGCCAGCTTGCCTTTGGCCATTATCCATTTTGTTACCGTTAACCATTTGTGACGACGCATTATGTTACATTACAATAAATCACCGGCTGCATAGTATCATTTGGCATTGTTTCCATGGAAAAAGAAAGTTACAAGCGTACATTTTTATACATTAATGGGATGGGTTTTCGTCTTAGGCTAGTATATCTCTGCATTATTTAGCACAGGTGCATCTATTGTGCTAATACGAATGTCACATTGTCAATTTCATGACTGGCATAGCAAAGATGGAAAATGGTAACAATCTAGCATGAGCGCATCCTTAAAATATGTTCTTAGTATACTTTACACACGATAGCACATAATATGACGATGCCACGCATTTGTTTAGGTATAGGCGATAACAATCAGGAAGAACTACGCCATAGGTCTTATTCTACTCTACCGAGCCTCAAACCCATAACTGGCGACGATTCAGTGATCAACTACTTTTTTATAGGATTTACACACTTTTATTCACGTTGCATTGTTGCAGGCCACACACTTCACTATGGAATGCATATAACCTGCCAAACACCATTAGGCTTATATATGTTCTTCTTATTTTATGCGAGCTTATTAATGAATCATACAGTTATATAATTTATAAAACTAATATTGCATAAAAACAACATTTACAAAACCACATCATACTTGTGTCTACAACCAAATACACATGAATAGTAACGCACTCCAGTCGGCGGCGATGTGACTTTATCATTTACATCACTCAAACCGGTTTATCTATCATCAAAGCCGACCCCTTCTAACCCAGAGCAGATTACACTACACATCAATTTGCCCTTACAAGGCTAAAACCTGTTTAACAACCTTTACTTTGTCACAAATGAGTGGAACAGTTCTCTCCAATGCAATACCCCTCAATGTACGAAATAATCCATCACTCTTAACAACAACGGCGTGTCAGCAAGGCAACCTGCAACATAGCAGTAAGTGTTGAACGCGACTTATCTATTCCAAAACGGGATATTTGACTAATTACGAGCTTTTACTAACAGCATACTTTCACCAGACGTTCATTATAAAATAAACTTTGACTAATATTGTACCTAACATTTCCACATGACGTCGCCAATGTTCAATATGGCAATTTGAAAACCATTCAGTCTGCTTGCGTGTTCTAATTATACTCCTACTGTTGGTAGTTTGTTCCTCGCGGACATGGCTGTATTGTGAAACTCCCCATTAGGCTTTCGTTTGCTGTTATCTTGTACACTATCTAAGCTGCAATTGTGATGTAGAGACTTATTGACCATGTTTTGCTTTACCATTCAGCAAGCAAACAATGGAAAGGGTCTCATGAAAAGCAGGCTGTAGCTGAATGAGATTCAAAATAGGGCTTCGTTAAGGCTGGCCTAGCATTATAAAACTCTCACGTTACAAACGGAATAAATCTGTTTTATGTTAGAAGATATCGAATCTATGATAAGTGAATAGATGATTCCATACAATATCCACAAACTTTGAGGTACAGTGTTACTATAGAAACAGGTATTATTTGTGAAAGGATCATATGAATGTAACTTCATAATTGATTGTTCACGCCAGTAAAGCAATGCACAGCGTTGTGTTATAACCTAGAGAATATACGCTCTTGAATAACCTTATATACCGAATAGTATTTTAGTAACATTGAAATGTCTGTAATGGGCTCGTATTTGATAAATCGATAAATAAATATAGAGAAAATCCGATTTTGATCATTCGTGCTCCAAATAATATTACGAGGGCAGCTTGGATTTGACGAAGCAATTACACTGATATCATACACATCCACGTGTAGGTCATCTTGACAATTGTACACTGTCAACTTCCGTTGGAGTCGACTGAGGGGGCGGGGGAATTATTCGAAAGATAATTGTCTAGTGCTTTATAGTATCATAGACGACTACATTTAACCAAGTGTAAAGAACACAGCAAACTCACCGTAACAATCTTTTATTGTTTCCGTAAAGCAATGCTGCCATTCGGAAGGATGCAACGAATTAGTTCCAGTGGATTGCTTGGCACGATTTTAATATCTTTGGTAAAATGGTTCTCTGAGGTTTGGTCCGGTAGTCTATGTAGAATTATCGAAAATGATTTTTTTGCTTCTATGTGTCCCTAATGCTGACGAAGTCAGTGGACACATCTTGGTTCCTATCGATATGATTTACCTTTCGAGACGTCCTCAAACTATTCTATGAATTTGTCGAATGGAAATCATCTTCTCCTTAGGGAGAGTCCTCCCCTGTTTTTCGTAACTTAAACACAGTTTAAGCCAGTTTTTTTTTCTTATGCAATTGATTGATTTGGAAAAATGATACACCAGTTTTCTATCACAATGGTTATTTTTTTAGTGATAGAAGCAAATTATGGCCATCTTCTAATCACCGAATCGATGTGTTGCCATAATACCTTTATAGTCCAGTCGTAATACTGATCGCGATGACGACGATTGCGTAAATTGTAATTTCATAACATGAGGCATTCTATTTGCTTTTCGCAAGAATCCGACATACCGTGCGATCCAGCCTCGCTACTAGTCAATAGCTTCAAATTTAATTGTGGGGTGTGGAGAATCACCCCGAAAATAACCGTTTTATATGAAACCAGACGAAATATATCTATTAGCTCAGGCAATTCAATAAATTCGATAACAGGCTCAAACTACATACGGATAACTTGGTGATAATATAGTTAATATTGGTTCGATAATTGCTTGGCCAATGTGGGAGCAAGTAAGTGACTTTCCCCTTCGGTATGTAAAAGCAGGAGCCTCTTTATTGCATAAAACGATTAGTTGTTAATCCGGGACTGTCTGTACTGAATTGTGTAGCCCAATGGTAAATGATTGACATGTTTGGTTCACAGGAAAACTAGAATAAAAAAATGGTGCTTAACAATGCGTCTGATACAAGCACAATCCATACGAAACCATTCGACTATGACAAGTTGATATGAATAAAAATATAACTGAACAGGCTAGCACTGTAATCCTTTATATGTTGATGCATAAACAATATTGCATTGTGTAAAAAGCTTCACATCTCCAAGCAGGGTAACCGTATTGGTTTCTACATGGCTTGGCATCATGCGACAATGACCTCGTCTTGGTTTTTCTTTTACTTTTGGCGGTCAAAGCTGATCATGGAATGCTGACAACCACTAGGCTGGCTTTGGCAACTGCATTGCAAACAGAATGGTGTCAACGCCGACATCATAGGCGTTTTTTAAAGGTGCTTGTTATCAGCACAGCACACACAGTTGCCTTTATGTATTCACTGTTTCCCAACAAATGTGTGAACAATAGTTTGGAAATAACGATACCATTCCGAAGACAATGTAAGCTGTGTAATTAGTGATTACCCATAATCGACCGACGCAAGGTAACCTGACATTACATACCAAGCCTGGGTGAATGTGCGTGTGCGTATTTGTGTATTTCGGGTACATGATGTTGTTTTGTTTAACAGAATGACCACTTTCCATCTAGTTATGGCTGGTACAGACGATGGCAAGGATCAAGCAGTTGTTTGGCACCTGACGCCCGTATTCTATGATCAAAAACAAAGAAGCGACTATCAAATTCACAGGAATCAAAATCCAGAAAGCAAAATAACAGCTACAACGCTATTGTGGTGTATTTGAAATTCATTTGCAAAAGCTTAATCCACCATACATAACGATGCGTTTACGGAGTTGCAACACAAATTCATGGTGTTGCTAAAACTGTTATGAATCTAAAGTGAGGCTGCGCACAAACACTGCATGAGTTGCATGATATCATTCGGCATTATGCTTCCGGCTTTTGCATGTTTGTTAAACGGAAGGCGACAGTCATACATGTTTGTTCGTTACTGTATGCAGGATTGACTGTTTTTCGGCATATGATCGTTCATCGGTGCATTATTTAGCAGGGGCGCGTTAGGTTTTTCACCATGTCACATAGTCATTCCAATGAAGAGCTCAGCAAGCATGAACTGTGGTAACTAAGCAGCCTGAGCATATCCTGACAATATGGTTTATATCGGACATGTACTTCACGCACAGGAGCATATCATATGTCGGTGCCACGCGTTTTTAGCTAAAGGCATGATGTCGAGCTTGGGGATAAGTCCATTGTTAAATATAACTTTCATAGAATATAAAATGAAAGGAATATTTCTTCCCAATGCAATGCCACTCTGTTTACCACGTGATTAGTTATCCTTGGACAACCACAGTCTGTTGAATGCACATATATATAAGTGTTAGTCTCCCATCCATTCACGCAGGATAACACCTGTGCTTTTACCTGTGCTTTTTGTACTTGTGTTTGCTGTAATGTGACCGACGAAGAACTATATCATCAATCGGGATGTTCCAAAACGGGATGCTTTTTGTTTACAAACTTTTACTTGTTGTAGACTTTCACAGTAACTTAAGACATTCATAATAAAAAGCTCTGTTTAGTGAAAAATATTAGACCTCAAATGTTCATATGACGTCGCCAGTGTTCAAAATGGCAACACAACTATTCAGGCTGTCTGTGTGTTCATTTTACCCCGATGTTGGTAGCATGTATTCGCTTACAGACACAGCTATTCCATGAATCTCCTAAGTCAGCTTATGCTTGCTGTCATTTTAAAGACTACTCGAGTTGCTAATGTAATTTTTAGACTCATTGTCTATGTTTTATATTGTAAGTACAAGATAGAAAGTGTCACATAAAGATGAGTCTCTAGCTGAATGACATTCGCAATTGGGCTTCATTCATGCTTGCTTGACTTGTTTAAACGCCAATGTTTCGTACGGAATTAATCTGCGTTCTGTTAACATACATAGAAGCTATAATAAGTCAATAGATGATTCCTTACAATATCCACCGACAGTGATTTAAAGCGTTGCAATGGAGACAGGGATTGCCATTGAAAAGATCACAGAAATGTAACAGCAATGCCATCCAAGCAACTGGCAGGTTGCACCAGTCAACCAGAGACGTTCGTAGGGTTTCAGCATTTGTTGTGCACACCCTTCAAACACTGCACTGCGTTTTGTGATTACCTACAGAATACACGCCAATGAATGACCGCATTTGCCGAGCAGATGTTAGGTTATGAGGTTTGGGAAATTGCACATCTAAAAGCATACTTTGGTTACAATGATATATCTAAAATGTGTTCATTTTGCATAAACATGAGTAATTACAGGTTTATAGACAAACCGTTTGTGATCGTTCGTCCTTGAAACATAATTACAAGAGCAGGATTTTATCACATGAGGCGTTTGCACTGATTTTGTGTGAGTCATCTTGTCAAGTATGAGCTATCACCTCAGTGTAGGCCGACTTAAGAGGATGGTTGCTATTCCGATGACAGAATGAGATAAATCGTAAATTATATGTAGTATGCGACTACTACATATAATCAAGAGTATGCACCACAACAAACTCACTACCACAGACCCACTCTGCATATCGGTAAGTTTCCAAACAGCTGGGACCACCACTATCGATAAAGGGTCAGATATGAATACAAAATAACCCAATCGAAGTCCGGACCCATTTAGACGCATAAGCAAAACAATGTGTGAGATTATGTCATATTGGAATCAGATTTAGATTACGTTTAGAAAACAATATACACGTGCTAGAACGACGTCGCATAATTTCTTCACCTGTTTTGTCTTAACGCTGCTTAGTCGTCAGCTCTAGCAATGCGATTATATCCTGATTTCTCGGTTCGCATTCCGGCTATCGACAATTGGAGTAACTACATATACCATGGCTACCTCTACAGGAAGCGAAAATTCCTACAAAGCCAGCGGTTTATAATCAAAGTCTTCTGCGTAATAAGTTTTATCAGATGGCTTTGATAATATGGACCCCGTATTTAATATATTAGTAAAAACTTTTTCCCATCATGCATCGACAAAACCACGGGAAGGTCTGCGACCCTATGAAGCCCTCTTTATAAAAACACGCACACGCATATGATTTCGTAGTCTGCATACCACGTGGTGAGGTCAGTGTGGTGTCTGTGTGTAATTTTTATACGAATACCTAGCCATCAGCTTGAATATAAACAACATAAATACTTACTCCACTAGCCTGCGTGGCCGAAACCAGCTGTACCTAAGATTGTGGTCAAACTGTCTAAAACGTCATCACACTTCGTGAATATGAGGGATATGTTTATCAGCTTGTTTTGTATTATCATGAGCATGGCGAGTAGACTTACTAAGTGGTAAGCAGCACACAACAAGATAAATTATCATCTTATCATAACGTATTAATTCACCTCATCAAGCAAAGAATAGGGTAGGATCGCTGATAACTCGTTGGTAACAACTAGGTTTTTGACGTGTGGTTGAAACTGTCGAGTGTTAGTTGTGGTGTCCAATAATCGCATGAACGTCAAACTCAAAATTGGAACAGACACAAGCATGATAATGAATCAGCAGTGCAGCACACACTGGTTGGCTACCAGTAAATATGCCTCTTACATTCCTCTCTGTGTTGCAAAGGCTATTGATCAACAACTTATGAATATTGAGGCATGTGCTCTGAAAACACCTGCTGCAATAAGAATGCAGATGCTTGGAAACTGAATTCTAACGCAGAGGTGATTCGGTCGACGACTATGGTAAGCTATACCCATTTTCTTTACTGCAGGGTAGACCTAAGGATGTCGGGCATCGCCTAAGCAGGGTGGGGATGTGACGATAGGGTGCGGGAAATGCATAATGGGAGGGGAAAGATGGCCGGTGGCAGTTGGGTCATTAATAAATCTAGTAGGCTCCGACGTATGTTTGATATCATCGATTAGGAGTTAACTAATTGACACGTTATGATGAGGGGTTGGTGTGCTGTCATAATGTTAATTCAACAAAATATGTGATGCAGTTTGTTGCAATATATCATCTATCGAGTACAGCTATTGGTACTTATCAGCTAAAAGACTGCGTAATGTGATTGAAAACCGGATGCTCCGAGAATGCACTATATCCGTGTTCTAGTTACGGTAAATTTAGCAAAAAGGAAAAGCTAAATAAAATCAAGCGCATTCTACGTAAACTATCCATGACGGTTGTTACAGTCATGTATTCTGCAACATATATTTCAATAACATTCACTTCTTTATACTCAGCCATAATAGCCCTCTCAGTGCTTGGACAATGTTGATTGGTATTTCATCTTTCACTATAAAAATGATTGATATTTCGTCGGAGCTTGCAGTTAGTGCTAACATTGTGGATTGCGTTGGCAGACCCTATGCCTCATATCAAAACCAAGATCGGTCGAGATACGAAAACATGACGTCGTAGCAACCAAGGGACAGTATAACATTTTAATCTCTGACTGAAATAGACTACATTTTCAATATTGCTTTCTACAAGCATCTAGTTGCAATTATGAAGGCTTCCAACGGCAGGCATGGTCATCTGAAGGAGCTATGAGACGGTGCGTGATTTATTATGCGTGACACCTGAAATACTTTGTGTGAACAGGTAAATGTTTTGTTGAATATATATCAGTTCAAGCGCAAAAATATTTATTCACTCTGAACTACACGATGGCCTCAACTTGCCATTTATACAACAACCTATTTGCTTTATGGTGGCACAAAGTGTTATTTATCAGTTAAACAGCTCACCAAGACTCCGAGTTTGGCACATGCGTGTATCAAACATGGGTTTTGTTCATAGACTCTATGATGGTAAATATATTCCGATCAAGTAAACATCGGTGACGTGCATGGCACATACTTGCTGCCATCCAGAACAATATGACGAATGATAATTTGATAGATATGCAGGCTGACAACGTTTTGCTTGCGCCAAGGCCCGACCAATTCATCAATATTGTATCATGCAATGAAGTCAAAAAAGCACTCCCGTAAATACGCGCAATCTTGTTATCTTAGGAGGTGCGAGTATTCTTAACCACCGACTAGTGAAAGCATCGTTCGAAGTTATTTCTTAGCAAATAAAATAGCCAAGTATTGGTCCTAATTTCAACTTGCAATAATAGGTCGATTTTAAAAGCACTTGAACTTATTTTCTGTAAGAAAAGGTTTGGTCTACTGAAAATCATCTTTACCTTAAGGAAATACACATCTGTGTCCATCCATATCCATTGTTCAGTGCGCAGCCATGGAAAGCTACATTCGGCATTGTAGCTGTTGCAATATCTTCGGCGAATTGTTTTGGTGAGAATCATTCGAAAATACGTCATACAATATTGCATTGTTTTGTTATCAATGAAACAGATTGTGAGGCATTACGTAATGGACACTAGCGACGCGGAAGGAAGAAAAACTTTTTATCTCAATTACATTAAACATCACATCACTGGAGTAGCCTCAGCTTAAGGAAGCCGCAAGGTGCACTCGGATCACCCTTCCTAGCATCCTATTCCAAGCAGCCACGTGCCACTTTGCAAGATTGAAGCAATTAAATCATCATATCAGATGTTAAGTGGCATGCGCTTAATCATATCAGAAAGGTGCTGGAAGAGGGAGACTTACTGAAATAATATTTAACTTTTCACGGCATGCAGTCTGCAGCGCAGCACGTATTTCAAATATATTCTGATTCCGGAACAATACAGGGTGATACCAATGTGTGTTAAAGAACATACATGGAAATAACAGCTAGAATGTGAATCAAGAGGTAGTTTACCATTGTTTGATATGTAACCAACCTTATAGGCATGCCATTTGTGCCTGCAAATGCCGGAAAGAAAATAAATAAATCATTTGGCATTTCCAAACAACACTGGATTAAAACGTCTGATCTATTGAAGCGTTGTAGGTCTTCTCTGGACCTCCTGAGAGCAAGGGTTGTAGATATGTCAAGATTGAGATGGATGATTTATCTCGCGAAAACGACATCACACATGACTGAATTCTGAAACCACATCGGAGTGTTTTATATTCTTCGTTATATTGTGATTTGTATGTTGGTTATCTGTTGAAATAACTCATTGTTAGGCAACCACTCCGGTCGTTGTACAAAATTGATTAGCTGAATGTCATCTGTGTTGTTGTAATGCTACGTAGCATTAATTCCGTTCTAATATAACGCGACATCATACATGCGGCAGGTTGCAGATGGGCGTATTACGTTACGTGTACTTCAATTTGCATGCAACAAGGCATCTATCCAATAACAGTTTGTGTCAGCAATAACATATCGTTATTAGATGGCTGCAATAATTTTCCATCCACGGTGAGCAATATATATGTTATGAAATTTGCTTTAGTTGTAATATGAGGTAAATGAATCAATCAACTGTTGCAAGTGTTTTGATCGAGTCATTCATAAAACTCTATGGTCCAAGATTTTATCAGAGTACAGAGGTAACACTTGTTTCAGTGCATAGTGGATTAAATGTGGGTTTTTTTTTGCATGAGACAACTGAGCAATTTATTGCGTAGTTAAGTTGAATTATGCTTTTGTTGTTGCGGATATTCATAGGAAGATATGCTCGGATGTTTAGGTTTGTCAACAAAAACGAGTGCGTGTCACTCTCATACTGAGCATTATGCCACCTAGCCCCATTATAGTCGAGCATGATGGCAATGTTAATCACATAGTGTCTTACAGACTGGATCAATGCGCCATCATATGTTAACAACAATACTTTCCCTGCAGTTTAAGGATTCGGACTTAACGAGCTAAGTGAATATTGGTCTTGGAAAGAGGTTTACGGCCGATGAAGATCCATTACAATTATGCGCATGCGCTGCATGCGCTGCATGCGCTGCATGCGCTATTCTCTACCATAAATACGTTCCCTTGTGTAATGTTTGTAATTCGGCCGCTTGTTATAATTGAACTTGGTTAGGGCACATGCATACTAGAGGGCCACTAAAAAAAGTATTGTCAGAGTGATGTCTAAGGATTTCTCTCATGAAGGAAATATACATGAGTGTTCTTACTCAATTATATATCACTAGCGCCGATCATCTTTTGATGCTGGTTTTTATACAATATCTATCATAAAAAGATGTGAGCTCATTTAAAACACAGTATGTAATTGATGACAGTAGCAACAATTTAATCACGACTGTAGTAAAACGTGATTAACTAACATCAAAAGATATGTGTTGAAGCAAATCAAAGTTAAAGACGATAACAACGCACATCGTAGCAATAAGAGAGAACACTTTATTGGTTACATCGGCTTAAAGTGTTAATTGAAGGCTAAATAAAACTGCGTTAAATGATCTGATGTGTACTTATTCATATACTTTGGCGCTCATTACGGGGCAGGTTATGTTCTACACAGTACCGTTTTGGATCATTTGATTGAATTCATTTGTAATGACCAGGACATTGATAATTAAGCACGATCGGACGCAAGATGAGGCGGTAGGGGTAATAAGTTCAATATAACTATATATCGGTTCCTTCTTATGACGACCAATATGTAAACGTAATATTCTTTCATCATGACATAGATGTGGGCTCAGAGGTCAAAATCATTTATTTTTCGTTCATCATTAGAGGTCTCTTTGTTTCATACAATCAGTACAGAAAACGTTGCGGCTAGCTATACTCTTGAATGAAGGACCGCAGCTAATGCATGGTTTCAATTCTGCATACAGGAACGGCTTAAGTCGAATGGAGTGGCAGATGCCGGTACGTCTCCATCCGTTCTGAAATAACATCTAAAAAAAACACGTGGACACCGTAGTGGCTGAATAAAGAGGCATTAAGAATGGTCTGCTTGTGCAAGTAAGCACTCAAGGAACAATGGTAGTTCCCATGCCACCATCGTACCATGAAGTTCTTTGGCTGTTACAATCTGTCAGTAACAACAGTCTAGACAACTACCGCTAATATCAGAGGATTTTAGATGTTCCTTATTATTAAGTGCACGCACGCATTAGCAATCAGCTAATTGATTAGGCATACTGACGGTAATGGGCATGGGAAAGTAACGACGCCGGGCAGCAAAGCTCTATTTGCGTACCATTAATGTTTGCGTTACGTTTATATTGTGAACGTTACAGTAAATGACACTAACTGCATATAACGTATTGTGTATGATCGAGGTTGGAGTGCTCCGATGATTAGGCATCCCATCTAATCCAAGGAGTATGCATTGCCAAGGGATATCTATACACTGTAAATATGTCAGCAGATACCTAGTAGAGATTATATGCTAGACGTAGCTATCTTTAGTAGTGGCGTAAGAGAAAGTGGTGTATGCATGCTCTGGGAATAGCTGTTGGCAGTTTGGATCACATGGACCATCAACTTTTTTTAGCCGTTGGGCAATAACTAATCTTTGTACTCATACATAGCCATTTAGTCAATCGAGTTGTGATGTTAACACTTGGTTATTCGCTGTCGCCTAAAATACTATCAAACAATAGATCATCTCTTTTCACAATACGAGTGTTACCCCTACCCCACATCTTTGGTCGTCCCATACATAGGTTGACAGTTTACTATTGTTAAGATTGCTTACATATGTCTTTTCATATCTTCATATCTACCATAAAACGCTTATTGGTATGTATTTTCGTTGTGTCTTGTTATATTACGACCCTAGGTAATCACTTTACGTTTGAAGGGCGTGCACGGGTAAATGTATGGTGATATCGTACGTGAATGCATGAGTGATTGACATTGCTTACAACTGCAGCTATTGTTCCTAACATACATATATATATATATATATATATATATATATATATATATATATATTATATATATATATATATATATATATATATATATATATATATATATATATATATATATATATATATATCATATATATATATATATATATATATATATATATATTACGCATCGTAGAAGGAAGATTGCACCATCTAATAACGATATGTTATTGCTGACATGAACTGTTATTAGATTAATATCCTATCGCATGCAAATGAATGTACATCCTCCGCATCCTGCCGCGTGTAGGATGTCTGGTGAGATTAAAATGAGATTAATTCTATGTAGCATAACAACAGGACAAATGACATTTTGCAAATCAATTATGTACGACCACCGGAGTGACTGCCTAACAATGAGTTATTTCAATTGATTACCAATTTACAAAACGTTGTCTGTTTGCGTATATATCAAATTATCATTCCTCATATTGTTCTGGGTGGCAGCGACTAATTGCTTCATTGAAAGAATGTGCCACCCACATCAACGATGTTTACGTGGTCTGCATATATTTACCCTGGTTGATACACGCATGCGCCAAACTCGGAGTCTTGGTGGGCTGTTTAATTGCCACCATAAAGCCACTAGGTTGTTGAAAAATGGCAAGTAGAGGCCACCGCATGGTTCAGATTGAATAAATACTTTTGCGCGTGTACCGATATATATCCAAAATATACAAAACATTTACCTTTTCATTTAACGTGTCTGGAGTGCCAACGTTGTCCAAGCGCTGGGTGGTGTACAGATATGCAAATATTATTGAAATATATGCTGCAGAAAACATTTTACGACCTTAACAGCCGTCTTGGTTAGTTTACTAAAGAATGCGGCAGCTTATTTGCTGAATGTACCATAAATTCGTCCGGAATATACGGAGCTGCCGCTCTTCAATTATATTACACAGTCGTGCAGCTGATAAAGGACAATTGCTGTAGTTGATAGATGATATATCGCAGCAAGCACCACACATTATGTTCAGCTGACATTGTGACAGCACACCAACACTTCATCATAACGAGTCCATCAGTTCAAGGAGTCACTTCTAATGGATGATATCAAATGTATATCGTAGCATACTAGATTTTACTAGTGACCGAACTGTCACCTGCCACCTCTCTCAATGCTTACCCCGCACTTTATCGTCAGGTGCCCGCCCAGTCTAGGCAATATGCAACATCCGGGCATCTATCCTGCCATCATTGACCGGAATTAGTATTGCATGCCATATTCGTTGATGGAATCATTTCTGCATTACAATACAGTTTCCAAGCATCTGCATACTTCTTGATACGGGTGTTTACAGAGCATATACCCCGATCTCCACAAGGTTTCAATCAGTGTGCCTATGCGGCATATTCACTGTTTGGCAAAGAGTGTGTACCAAACCACTGATTCACTTTCATGCTGGTGTCTGCTTCAATTTTATATTTGACATTCATGTTATTATTGGGCGTGACAATTAACACTTGACAGTACCAACCAGTCTATCAATACCTAGTTCTTACCAAAGAGTTATCAACGATCCTTACCTAAACTTTGCTTGTTGAGGTAAATTAATACGTTATGATAATCAGATAATGACATTCTGTGCTACACCAATTGTCGATAGCCGGAATGAAAACGGATTTATTGGGATAGTATTGCATTGCTAGAGCTTACGACTTAGCAGCTGTTAGCCAAAACTAGCAAGCAAATTATGCGACGTCGTCAATGCACGTGTATTGTTTATCAAACGTGATCTTAATATGACCCAATTGGGCCATTTTGTATTCATATCTGACCATTTATGGATAGCGGTTGTTCAGGCTGTTTGGAAACTTATAAATATGCTGAGTGGGTCTGTGGTAGTGAGTTTGTTGTGGTGCGTACACTTGGTTGTATGGTCGTCTGATACTTTACTACGTAAAAAGATTACCTCATTTTATCATCGGAATAGCTACCCTCCTTCTCAGTCGGCCAACACTGAGTTGACAGTTCCTAATTGACAGGAAGACTCACATATACAATCGTATATATATATATATGATATATATATATATATATATATATAATTGATATATATATATATATATATATATATATATATATAAGACTATATATATATATATATATATATATATATCTATATATATATGAGATGAAATCCTGCGCCTTTTAATTATTTTTCAAGATCACAAACGGTTTGTCTATATACCTTTATTTATACGTTTTAATGAAATTTAGATATTTAATTGTAACTATAGCACGCTTATAGATGTGCAATTTTCCCAACCTCTTTAACCTAACATCTGCCCGGTAAATGCAGTCATGCATTGGCGGGTATTCTCTAGTCAATCACAAAACGCAGTGCAGTGTTTGAGGGGCATACCCAATAAATGCTGAAGCCCTGCGAACGAAAATGGTTCACTGGTTTAGCTGCTCGTTCCCGGAATGACTTGCTGTTACATTTATGTAATCTTTTCAATGACAATCCCTGCTTCCATAGCAACGTTTTGTGGATATTGTAAGGAATCATCAATTTACGTATTATAGATTCTATGTTTGTGAACAAAACGCAGATTCATTCCGTCCGAAGCTTTGGCGTCTAATCAAGTCAAGCAAGCCTGAATGAAGCCCAATTGTGAATGTCATTCAGCTACAGACTCTTCTTTATTTTATTCTTTCTATGTTGTGCTTGTAATACAAAGCATTGTCAATAAGTGTATAAATCACATTAGCAATTTAAATAGTTTTCTAAATGACAGCAATATAGGCTTACTTGGGAGATTAACAAAACAGCTGTGTCCGTAAAGGAATACAGACTACCAACATTAGAGGTAAAATGAGCACGCTAACAGACTAAATGGTTGTGTGATTGCCACCTTGATCACTGAAGACGTCTTATTAACATGTTAGGAACAATATTTATCACGTAACAGAGATTTTCATTGTAAACTTCTAAATTTGCTGTGAAGGTCTACAACAAGTAAAAGGTCGTAAATAGAAAACATCCCGTTTTGGGATAGGTAGCTCACTAACAGTTCCTTTGAATGTTTTCTGGCTGACACGCCATGTTGTGAATAAGATTGGGTTCTGCCGGATGCTGGGGTGATGGCGGGTATGGCATGTGCCAGTTTATAGAATTGCTTACCAACAAAGTTGCTGCTCGGGCAATGGCTGACAGAAATAGGATTGATGACATTGTACTCTGTCGGTCACCTTGCAGCAAACACCAAAAGTATAGGCAAAAGCATAGGTGATATTAATGAATGGGAGACTACCCCTTTAACGGCATCATGCTTGACCATCAAGAAGGCGAATGCCACAGCTCATGGGTAAATGCAGAGGCACGTATCCAACCTGTATATTGTGTTTTGTTGTCTATTGAGATACTGGATTGATTTATGTGGTTTGTGCACTGTAAACATGTGTATTCAACAGACTGTTATATCATGTGACTGTCAAAGGATAGATTATTACGTGGCACATAAATGGGAATTGCATTGAGAAGAACTAGTCATTTCATTTTATATTCTATGGAAGTTATTAAAAATAATCCTATCCCCATGCTCGACTTCGTGCCGTAAAGTCAAAACGCGTGGGCCCGCCACATGATGTGCTCCTGTGCGTGAAGTGCATTTCCGACATAAACCACACAGTCAGGATAAGCATAGGCTGGATAGTTACCACAGTCAGTGCTTGCTATGCTCTCGATTGGAATGGCAATTTGACATGCGAGGAAAACCTAACGCGCCCGAGCTAAATAATGCACCGATAAACAAGCCTAAGCCGAAGCACAGTCAATCCTGCTTACAGTAATATGCAAAAATATACGACTCTCTCTTTTTGTTAAAAAAATGCAAAAGCCGGCAACTTAATGCCGAATGATACAATATAACTGATGCGTTATTGTAACCTACTACTCTTTGATACAACCGCTCTGATTCTGCGTTGACTTGTGTTACTGGGGATGGCCGTAATGCCCTCTGAGTAATTCATTTTAGATCAGTGTACATACGCAACAGATTGTGTATATAGCCAGCAATTCCAAATAGGTGAAGTGGGGACTTCATACTCACCTCTGCAACGTCGAAGCCACCGCATTACGCAACCGAACAGGTGCAATAGAATCATGTATGACAAGTTTCTATCCATGAAAAGTAGCACAACGACCATGATTCAAGCGCACAACTTTCATGTGGATGAAGTTAGTCCAGACATACAGGTGTTTATTGCAATAATTCGATTAAAGCTGTTGATCGTATGCATGTTTATGCAGTGTTTGTGCGCAATCTCACTTGCGTTTCATAAATGTTGTAACGACGTATTCCTTTAACAGACACCATGAATTTGTTCGGGTGAGTTATTACTTACTTCATAAACGCATCATTACTATGGTGGTATGAGCTATGGCAATCAAATTTACAATACACCCAAACGCCGTTGTAGCAATTGTTCTGCTCTCTGGATTGAGAATTTGATCATAGCCCCTGACGTCAAATGCTCACGTTAGCATATCCGATTGCACGCATTATGGATTGCCTTTTTTTGCTCATAGAACACGCGCGTCAGGTGCCAAACAACTGCTGGATCCTTCCAATGATCTGTACCAGCCACAACTTGAATGGAAAGTGGTTACTCTGTTAAACAAAACAGCATCGTGCCCCCGTAGTATACCAATACGCACACGCACACTCACCCAGGCTTGTGTTTTTTATATTGGTATTCACTAATTACAGAGCTTACATTGTTTCCGGTATGGTATCGTTATTTTCAAATTATTTTGCTTTCATTGGTTGTGAAACAGTAAATACATAAAGGCAACTCAGTGGTTGTGTTGATAACAAGCACGTTTAAAAATAGTCTTTTGTTGGCGGTGTTGACGCCAAATACCATTTGCAATGCAGATGCAAATGCGAACCTGGCGTTTGTCAACATTTCATTATCAGTATTGACAGCCAAAAGTAAACGAAAAGCAGGACAAAGTCATAGTCGCTCTATAACACTAAACGCGTTCTCCGAAGTGAGCATATTCGTGCGTAGGTTTGTTTTTGATATCATGTTTTTGTTCTGCTAATCCGTTTTTTATGGATGTGGCGTTATTTTTTTTGCCTCGCTATTGCATGTCTAAATGTCAGCGTTAATGGTCTCATCCGTTCTCTGGATTTTTCATTATTTTTATTGCAAATCGCATCCCTTTAGTTGAACACAATAAATGTTTTTTCACATCGACAATTAAGTTAAAAGTGTTTTCTCCTGCTGTGATGCCAAGCCTTGTAGCGTCAATAATCAAAGGAGAATGCGTGTGACAGCTGTCCATTCTATTCTAATTATGTATTAGTAGCATTTGATTTGATGTAAACTGCATAATTATAAGCGGCAATTTTGCGCCTTTAAGTTCACAATTCGTTCCATGCATTGCGCTTACCTCCAATCTATGGTAGAAAATACTGGGATTGCACAGTGCTTTTTTTCAAGGCTAAATGTCTTCTGCTTTGACATCTATATTGACTCGAAAATGATAGTGATTAAATGTACACTTTGTTCAGTGCTAGAAACTTGAAGCAAAAAGGAGTTCAATTCTTGCGCGCTATATATATATATATATATATATATATATATATATATATATATATATATATATAGAGAGATATATATATATATATATATATATATATATATATATATATATATATATATATATATATATATATATATATATATATATATATATATATATATATATATATATATATATATATATATATATATATATATATATATATATATATATATATATATATATATATATATATATGGACAATATGTATTTATTCAACGGACGAAAATATTATGTGGTTGACCAACATATTACATGGAACAAGTTATCATTAACAATATTTTATTCCCCAGCTGTATCTCACGCATACACATCAAAAAGTGCGGTATCGCCATATGATCTGCAACTGTGTGTGAAGTACACTTTGTGCCTAAACCATAATGTCATGATAAGCTACCACTGTCATTTATTGCTGTGTTTTTCACTGGAATCGACAATGTTACATTCGTAACCACTATAGAGAAATCTGATGCGCCCGTACCAAATGTTGCCCAAATAAACAAGCCGAATTTCTGGATTTGCATAAAACTGTGGAGAGCCGGAAACACAATGCCAATTATTACCAAGCAGGCGATGCTTTTTAGTAATCTAAAGTTAGTAAGATCCCTTGGAAACCGCCATTCTAACTCTGAACTTGGAAACCAATTAGGCGATATCACTCATGAATACATTATAGAGAGGACATCATCCTCTCTTTTAAATTTAGGTATATGTCACCCAGCGTCTTATATGATGATCCGATTGTTTTAAACTTCATAATTGACATACGAATGCATTATGGATGATAAATTGGACAGTGACCGAAAAATCCCTAACAATGTCGTTCTTTTTTTCTACATAATTGATTTATATGGGTAGAAGTAATTAATGCGACCTCAACGCCTAAAATGGCAGCATATTGTGTGTATGTAATATTACAACCCAGAATGCACCAGTATGTGAACTTTGGCGATCTTTATTGTTTTTTGTAACGATGTTTTCTGTACTGCTATTACACATTTGGCGCAAGGTGCATGTTGCTCAATAATTGATCAATTTACGAAATTGTGATGGGGTAGAGTGTCAACAGTTGCACTGATCGAATTATCTAAATATTCGCAGATGAAATTCAGTCACATTAGCAGACATATCATAAGGCACATAATTCCTCTACATATTTTAATCATAAGACTTCCACAATCAGACAAGACATGCAGTTGATTGAGAGATAATTGATGACTTTTTACATGTCATGGACCCTACACATTTCTATGTCTGCTTGCAAGTTGCAAATAATACAGTGTACTGTTATTACACATTTAGTGAATGGGTCATATGTGATATTGCTTTCGAAATCAAACGAGCGTTGTTGTTTGCTTGTAATTAGCGTGGAAGAGTTCTTTCCCTCTTGCATGCCGAATGTTAAACAAATTGCTAACTTAATAAATTTGATATTAAGTAATCAATGATTTGTAATAAAATGTCTGGTCAAATCATAACATTTGCTCATAATTGGAAGCTACCATTTGCTCTATTAGATAAATCCATTAACATGCACAGATTCCCAGCTCCGGTTTTTAACTATTCAGGGTTGGATAAACTTGTGAGGTGCACCACTTGGCCTTGACAATTATCATGGTTTTGTAAATTTTTTTTTGGATAAAACACTTCACCGTTATGATGAGACGCTCGAAATAGAAAATTTACCAACACCATGATGTGCCAAAATGGCTCATTTTTTAATATATTACTTCACGCCCTAAGCATAACGCCATATCCATGGATAAATACGAGGGCAATTAATCGGAAAGTTATTAGCCGTGAAGACTATATAGAAAATTGGAAACCCTACCCCTGCACTCTATTCCGTTAATGTAATCTGCAGGAAATATTTTATGTCGGCAACAAGCAAATATTAACATTCAATAATGTTGTGCTATGATCCCAGGCGTCCCGTACTGAATAGCTGCAACAATGTGACTTTAATGAACATGTGATGAAGGGGAAGGAGAGCATTTTGACACATATGCGGCACAACATATGCGACTATATTCCTTTGATCGTAACGGCTAATTGAATGGAGTTCATGGGTTACCAGCCCTATGGGATCTACTGAACGTTTGGCAGGCTGACTTGCTTTAATAGGTGTTGTTTTTCTAAATAGGAAACTGTTTATTGTCAATCTGTCATCCATGTCATTTTTTTGTAATGAGAATACATCGCACTTCATGACAATGAGTCAAGATATTAGGAAAACACAATTGTGTGGTAGGACTCCGCTAATTTCGTCTAAATCCACGTGCTAGAGATTGCAAAACGTAAGATCGGCTCTCGATCTTGCAGGTTGTTGGTGGCCCCCTTTCTTCTCTTATGCTATGTGATTATGAAGCATCAGTATTAAATGGCAGCAGAAACCGCGCCTGATTAGTGGTGAGTTATGTCCCGTGGCCACTTACCGCTGTGATTAACAAAAATTGATTCATGTTAAGGACAAGATTTATGTGTTCGAAATGATATTTATAAGTTGAATATATTTGATAAAATTAAACGTTCAAATGTTAAGCCAAAATTAAACTTTTGAGTCAAGTCATATATGTTGGACTGGGAAGGGTCTATTCATGGACACAATGAGAGAAGCTAAATATATGGCTTTCAATCTTTCTTACACAATGTGGCTTGAGCTTTTTGTTTGTACAAAAACACATAAAACCTTCTGTTGACTATTGTGCGACGTTCTAATGCTAGTGGTGTAGCATGTTCTATCCATAGATTTAACCCTGGAGGCAGCTGCAACTTTGCAGCTCCAAATTCGAATTAAGCCTTGCCGTTTAATACAATGAATTAGTATATGCTCGAGTGTGTGTGTGTCGCAAATATAACTGATTCTATAAATCAGATTGGTACACTCGATAGAGTTCTGAATGACAGTAAATGCAGGCGTAGTGGTGACAGCGTACAGTCCATCGCAGGGTTTGTGATATGTGTTATAATATTATGGCATTAGAAACCTATAACAAATATCGGCCAGTGGATTGATAAACAGTTTCTTCTAACATACATGATTCTTGTTTACCAGTTGTATTTCCGTTGAAGATAAGCTTGTCCATTGTTCGCGTAGGAGCATTTATGAAATCATACCGGGGAGTGTGACAGCCACAGGTTGCCCTTTATTACCATAAGAATATCATAGACAACTTATCTACTAAGTTCTGACAGGGAAAATACTGATCAAATTTAAAGACCTGAACTGGCATTCATAACTGATATCTAACTTTCTAATTGCTCAGCAGCTTCATTATTACCTACCAATACATGTATAGACAAGGAGAAAATATATTTGTGTCAGGTGGATTTTTACTGTGCAGCGATCAACATGCATCTTTGATGAAAATAGACCCGTTGTGTACAACGGTTGACGCGTTTCTGAGGGATAGAGCTAGTGTATTCTAGGGGTTTGCTGGCAATTAAATTTACCAATTTATTCAGTGTCACATTTGTCATTCTGTGCGCAGTCGTTGAATGATATTTGTCATTCACATGATCTTGCGGTAAGTTTTGCACTATTGCAAGCAACAAAACACAATGAGAAAAATAAATTGCTTGTCTTTATGCGTGCTTATATGACACATATCCATAAACCTTGTTGAATGATCCATGGTTTGAGCAACAGAATCAAATTGCTACAACAACATTTTCACATTTGTCAAACAATAATCAAATGCTTTATGTATCAGTCTCAGCGATACAAATTAGTTACTATTACGCTTGGTCAACATCACAGTGCCGGCATTCATTAATCTCCATGTGTGTCACATCAATATTCATATCAAAACACAATCACACGATTGTATGTGCTTCGTATACTCGCTACCTTTACTAGCAACACGTATATGCTCTAGTTATGACAGAGTATGTGATGCAAACGAAACCCGCTGGCCTAAACGTTTTACATTTATTGTTTTAATGAATCTTGTTGCAATGAGTGATTAGTTTTGAACGCCACTAACCGCGGAAGAATGCACAGGATGGTAAAAAAATTGTCGAGTGTATTTTCCTTGTCATGAGAAGGTTACATACACACACTCACCGATAGGATTATTGTGCAAGCAGTCTACCAGTCGATGCACAAACTCATCATATTTAAAAAGGGCCACTGACATACCAAATCTTGCAATCGAACACTTACCGATTGGTACTGTACAGTTATATTCATGTTTGCATTGGCCTTGCACTACAACATTGTAATGAAATTTATATGACAACTAAAAAGGAATATTTACATTTTGCACTCAAATAATGGTTGGTCTTTAAGAATCAGTCATGAAATAATGACCGAATCCAGTTAGCTACGTATGTTTTATGGAGATTATTAAATTGTACTGTGAACGTGCACATAAGATAACCATGACACAATTAAGCTGTACCTCTGCTGTACCGTCAACCGATACGCATTTCGCGATTTTTCTCATGAATGAAATAAACTTGAGTGTTCTTATTCAATTAAATATCGCTAGCACCATTCATCTTTTCAAGGTTAGTTTTTAACCAGTATCTATCGTAAATAGATATGAGCTCACTCGAGTAAGTACACAATGCACAGTTAACTGTACAAACCGTTATTGCCCTGACAAGAAAGACAAAAAATATTTTTTTTCTTCATAATAACTCTCATTCGATGCTGCTCCAATATTAAGGTACCGGGCGAAACAGGACTGATGTATATCGTCCATCCAACAAGAAATTCCCCAAACAATCTTTCTCATCAGAAACACATCTACAACGACTGCCATACTAAGTTTGAACATGATGACAATAAATTAGAGCTGGTGGCTGGTTTTCTGGCATGGCTGTTTACATGAAGCCCTGGAGGAAAGTACTGACGATCTCCTTGAGCTTGACGTCAGATTCAGGGCTAATCTGACCCTCTGTACGGATGATGTCGAGAAGAGCCTGGTGAGAGCCTCGAATGTGGGTGAGGAAGTCAACCTCAAACTCTGTAATGCGAGCTGGGTCCAGCTTGTCAAGGTGACCACGGACACCAGCGTAAATAACAGCAACCTGGTCCTCCACAGCAATGGGCACATATTGGCCTTGCTTGAGGAGCTCAGTGAGACGTAAACCACGGTTAAGCAGCTGCTGGGTGGCAGCATCCAAATCAGAGCCGAACTGGGCAAAAGCAGCCACCTCACGGTACTGGGCCTCAACAAGCGAACGATTTATTTATGGAGTCCAGCGTGAGGTGATTATCTAAATAAATTTCTTGGTTGACAGGCTTTTCTATGAGCGGCGAAAGTGAGCTCATCGTAGTGTACCATGCCAATAGCACGATTGACGTTCCACGTGCTTATCCCGCGTTTGCAGGTATGACATGAAGAGGCTGACTCAGATAATACATAACATAGTTAATGTGATAAACTGCGGGTCGCTGCCACATGGATTGTCCTTCCAAGTTGTTTGACATAAATTTACTATAAATCACTCGTAATTGACCACTAACTATCCCAGATTGTACCATCACGTCAGTGTCCCTTAACCCTTCGATCTATCAATGTCATAGCGCTAACGAAGGGAACATACACTTTAGGATGCTTAACGCAAGTTGCCTCTGTGTATCTTTTATTGTAAAGATATCGTTAATCCATTATTACTTCCGAGCGAAAATATATCAATCGTCGGGGAGGATAAGGTAATGAGTGGAAAGCATGATTTACAGCAACAACAACGAATGCGTTTCGTAAATATCCGCTTCATTCTATTTAGCCATGGCTAGAATTCCTTATTGCCATGCTGCTATAACAACTCAGACCACTATGTCAGTTAATATAAATAATTAATTTGTCTGTCAGTGCAATCGAATCATCAGATCAGACACGTGATGACCATCAATAAGGCGTTTAACTTTACCTTTCATGTAATGTGACCAAAATGCATGTCATGTAAATACTGGTTTGCACTGTTTAGTTGAAACACCCAATGGTCTCACAAATAATGCATGCTCGGCTATATCAATATATATATATATAAATATATATATATATATATATATATATATATATATATATATATATATATATATATATATATATATATATATATATATATATATATATATATAAATATATATATATATATATGTAACCATCATTTTTGACCACCGATACATCTATAGACACAAAGCAAAATACATTTGTTGGATTTTCAATGTGCACAATTAACATGTATCTTTGATGAAAATAGACCCAGTAGGTTGATGCTTTGGGGAGAAATGAAGCTAATGAATTCCATGAGTTTGTCGGAAATAAAAATGCCTGATTTAATCAATGACAAATTGCCATTTGTAGTTTATTTTTCAGTAACAATCTGCTGTGACAAAGCATCAAACATGCCACAACATAGATTGCACGTACCAGGAGAATATATTCAAACGCATCAGGGAATAGATTTATATGTGCGTACTCCAACTAGAGCATGAATGGTACGTCACACTTGCTCGTATGCATTCTGACCATTTTCGGTCAATTTACTTTTTTCAATGCTCGACTGCATCAGACATATGTGACAATCACCTAAACAAGCAGTTTTCAAATTGAATGATGTTTTATCCACAGGCAGCCAATTGTATAGTTAGATGCTTCGAAAATGCCTCATGGATTCCCACTTTCACCCAACTGTAATCAGTTCGGCTATCTCTTCGTACTATCTGGCACTTCCGCACGTTTCTGTGGTGGTAGCCTTTCCCTAACCTACTGTTCTTGCGATTAAATATATTGGCAAACCTAATGTATCGTTCATGAATTATTTGTCGCTACGTTGCTGTATTTGCCACAAATACAAAACAATATTTTGTATAAGGTTAAGTGTGCACAAAATATGAATTCAAAGAACAATAGTTTTGCAAACCCGGAATACGAAATCGAGCATTCATTGCAATTCGCTAACTTAAAGTTGTGATGGTAGTTTGTTCACTGCTATAAAAGCAAGCAACCCACGGTTATTCATCGGAAAACGCATAATATCCTCGGCGGACCTGATACAAAATTGCCTTGAATTATTGCCAAACAGCCGATGTAATCCTGGCAAACCACTGCAAGTTTTCATCTCTAAAAATCATACTAAGCCATTGCTTTTTTTAACTGACTAAGATGTGTATGTGTGTGTGTGTCAGTTCTTGAGCGATTTGGAAGTTTTCAGTGTCGTATATAATCATAAACTGCGTGGCACTCTTTTTGTACTCCCATGTTCAGTGTTAGGTCGCATGTGAAAGGTGATTTTTGATTATAACTCAACAGAATGACTAACTAGTTACGGCATGTGTAAATTTAACCTTAAAGGTGATGGAAGATCCTTATAACATAGCACTATTCAAAACACTGTTCATATTTACGATTGTTCTCGGATTGACACTTTATGAACTACAATCATAAAGTATCGATTTGAAGTAATGATGCAGTCGAATAATCGTACACGGTATTTCTGTCCGACCTAAAGAAAACATGGTCATAGACTGTGTTTTCATTTTAAATGTATTTCCAATAATGTAATTTGTTTCGAATTGTTCACTGCTTGGGAAGCTTAGCGGCCACATGAGGTATTTTGCATATTTTGCATATCATGACTTACTAACAACTTAATAAGCGGTATGACAGGTATATAGCATTAGTTATACAGAACACATCAGTCAGCAAAACCAGTGAGGGCGTACAAGCTATCAGCTTGTATTTCTGCAGTGTTAAAGTACATTTAAAGAACATGCTGCGCTACATACTGAAAAAAAATTAGGATGATTAATCACATGCCGCTAAGTTTCTGATATGATAATTCAATTGCTTGAATCTGTCCAAGTGATTCAAAGCTGCATAATAAAGAATGCTGTGAAAGATCGCCTGAGTATATACGAGCACAGCCGTTAAGTTCTGCTGCGGCTACTTAGGTGGTAGGTTGTTGAAATTAATTGATGATTAAGAGAATGATTTGGTTTCAAAGGTATGCGTCGACAGTACGATTGCAATCATTCATAAGCCTTTGGTTTGTTAATACATATTACGTGCGACGGGAATGCTTTGTTGCTTTCATCCCACACGTATCTGGCCTGGACACTTGCAAAACGTTGTCAGTGTGCATATATATCACATTATTATCATCTATATTGTTGCGAATGGTAGTAAATGGTTTATGAAAACAATGAGCCACCAATACCAATGCTGTTTACGTGATTGGATTATATTAACCATCGGTGAGTCATGAGCAGCGAATGAAACCACTTCGTGATACACACATGCGTTTCATTCGGAGCGTCTTTGCTGATGAATAGCACTCTATGCCGCCATTAAGCCACTAGGTTGTTGTACAAGTTGCTAGTAATGGCCACCGCAAGGTTTAAAGTGAATAAATAGTTAGGCGAGTAAACGGACACAATTGGTGAATTATGCAGTTTCTTATCCCCACCAGACGACCATGCCAACTACTGGGGGACTTCTTAATTGCTGTGATATGCTTGTATAAAGCTTATTGAGAAGGAAGTCCGTTACCCTCGTTTGCTATGACCCTAAATGTTCGTGAATCGACTGATCTTGGTTATAAAATCGTGTATATGACAATAATATACATAGACAGGCCTACTGTGCGGCTGCCTTGCTTTAATAAAGGCCTATTACCTCTGCTATCTACGCCGAGCGTAATATTAGTATAGGCGGTTCTTGTGAACATTTGTGTTAACACTACACGTTGCAATCACAGGTTTGTTATCGTTGTCCACATTCATGAACCACAGTCAGTTGATGCCAAATCATATTTCTGCTTGTGCAACTAAAAGGGTCCATGCTTTGTTTCGGCTATCGATGGCGGTGGTCCCGGCAATTGCCAAACTAACAGATATGCTGAGTGGGTATGTGGTAGTGAGTTTGTTGAATTGCTTACACTTGGCTCTATTTAGTCGTCTGATATACAATTAAGTAGAAGTATTTTCTCGTTTTATCATCTGAATAAACCCCCATCCCCCCCATCCCTCAGCCAGCCCACGCTAGGGTGATAGTTAGCATTTAAGTGTCTTCTCAATCGGTACAAATGCTTTGTCTAATCAAATCCTGACCTCTTAATTCTGCTTCTGGGACAACTGATACGTTTATAGATATGCAATTTCTACAACTTCTTAATGTCTCATCTCGTTGGTCAATGCGGTAATTCAAGGAGGTGTATTCTCTGGGTAATCCCACAACTCCACTGCTGTTTGACGGGCGTGCTGGGACTGCATTGCTGTTACATATATATGATCCTTTGGAGAACATTCCCTGTTACCATAGTAACGCAGAGCATTACATATTGCGGATATTGTAAAGAGTCATCCATTCACTTATTACAGCTTATATGCTTCTAAACAAAGAGCGGACTCATTCCGTCTGAATCGTAGGCCAAGCCAGCCTGAGTGTCGCCAAGTTTTGACTGTCATTAAGCTAGAGCCTTATTTGTATGCGACCTTTTCTAGCTTGTGCTTGTTGAAAGGCCATTGTCCATTTGTGAAGTTTTTCATTTGAATTTACAATATGACATTCGTAATAACCAAAGAGAAACCTTATGCGCCCGTGTTAAATAACGCACAGATAAACGAGCCTAAGACGAAAAACAGTCGATCCTGTCTACAGTAATGTACAACAATTTACGACTGTCGCTTACAAATTTGGACCAGCACCAAAATCCAAATGGGTGCGTTAGAAGAATTCATTTATAAATCATGTTTTTTTCCCATGCGTTGTGATTTAAATCAGCTTCCGCAATCTCGACATATCAGAAACCCTTGTTATTCCTCAGTTAGCCCAGACACGAGACACGGCGCTTCAACAGATAGGAAGATTACCAACTGTGACAAGCTAAATGTTTTTGACTGTGCGGTATTTTAATTTGCAGACACAAAATGAAAGCCTACAAGTCTACCTATAAATCACACAATGATAAACTACCTCAGGATGCGATTCGCTAATCCATGCGGGCGCTAATGGTATCATGTATTACAACTATTGATATCCTCTTTCCATTTCTCCAAAATCATTGTTAGATCACAAACAAAAAGCGATTTGAATGATGGCATTGGGCTGAAGCTTTAAACAAATTCAATCAAACAAATAGCGATCAGACACAGCTATAGAATAGAGCCTTGCTATTATACTCCATGAATGAAATGTGCGTGTGTTAGCTATATGAAAGCCTTCCCGGATGACGGATGCTGTATATCATTAATTATAATCAAACACGGCAGCCAGACCGGAAATTTGGGGCGTACATGCTACTAACAAGGCTGGTAACTGTTTGATGATAGCATATTATCTGAGCATGGAAAGTGCAGCCGTTTGTTTTATGTATTCAGTCCATCATGTTTCCGATAGTTCCTGGTAAAGTATTTAGATCAATACTTTCCATCAGACATGGTTCATTATGACTCTTTACTGAATTTTCACAGAGATAATAAGATGAACACCAGAGTGTGCATGATGCAAACTCCAGCTCTATATTTGTTTTTTAATATACATTGGTAACACTTAGCATAGTTAAAGTTAAGTTGTATATAGACGACCTGCTGCGCTGCAAAATGCATGCCTCCCGATCATCAAACTAAAGAGGCGTATCAGATTACATATCAGTTTAGCTAGGGTGCCCTCATACACCTTCATAATGTTGTGTACCCTTGTGCCGCATAAGATGAATGATATATAACGAATCAAGAGCTTGAATCTTGAAGGTGGTACAAGGCTTCAAAACATAAGGCTGCATCACATTAGATACTTTGAGGCTTCCCTGTTCAGGGACTAGTCCAGTGTAATGATGTTAAAATCTAATGATGATAAAAGCACCAATATCCTGCTTTATCAATACAGATACCAATACGGTGTGATGTGACCTGCTCCTTACAAAACAATACGGTATAAAGACTTCCGAGCAGCGACCGCACACGCTTCCTTTAGCTTAGCGTTCCATTGACAAGATCATCAATATTCATCAGATTTCGTATATTGTTATTGGTTCAAGCATCGATTATAGTATGAATTTTAAGGTAATGTATGATCTGCTGCACGTCGCAAAGGAGACTTAGCCCTTTGCCATATGCATGTAACAGATACCTTACCCGTTTACAGTGTGCGCATCATATAACATCATAAAAATGATTTCAGTCTAGCTATAGTTTGTTGCCCAAGCCCAGCGCGGCTGAATGCTGCTTCTAGTCAAATATGGCTGTTGTATTTGCTCGGCAGAGGACTGTGCGATTTATTGAGATTGCAAAAAAAATTAGTCACTGCAATTCATATTTCGAAGGTCACGCATGTGCATTTCCCGAATGTAAAGATTACGAAAAGAATTCAAAGAACATTCTGATAACTCTCTGATGGTAAATTATGTTGGTAAGTACCGTGATGTATTTACTGTCTGTGCTGAATGACTGACGCAAAACATATATGTTCTGTCGTTGACGTTATCAATGAAATGTCAATCGCCATATTATTGAATAATGAATTAAGGACCAGTAGTGTCTGCAGTGACTATTTCAACGGCTAAAACATCATACAGAAATAATTGTGGACGAATGGTGCAACATATATATCGAGGATAGAGAATATTTGCACCTCTATAAAAACAATAAGCACACTGTCGACATTTCACAAGTTAGGCAAGCAGCTTGTAAGCTTAAATGAGATCAAAAAGACGGTGTTTGTGAAATAACTTCTGATCACTTACGAAATGGCTGCGATGAGTTATATGCCCATCTATCAAAACTTTTTACTATGACGTTGAATCATACGCTTACGCCACGTGGTATGCTAACATCTACGCTTGTTCCTATTCCTAAGAACAGAAAAAAATCTTTGAACACCATTGATAATTATCGATCAGTAGCTCTCAGCAGTATCATAGGGAAACTGTTAGATAATGCGATTATTGGTTATCAAAGCGATGTATTGAAATCGGGTAGTTTACAATTCGGATTTAAACCGTCACACTGAACAACACAGTGAACTTTTATATTAAAGAAAATCATAGATAATTATGTCAGTGAAGACTCACCATGTTATGTCATATTATTGGATACTTTTGAGTTAATTTTATGAAATTGTTTGGTTTGTTACAAGAGCGTGGTATATGTGCTATGACTGATAAACTCCTACTAAACATGTATACGCATCAACCGTTAAGAGTTAAGGGGATCAATAGCTTCTCTGACAATTTTTATTGTACTAATGGAGCTAAACAAGGGGCGGTTTTGTCACCCATTTTGTTTGGTGTGTATATCGATGAATTAATGTCACGGCTCTCAAACAGGGGAATCGGGTGCCATGCTGGTCACCCTTATGCAGGCGCACTGAGTTATGCTGACGACGTCGCTCGCATTGCTTCTTCTTTAAAAGCTGCCAAATGCATGCTTAAAACTTGCGAACAGTTTGCCAAAGATTATAATGTTATATTTAACACATCACAAAGCAATTTGTTGCTTTTTAATTGTCATAAGCGCAATGTGAATCTACGACTGACTAGTGTTAGATTAAATGTTAGTGTCCATCTTGAATCCTATATAGGAACAAATTCCGAACAAATGAATATGCATGCTGCATGTGGTGGTGTTGTGTCGAAAACTAATATGTTGATGTCCCTGTTCCGTAAGAGTGCGTAATACACTATTTGACAAATATTGCGCATGTTTTTGTGGATCCCCATTATGGACGCTTTCGAGTAATTCATTTAAAAGCTTATGTTGCACTTGGCGCAAAAGCATCCGCCGTGTATGTAAACCACACGCTAGAACAATATCAATGTATAAATCCTTTTAACTTGGTAGATTACCTCTAAAGGAACAATTAATGCAGCGATGTATGACATTTTTCTTAAATAGTATTAATAGCACGAACGATCTTCTATCGGCGGTTAGCCGTTTATGTGCCTTTAGTAATTCGAATGTTGGAAATAATATAAGATATATTATGAGTATCGATAATCTTAATACTGCTATGATTTACGACCGGACCATTACTTTTAATTATATTTCAAGAAAGCTTAGTCTACCGAACATTGATCAAGAATGATTGAACTTTGTTAACTCCATACAAGAACTTTGTGTGAAAATATTCCCGATTTTTCGCACGAAGATAACAATGTTCTACTTAATTTTATTGGCACATTATGATCGAACCCCACGCTTTGTTAAATGATTGCACATGAACTTGATCGTCATAAAATATCTGTACCATGAGTGCGAAATAAATGCTATTATTATTATTATGCTTGATATTACTTTGTATTTGCGGGATTTCTTATTATTATATGCATGTCAATGCGCTTGCATGAAGTTTTCTCTGATACTCTAATCATATATCGTTTTATCATAGCGCCACAGTGCACTGACGCTGAAACATAAATGGTTAACGATGTGAAGCGTACCTTATGGAATACCGCATGCGTCTGGCCGGGACGTTTGCATATATAAGACATTATTATTCTCAATGTTGTTCCGAATGATAGCAAGTAAATGCTTTATGGCAAACAAGGGCCGCCCCTTACTACGGCTTGTTACACGATGGGAATATATTAACCATCTACGAGACGTTGAGCAATGGATGAAAACCTTGCTTGATGAACGCTTGGGCTACATTCGGTATCTTGCTGAGCTGTTTTGCTGGTGTATATAACTGGCTCACAATACAAATCCACCAGGCCTAGGTGCCATGTGTTGTGGTCAGGGTTTCTATGGTCCAAATATTTGCATACGCAATGCTATTCTGTTGCTATCAAATTATCAATTATTTGCAACTTTTCAAATAGTGTTAACAGCAATCGGGGGAGGGGAGGGGTAACCGGAATGATGGGAGGCCCGATAGATATAATCCTCTTTATTTATTGTCGTTAAATATATGTTAATGAATGTCGGATTTAGATTATAAATGATTCCTTTTCCCTTTGTTTAGAATTTACCAGGACAAGAACCGGAATGCAGTACATACACGGAGCCGTCACTATTTAATTACAACGTACAAATAGCTGTGCTTGATAAAACAATAGATAGCCCATCTGTACAAGCTGCATCACATATTGTGATGCGCATAACTCTTCAGCGTGGTCTTGTTAAAAATATGTTGATACATAATTCAATCGTCCAATTCCGCTGATGCTGATTATGACATGAATAATTAAGAAGATGATGATGACATTTTTGGTGATTGGGGGAAGTGATAACGGTGGCAATTAAGGATGATCGCGGTAATCACTATAAGGATACATACATAATTTCAAATATGCTTCATAACCAGTAGGCGGCGTCAGGCTTGTGGTGGTCTTCTTCTAGTATATTTATGGGCACTAGAATTTGATGAAATAATCGTAGCGCACGCCAGCAGTCAACATACCAACTTTGAGCATCCATTAACATCTCACACCTTATTAACACTCTTGTAAAATGCTTACCGTTTGTTACTGCGGTGATTTATCTCATACTTTGTTGTTTGCATGCATATACCTTTCTGACACAACCAAAGACCTATTTCATGTCATAACATATTCACATGGGTGTAATCAATGCCGAACATTTCGTTCTCTTTTAAGATGCTCAAACACAGTGTATTTACGATACACGATGATAGCAATGAATATGGATGAGCATATTAGCAAACATACCGTATACAATACAAGTTAAATCGTAAGAATGACCAGTATAATTTGATAATATAAAATAATAAATGGTTTTCAATAAAATGTCGAATCAAAAGTTTTGCGAACGGGTGCAAGTAGCATATGACTTTTTTGAAAAAATCTATTCGCACGCGGCAAATCTAAGGCTGTTGTTATACATAATGCAATGTTAAACTATTTGTACCACCTGAACCACTTAGCCTAGGCTCGTGAATGGCTTATCAATAATCTTTTCCATGCAGCCCCACTTCTATCGCTCTATTAAGATTCAGTGCTATATAAAATGGGTAATTCCACACTGGAATACACTGCGCGTAAATGTTGGCGATACAAATGCAATCAGTGCGATAGTATGAAATCTATAAATATATATATATATATATATATATATATATATATATATATATATATATATATATATATATATATATATATATATATATATATATATATATATATATATATATATATATTTATATAATCTTAATCAGTTTCTTGAATGCATCTTGCAGGAAATATTAACCTTTTTACTTGGCAATTTCACTAGCAGGGCACAAACTGTAGTCTGCGAACAAAAGCCATTGCAATAAATAAGGATGTGTGAAGAGAGTAGGTGAACCATATTTACCAGCTGTTAAACTGTGACTTTAATGTAAAATGTTGTGACACATATGCGTCACAGCTTATGCGACTTTACGATTAGAAGTAACAAAGTTGTCCTCTAATACAAACTGCTATGAGCTGTTGGACCACCCTCATTATCGGCTCACTTAAACGCTTGGCAGACTGAATACTTTGTATAGGCGACGCTGTTGCTGGCATAATCAGTAACGGCTTATTGCCAATCTGCCAACGTTGTTCATTTCGCGCGTGGAGAATAAACCGCGCTTCATGACATCACCCGTTCTTCTGAGACTTTGATAATTAACAGGCTAATCGGTTTTTTGGGATTGAACATTTTTCGTATATTCACCAAATTGTTTATCACATGAGCTCTAGTTATCGCACAAGCACAAATGATCCTTATTTGTACTTTTTGGGTCAAAAATGATATGTTCAGGATAGTAGCGAGCTACGACCCGTTGCCACATTTCTGTAATTACAAAGAAGTTAGTCATATAAAGTATGGGCTAAGTGTGGTCGAAATTGTATCAATTAGTAAATATATATGTATATATATAGAGAGATATATATATAGAGAGAGAGAGATATATATATATATATATAGATAGAGAGATCTATATAGAGAGATAGATATAGATCGATATAGATATATATATATATAGATAAATATATATATATAGATATATGTTCGTGCTAATAGATAGAGATATATATAAATAAATATATATATAGAGGGTATATAGATATGTATATATATATAGACATCTATATATCTATTTAGAGATAGATAAAGATATATCTAGAAATCCCTCTCTTTTATATATATATGTATATAGATACATATCTATCTCTCTATACATATATATATACATATATATACATATATATATATATATTAGCACGAACATATATATATATATATATATATCTATATATATCTCTATATATATATATATATATATATATATATATATATATATATATATATATATATATATATATATATATATATATATGATCAAATGGACTTCAATAGCATTAAGTGCTGAAACATTGTAAACATTCCATAAGATTAAGAACTATATTTTGACTGATAAGTGACTAGCAGGCGGTTCAAGATGCGATAAGTTATGCATATCTCGGCTTCGCCGAAAACAGGGCACTTTTCTGCTTATTATGTATCTGAATAGTTACGTAGCTCGGATGTCGAGTAAATTGATGAAAAGGAAAATATACACACGATTCATTTTGCTGCAATTTTACTGATGGTTTGTTATCTTGCCGCATGCATCATACTTTGCATGATAATTGACACCGCGCAATGTGCCACACATTCTGGCAGTTCCATTTAATACCAAACAACTCGGTCTGTCCTGTGAAACATTCGAGCATGGGTGGAACCGAAACGAAAGTCACTCTTTATATTATTTCAACCCAAGCATATGATGTAACTAGAACCACTGCACCACAGTAGGTCAGCTCCAGCTCTTATTAACGAATGTTGAGACACAATACAACGTTTGTTGCAAGTGATATTGTTCTAGAATGGGAAGTATAAATTTACAGACACAAATGGAATACCTCTTGGATCTTGATTTATTTTGCACAAACACATCAAAACTTCTCTAAGCTATTGGGCGACACTCTGTCGCTAATGGTATATAACGTTATTTCCATATATAACACCCTGGAAGCAGCTACCATTTTGCTGCTTAAATTTGGAATTAAGCCTGGCCATAATACTCAGTGAATGAGGATATGTGTATGTGTGTCAAGTATTTTTGCATTGGATTCCTCGGAAGACAATGCATGGTGCATAGATTGAATAATACAAAATCGCTCACAGAGGACCGCTGGAGTGGGCTAGTTCTTATTTGGAGAACTTGCTCACACGTATGCATTAGAACTAGCGTCCTATCCCGATTCGTGGTGCCAATGCAAAGGACACTTTGTGCAATGCTCAAGGGTTGATCAGCCTTTCAGTAGGTACATGTGGTCGACAGGCATGTTCCATAACACAATGGGAATGGGCGAGAAATGATATGACGTAATTTGTAATTAAATGATGATTTTATCAGAATTCACTCGTATGCATTAGAGCTAGCTTCCTGTCCCGATTCGTGGTATCAATGCAAAGAACACTTAATGCGTAGCAAACGGATTGATTGGCCCTTCAGAAAGGACATGCGGTTAACAGGCATGTTGCAAAATACAATGTGGATGGGCGACTGATGATGAAACGTACATCGTAATTTAATGACATATGACCGATGATTTGAACATACACGCCCCTAGTAAGCTTGAATCTATTGGCTTTTTCCTTATCATGATGTGTCAATGTTAAGTTTGGTAAGCAACCCAATTAAAAAAAGACTAGCGTTTCAAAGTGCAATCACGCATGTGGCAGTGCATGGGATGAAATCATGGTGGTCTGAGACCTGGAAACATGTTGTAAATGTACTGATTATTATGAATGCAAGTGTCGTCTGTAACTGTATTGTTTGAATTCATTATGTTATGTGCAATTCATTTAGCGAACCCAGCGTCGCTATTACCACTAAGATCAGATAAATTACCTAGCTGACGGGCTTTAGAATGGGCGGCGAATGTAAGTTCATCGTAGCATGTGTGTTGTCCTGGTTTACAGGTTTAACCTCAACACACAGTCTTTAATGATTAATAATATAGTATAGTTAAAGTGACAAACGGCGGGTCGCTTACACATGGATTGTCTTTCCTAATTGTTTGACGTACATTTACAATACATCGTTGGTAATTGATAACTAAATATCCCAAACTTTACGATCACGTCAAATTGTGCTCTTACCCTCTGCATATCAATGTCACAGCATTAACGATGGGGCATATTCTGTCGAATGCTTAATGCATATAACCCCCGTGTATCTGTATTTGAAAAGATCAAAGCGGACGCATTTTAGTTTTACTTCTAAGCCGAAATATGTCCTCAACATTTTGGAAGGTGCTCACCGCTTTTGGCTCACCACCAATCAGTGATCTCTCTTGGCATAGCGAAGCTCTTTGATTTCACGACGCTGATTTGACCCCCATAATTGAGGTCAATCATCCTGGAGCAAAGCATTAATTAAGTGATAAAACCAACACCACATTACGTGATTTCGCGTTAAGCTGTCGGTAAGACGGAAATGACTGGGTTATACTTGCCGTTTTGTTGACATCCTTAGTTTTTCTCCACTAAGATACGCACATTCCAACATCCTGTTAACTACGTGTTACTGTAATTTAATTTATTCATACTTCTTAAATGATAATAGCATTCATTGTCGGTGAAGATATATTAAGTGGCCTAAAACACATATATGTATATATGTGAGCAATGACTTCAGATCTCACCAAAGACATAATCATCATCAATCAGAGGTTCCCTTTGTACCTTGTGGTATGATGCATTTTCACTTCACGGGACATTGGATCGTTTATCTTTATATTTGTGTTGTAGGAACGATGCGATAATAAAACTGAGAACATAATTTGCTATTGCATTAATTTTATGAGTCTGGCTTGCATTGGCCTACCACGCGTATGGCAAACACCACAAGTACAAAATATGGAAACAAAATTAGAACATACCCGATGCTTAGACAAATATTAATTTACGCTTACAGCTATAACAAATCGGAGAGACGCTCTACGACTGCTTTAAATTTTCATTTGTTTCTTATTATCGTCACCGAATATCCCTTTCATATATTTTCAGTTTCGAGGTTGTTGTAAATTGCGTCGTCATTTGATCTGAAAAATACTCGGCTTAACAATATTTGTACGAGAGGAAAAACACGGAAGTACGTCAGGCAATTTGCGTTCACAACCCACAGAGCATGCCCCCATTATTCCTGCTTTGACATTAATAGATAGAGGGTTGGATCGATTTGGCTAGATGGGATAATGTGGGATAATTAGTGGTCAATTACCATTGAAGTATTGTAAATCTATGCAAAACAAGTAGGGTAGAAAATTCATATGACTGCGACCCGGCACTTCTAACTTCAGCTATTTTATTTATTATCTGAGTCAGTCTATTCTGGCCAAACCTGTAAACCAGGGATAAGCACGTGAAGCGTCAATCCATATCGAAGATTTGGTCAGCTAGTGTAAAGCTAGAATGTCTTGGCTTATGCACGCTCTTCGTTTTAGTAAAGTTACTCACTGCCTGTAGTTGCTGGAGTGGGGACTAGCCAGAGGAAAATAACGTAGAGTAGAGTAGAGCTGCTTAATCGATTTATTTAGGTTTCAACAATAAAGCTCCCTGGAAATCTCGGTCTGAATCTTGTCCCTGACTAGATGGTATCCCTGTACCTGGCCCATCTGTGCTCCTTATTTAGGGTCCGCACGATAGGCCAGGTTAAAACAATCCCCGCGTGACAGGACGAGTCCACTTGGAGGGTAGACTCGCCCTGCTGTACGAATTGCTACAAACAGGGTTACACCCCTCCCAAAGAGTTGTGTGGTGTAACCCGGGCTCTCCTGATGATAATTAAAGGGGGAGGCTTTTTAAGAATGTATGAGCCAGAATAGTATTATAACACTAGTGGATCGGGACTATAATGAGAGCTTGCAATCGCCGCCCTTAAAAACGACTGACAACTAGTTGGTAGAGAATGAACCAAAAGCGCATCACAATACCTACTTAGTTGAGTCCCATTTCTGTTTACGGTTGAAGTTGCCGTTATTTTACAGGGCTTTACACCCGTCGGATTAAGCAATAAACTGTGAGCTTTAGTTTGTTGTGTACTTACTTTGCGAGGTTTGAGCTTCCTCTGGCTGGTTGTTTATTTCCTTATCACATTCAAATTACCAGGGTTTTGTGTCGTTTGATGTCTTCTGTTCTTGTAGCATGTAGCGTTGTCGCCACACAGAAATCATCCCCCACCACAGTCAATTTACACCTGCAGGTAAGTTGATGGCCAGAGAGATACTAAAAGGGTGGCAACATGGGTTTTAGTAAATTATCGGGTACCACCATAAACGCGTCACTTTCTAGTTAAAAAAGCACATTTTGTCATACACCAATCAAGTTACCACATAGTGACAGTGCTGTTACTGGTTGGCCATCTAATCAACGATATTATGCCAATGGGGAAAATGGCTTGCCATCAATGGCTACCTAGTTATCCTATCGCATTTAATGGTCAACAAATAGTCATATACTGTTCAAGCGCAAGACAAATAGACCAATGAGGTTAGATGATGCCCGTAGCCATGCCACTTTTCCCGTTTGCTACAATTTCATTCCAATTTGAATTACATCCTGTGGATGGCAATTATCTGCTAAGAATGAGACCATTTGGGGATCGTACAATCTCACCAGGGCCCGACAAATCCAACGCAATGAATGGCGAACGCTGGTACAGTGTAAAGCAAGCAACTTGGATTCCATTGGTTTTGCTCAAGTTCCTGCAGACACCAACTAATTTCAAGGATATAGTTGGGTAACGTAGTAAAGTCGGCTAGTCGACTATTCTCCAACGATTATCATTGCGTTCTATTCCACATGTCATGTACGACGCCTACCACTCATTGTTCATCGCATCATTTTAAGTATAATTAAATACGTTGTGGTCCAATTCTGCTAATTCCCTGACGGTTTTGTTCATGTGATAACATCCTTACACATTTTCTGACATGCAACCACGACAAGCTTTCAAACTTCTCTAGTGCCACAAGCTGATTGCTGCCGAAATTTATCGTAATGCTTCCAGGCCGAATTTTCGTTTAATCATAATTACGATCGCACCTTAGATAGCTGCCAGTGGTTGCTATGTATATATGAAGTGTTCAACAATGTGGTGCACTTATTTATAGCATTTATCAAATATTCTAGTCAACGTTATTTCCCAATGAATTGTTTACATTGCTGCTGTAATAATTTTTATGATTGTCTTGCTACGAATTAATTTTAAGTAACGACCAGCATTGAAATCCCTGTGTGATGTGTATTCCATTTGTTGAGAAGATTAACTGGCCTATATCTCACACTGCATGCATTGCTATTTCTGCTGTTTCGCCTAAAGCGTGGGACCGCTGTTAAAATGATAACCTATTTGCGCCACCGTTGTAAGGATCCGATGGTTGCTTTAAACGTTTGTCTTCCCAACTGTCAACGTCAGCACATGACAGCGAATCGCTCTACTGATCACGATTATTTTGTTAGGGGCGTAATTCTACATTAACGATCACATGCCTGGGCTGAGCTGGTGATATAGATCACTTCTTGCCGAATTGATTGAGAGTATATATACTTAGACTGAATCGATAATGCAACAAAACTAAACCCCTTCCAAGTTGTCTTACTGACTGATACTTATACGACACACCCATACAGAAGCCTAACTTACGGATAAGGGCTTGCCAAATATAATCTTTCTTTACTAAAATATTCAACGTCATCTCGGAATATCCTTTTCAAATAACAATTGGATTAGTTTATGGAGTGTTCTTTGGGAACTGTGCAACAGTATTTATCGCAGTGCCTGTCGCCGTAAGGTGTTTTATGACACACGGTGTTTATCTACTTAGCTGTAAAATATCAATTAAATGGTAAAAAAAGGCTCTCTTATAAACTATTTATTGCCGTTTTCGAACGGTTACTGTTGAGCTGTAGGACGATCATGCTGGCAAACGCCTGCTATTGAATTGCGAATCGAAATCCCAACTACTCCATCAAAGTTGCCATCATGATAGATTACGTCTAGGCGGGAAGGTTCTGTTATTCGAGGAGGCGCCACAAGTACTGACTACGAATAGATTTATGGCCAACCCGACATAAAAGCAATTATCAAATGGACTATATCGGTGCTCAAACCTATAAGCCATTCATATCACAGATATTTATTCTGCAACACGCTTGTCGGCATTCCAAAAACTTCCATCTACGCTTTATCATATTATTGAACAAGCATTGTCTTGGAAATACGGATTTATGGTCCCGCTATTTTATAACAATTGTAGAAACTTTGACGTATTCGGTCTCAATAGAGAGATCACTCGGTGCCAGCTAATGTTATGCTTATCTACTGTGGAAACACAGACGTGCACCGTATGTTTTTGTGACTGGTCACACGATCATTTGGCAGTTTGTTTGCAATGTAGGGAACGGAAATGGGAAAATAACCTCCCAATACTGTTTGACTCATAACATCTTACCAATGCCTACTATTAGATAAAATATGGTTCCTCAATCATGATTCATCCTGTTTCTGTCATTCTTTCCGGGGAAAGTAACATATCTCATGGCATACATCGCTAGATGTATTCTAATTTCAGTCGACTGTTCAATTCTCCTAAAACATTATTGATCTTACAATATTCTTACGTTATGACAGATTTGACATGTTATGTGCATTAATGTTTTCAGATATTCTCGAGTCGTAACTAGTACAACATAATGTACAACAAAGCATCACAAGAGCTTCGGTTTCTAGCCAACAGAGGAGTTGTGTTTTGTCAATACAAGCCCGACATGTTATTGTAAATAGCTATATGTGTCGCTTCTAAAACTACCTCTAACAAATAGATACAGATTAACAACAGTATATTTAACTACTGCCAATGTGTCCAGTTACCTAGCTTGGTAAACTCAAATATAAACTCAGCATATTCAAACACGGTTGGGAATAGATTTTTAAGGGCGTACTCCACCTGGAACATGAATTGCACATGAGGAACAAGTAACAGGGAAGGTGCAGTAAAGGATAGCCAATCTTTACCAATCTAAGGTGAAGCATTGCAACAAAAGCTTTAATTTCCTTTGGGTTCGTTTTATAGAAGCAGACTGATTGATATTGGCTCAGCAACAAATGTGCCACGTTTTGCCACGTGACACCTGCTCTTATGCATTCTGACCATTTTCGGTCAATTTACTTTTTCGATGCTGGGACTGCATCAGACATATGTGACAATCATCTGAACGAGCAGTTTACAAATCGAATGATGTTTTATCTACTGGCAGCCATTTGTATAGTTACAGGCTTCGCAAATGCTTCACGGATAGTATAGCATCCCATTTTGCACCACCTGTTCTCGGTTCAGCTATCTTGTCGTGCCATCAGCACTTCTGCTTGAAATATGGCTACACTTAATTTAAAATACTGGATGGCACACCCTGAATGCAGTGATGGTGGCATCCATTGTGTTAAGAAAGTATAGAGGGGTATTATGGCAACTTAGATAGAAAACCGGGCCCCTTAGCACACATCGACAAAAGAAATGCCTTTCATCAATAAAGTATATGCACCTTGCTGGAAATATTCTGTCGTCAAAATATCATCAAAATATACATGCAAATAGTTTGGTAATGGTGATTAAGACTGTTGTTAACAGTAAATAACTATCACCAATTGATATGTGTTCATGCAAACACAATTAACGCCAACAACAAATCACGTCTTTCGTGAACACCAGTCGGAATGGTATAGTTGGGCAGCAATGTCAGTTAACCGAAGTCTTGTAGGGTGTTTTCACTTATCATGCCTAGCCCAAGACGGTCATGACATATCATGCTGCTATAGGCTGAGCAGAAGAGCCGCATTTGAGTAAATCCCTTTACTGTAATGGAGATGACCTTTGCGTGTTTGTAAAGTAAGATGCTACATCGTCATGAACGTCAGGCGGCAAAAACATATGGTTCAACAACGCCATGCAACATGGATGTGATAGAAAACCATACAATCAACCAGAAGAAACTCAAGCCTAGCGAAATAAGAACACAATCAAACTACAACTAGCAGATTACTGTTTGATCCGGCAGGTGGTGATGCCCTGACCAACTACTGCAACTTCAACCCTATACTGGCAATGTTACTCCAATTAGCAGGCCTTTGGATGCGCTTGAGGTCGCTACTCAACAAAAAAATTGCATTTAAAAGTGATTCATTTATGGAGTCAAACGAGTTGTGATCATCTAGATATATTATCTAGTAGATTATCATTCCAATGGGCGGAGATTGTAATTTCATCATAGTGTATCAATCCAACAGCAAGCGCGTCAAGGTCTGCTTAGCACTTGTTAACAAGTGTGTCATGAGGAGATCATAATTGTTAGATATCAATTTACAATACATGGATCAACATTGACCGCTATATCCTAAATAATACAATGCAGACGAAGCTTCCCCTTACAATCCTTCTATCAATAACAGAGCATTAAAGGCGGGTATATTTTACGCGATGTTTAGCGCTTATCCGCTGATGTACCTCCGTGTATCTCCGCTCGTAAGGGTTTTGTTAACTCAATTATGTTTCTGATCAAATGCGGACGCGCTATGATTTTACATCCAAGCAGAAGATAAATACAATGATTGGGAATAATTGGTAAAGTTGATTTTATTGATTTGCAGCCGTGCTGCTATACCTTAATAGTTAGATTCAGTAAATCTTACATCAGACTGTCTGAGATGTTTCAGCGTTAGGCTGACTAGATTTGAACACTAGAGTCAGCATGATGCAAACTCCCGCTCTATATTTGTTTTTCAATATACATTGGTATCACTTTGCAAAGTTAAAGTTAAATTGTGTTTAGACGACCTGCTGCGCTGCATAATGCATGCCTCTGCTTTATTTGTGGTCATCAATTATTGCGTGTATTGTTGCGGTGGGATGTAACATAAAAACAGCGTGCTAAATGCATGAGTTGGAACAGTTAAATATTGCATTTTCTGTAAAGGCGAGAATAGTATTGTTAATTGTGCGCATAAAGAAATTAATGCTTTCATCATTTCGGCATTAAATCGTATTTTGGTCTATTGTGTTCATTGTGGAAGGAACAACGGATGGTTGTGCTAGTTCATTACGTTGCGTTCCGTTGGATTGGTGCCAGTAACAAAATACTTTATGAGTATTAAACTGGTCATATAACACGATTGAAAAAGTTGGACGATGTATATGCCAATAAGTGTCTAATATGATAACTGGTTATCGTCAAACTTCATAAAGGACCGACAAATGCATTATGTATATTAATTTGGATAGTGACAAACGTTTTAGGACCGCCCGTGCCTCAATACTCTGCATCATTCCGCCTAGTGGACGTTTTCAGCTAACCTTCAGAGCTATCCGAATTTTATCATCGTTCAAAAAGAACGTGCGACGTGTGTGCAGAATAATTGTTTAATATCATAATATTCTGAAATTGATTCATCGCCATATTAAATACTTAAATGTATTAATAGGCATTCATGGTCCCCACATAATTATTTTTCAAAAAGCTCTACCATACACAATTTAATCGATCAAAGACGAAGTGCTAGCGATTGGAGCGGATTGGGACATGCTTCCATAAATCAGGAACATTTATTAATCGATGATTAAGGGAATGATTTTTTCCCAAAGGTATACGTCATCATTACGATTGCCATCATTCATAAACCTAACACTCTGCACAGATACCAAAATGAATGTAGTGTTACACAAGTTCGCGTTGCATTTTCAGGAGTGCCTTGTGGCTTTCGTCGAGCACGTGTTTGGCCTGGACGCTTGCAAAATGTTGTCAATATGCGTATATATCACAATATTATTATCTATATTGTTGCGAATGGCAGCAAGTAAATGCTTTGTCGAACCAATGAGCCACCATTACCACCGCTGTTTATGTGATTGGATTATATTAACCATCGATGAGTCATGAGCAACAAATAAAACCACTACGTGAATCACACAGAAGCTTAATTCGTTATCTTGGTGAGCGTTTTTGATGATGAATAGCACTTATTGCCATCATTAAGCCACTAGGTTGTTGTACAAGTTGCTAGTAACGACGTAAAGTGAATAAATAGTTTTGCGAGCTAACGGATACAGTTAATGAATTATGAAGAGTGGAATATTCCCTTCAGACGACCATGGTTACTACTTGGAGACTTCGTAATTGCTGTGATATGCTTGTAGAAAGCAGTATTGAAAAGGTACTCTCGTTCGCTATGACCCTCAATTATCGGGACTCGACTGATCCTGGTTATGAAATCGCTATATTTTATTCATAAATCACCATTTATCGACATCGGTGGTCCCGGCTGTTGGCAAACTAACAGATATGCTGAGTGGGTCTGTGGTAGAGAATATAATGCACACTTGACGATATGTTGTTGTCTGATTTACTATTAAGTAAATGATTTTATCATAGGAATTATCACCCCTCAGTCAGCCCACACTAGGGTGATAGATAATAATGAACACGATGACTTACATATGGATTGGTACGATATATGTGTCTTTTTAATCAGCACATATGCTTCGTCTAATTAAATCCTGACCTCTTAATTGTGTTTCTGAGACTATTGATACCTTTATAGATATGCAATTTCTACAATTACGCGTTGGTCAATGCGGTTATACAGGGAACTGTATTTTCTAGGTGGTTCCAAAATGCCATTGTTGTTTGACGGGTGTGCTGGGATGGCATTGCTGTTACATTGCAATTATTCATTGAAGCACATTCTCTGTTACAACAGTAACGCTGTGCATAACAGATTGTGAATACTTTTAATCATTCATTCACTGATGAACTATGCTTCTTAACGAAAAGCGCCCAATTTTGAATGTCATTAAGCTAAAACCTCATTTGTATGCGACCTTTTCTATCATGTGCTTGGTGAAAGGTCATATAAAACATGGTGAATTAGTCAGTAAATCACATTTGCAACTAAATCGTCTAAGCAATGACTGCAAACAGCAGCTTTCTGGGGAGCGATTCACACAACAGCTGTGCCCTTACGCGAATACATACTACCAACATTCGGGGCAAAATGTGAACACGCGAACAGAGTGAATTTTGCGGTATTTAGCACTGGCGACACCAGGTGGACATTTTAGGTATCATATCAAAGCGAATGATTCATTATGAACGTCTGTAGTTAAAGTCGACAATGGCGTAAATAATGCAACATGTCATGAAGGAAGAGATAACTAACGTTCGCACTTTGTTGTAGACGTTGCCTAGATGACACTGTGTTGGTACGGGTTCTGTCGGATGGTTCTGTCGGTTGGAGGGATGGTGGTTGGCATGGCATGTGCCATTTTATATCTACATTGTGCCAATGTGGCAGCTAAATAGCATACCAGCAGGCTTTGGCTAGGACCTACATGTATAGTTTTGCTAGGGCAATTGCTAACAGAAAGAGTTGACACTGACAGGTAATATTGTACTTGATTGGTCACCTAACAGCTAATACAAAGAGCCCACGTTAAAGTGTGGGTGATATCTTGTGTGAATGCATGGATGACTTAGAATGTCATCATGATTGACTATCATGAAGCTATGTGCCCTAGTGCTTGGCCAAATTCGGGGGGATGTATCCAATTTTTTGTTAGGATTTGTTGTCTCTTAAGATGCAGGTTTGCGCGGCTATTGCACCATATGAATTATTCAACGGACTGAAATATTATGTGGTCGACCTATGATGGATTATCAAGTGGCACACAGAGAGGAATTGTATTGAGGAGAACTTATCCTTTTATTTTATATTCTAAGTATGTTATGATTGACGAATGACCTGAGCGATACTTCACGCCTACTCACCAAGACGCGTGGCATCGCCTGTTGATGCGCTACTGTGTTTGAAGTAGACTTTGGACAAAATCCATGTAGTAGAATTTGGAAATGACAATATGACATTTGTATTTACTAAAGAGAAATCAGTGTTAAATAATGCACAGATAAATGAACCGAAGACGAAAAACAGTTGATCCTGCCTACATTAATGTGCAAAAATGTACGACTGTCGTTTTCTCCGAGGATTTTAATGATGATGCCATTTAGCTTTGATGTTTATTATTCCATGAATAATTAAGAAGATGGCAATAAAGCAAACGAGGCGCTTGACGACGAGGATAAATAAGTAATTTCAAATATGCTTCATAGCAAGTATGCCGCGTCAGGGATGTGTTGTCGACTGCTAGTCGATAAATGGCCACTAGCATTTTATGATATAACTGAAGCGCACGTGTGCAGTCAACATTTCTTCTTTGCGCATCCAATATCATCTCTAGTTGGCTGTTGCATGCTAATCACACCATATTTACACTTTTATAAAATGCTTATCATTTATTGCTGCGGCAATTTATCTAATGATTTGATGTTTGCAGGCAAATACCCTTCTTGCACAAGCAAAGACTGATTTCATGTCATGTCGTATTCACATGGGTGTCATTAATGCCGAACTGCTCCGTTCTCTTTTTGCATGCTCAAGCGTGTTGTGTTTAATTATGATGCCAAATTACTATTTACGATACACGAAGATAGCAATGATTATGGATGAATATACCAGCAAACATACCGCATATGATACACATTACGTCGTTAGAATGTTAATTTTTATTTGAAAATATGAAATAATCCGTGACATTTAATAAAATGAGTAATGAAGATGTGACTTGATATGTGATTTGTGCGCGATCGTTGAAACTTGAATTATGGCAATGAGATCACCTCTATAGATAAAGACCGCCACCCGAAACTCAGATCACTCTACAATTTGATATGCATAATTCAGTCGTCGTTAAGTGAGCCTAAAGCAATCAAATCATAATATCAAACGCAAAAAATCTTTTAACTTTCCCTCTAATGTAATGTAACCAAGATTCACAAAATTTAATATTGGAAGAGGGTTTTATTCTTCATAATATATGAAGCTTTGGAGTCCGATGACATGATTTGATTCCCTTTGTACAAATTAGCGTCGCAAGCTATGCTAACTGTGCGCATTTGCATTGTTATTTCCCCACAGAGGCCAATCGTTATTCACATATTCATCAAATATCCTCGTGTTTTACATGACCATAATTGAAGAATAAAGTTTACAATATTTTTACGTACGAAACGGTTTATATTCATGCTCAGTACGACGACGAAACCCGCAACAAACAAATGTATATTAATATGTTAGCGGACACACTACGTAGTAAGCAACTGCAATTATATCAACAGGTTTATTGCAAAGGATTACGTTTGCAAGCAAACGGTCACATGGTTGCCAGCCAATTTACTAATTTACTCTTCCTGTTAGTTTACTTCAGTCGTAAGAAGGGTCGCAATTGGCTCATTATTGCGCAGGTCACATTATAAATAAGTGCTCCGCAAAATATTTTCATAAAACATGATTGATTATCCGGTATATCATAGATTTCCATAATGACTGGAAATACATGTGTGACTCTTGATGTGATTTCGGCCTAATCTCTGTAAAATAGCTAATGTTTGGGTGCAACTTAGGCAGGTGCTGAATAAAAATGTGTGAAATAACGTTGTTTGGTCGCACTCCATGGCTAATGGGTGGAAATATAATCTTCGTAAGTTATCTCACTGTCACGTCGTGTTATGAGGGGAAAACTGAAGGAATCAGATCGTTGGAGTGTGTTTTCCTATATGATCTCTGTGAATAACATTATTAGAGAGGAAATACACAGAGGTACGTCCGGCAATTTGCGTTCCGCATCCCACTGAGTATGCCACACTTCTGCTCGGGGATGATTTGGCTTGATGGTACCATTTGGGATATTTAGTGGTCAATTACCATTGATGCATTCATGTGACTGCGACCTGCTATTTGTAGCTTTAATTATTTTGTTTATTATCTGAGTCAATCTATTCAGATCAAACGTGTCAACCAGAGATCGGCACGTGAAGCTTCAATATTACATCAATGTCAAAGATTTGATCCGCTTGCAAGGGCAGCGGGACCATACTGGGAATTTACAATCGCCGCCCTTAAAAAGACCCTTTTCCAATGTGGTCAATGAAATCGCTTTTGGCGGAAAAGAGACTAAAAGCGATTCACAAAACCTGCTGAGTCCCATTGTCAGTTTAGGGTTGAAGTTGCCGTTTTTTGTCAAGGCTTTAACGCGTGTCGGATCAAACAGAAAACTGTGTGCAGTAGTATGATTATGCACTTACTTTGCGAGGTTTCAGCTTTCTCTGGCTGCTTGTTTGGTTCCTTATGACATTTATATTTCCTTGCGTTGTTGAACCATAGGTTTTGTGTCGCCTGACGCCGCTTGGTCGTGTAGCATATAGCATTGCAGCTACGCAAAAATGACCCCCACCACACTTTTTACCCGCGGATGAGTCGATGACCGGAGAGATACGGAAATGACAGAACGTGCTCACCTTTTGTTGGATTGTCCCTGCCTTTTCGTCTAAGTTTTTAGCGCTAGTTATTGTATGGTCCAATCTGGACACTGTCATAAATAGTGAACAGGTTGGCAGTGTAATATGCTGTGCAAAATTTATCTTGCCAAGTAGCACAAACATATAGATAAAAAGGATAAGCTGTATGTGAACATCAGTGCTGTGCCCCCGATCGGCAATTTAGGGTGCAGGCATCAAACGATAACTTCACAGGAGGCTATCAACCATTATCGCCATTTGACATCCATAACACTGCATAAAACTTGATAACGTCCCCTTTACCACCCATTTGAAAATATGTCTGTCATCAAAATGTACAGTTGCATTCAACCGTTCCTATCAACGACAACATAGAGCCGACCATGGTCGAAACTTTTGAATTCTTAGATGTATTGAGGTCGAACCGCTCGGTCATAACTGTTCGCCTTGTCAACAAAGACCCTGAACTGTGAAATGTGCGTCAGGGTAATATATTCCTCCAAAATAGGTTGCTTTGTTTAGTTCTTAATGATGCAATTGAATCAATACTTGCAGATTACTTATTCCTATTTTGTCATTAAATAATCCTGCTTGATATATAGAGCACATTTGCTGATGGTTTGAACCGTTAGCAGTGATGTTTACTTCAAGTCAACAATTCTGCAGCATTGCAAGAAGAATAATGATACAGCTGTCTACTTAAATCCTTCCCATCTTAAACAACAATCTTATTCCGTTATTTGTAAAATTAGCTCAATATTACAATCAATATATGGAGTTGTCAAGAGGCGATAGCATATGTGTTTTTAACACAATCATATATTCCAAAATAATTGCAATCTTCCCAATTACTATCGAATCGGGAGGTGGGGGCGGCCTTGAGATCAGAACGGTGAAAAACGCTAGTTTTTTTATGTTGTGAAGAAGAGTACGGTCAAAATGCTTCTATCGTGATTTCGCACAAAGCTAATTCATCACGTGAATCGAATGTGAACCTCATCAAATAAACGCCGTGCAATAACACAGCTACTTACGTCCTAATGACTATGATGCGAGTGTGTATGTCAACCATTACAATAAGCTAGCACCCGTTTATCATATATTAATTTTAATGTTTTTATTGCAAGAAATAATCATGCACCAATCACGTTTCTATATATCGAGAGTGCGTTAACAGGTTGATCATCTACTTAACGATGGGAAAAATGGCTTACCACCAATGACTACCCAGTGAATTAACGGTAATCAAATAGTCTTATACTATTGTTCAAGCGCAAAACAAATATACCAAAGAGGTTGGATGGGGCCCGTAGCCATGCCACATTTCCCATTCGCTGCACAGTTTGTTCCAATTTGAATTACATCCAGCGGATGTCAATTATCTGCTGAGAATGTCACAGATAATTGTGGTGTCCTACCATCTCCTCAAGGCACAATAAACTATTCGCATTGAATGGCAAACGCTAGTACAGTGTAAAGCAAACAACGTGGATTCTACTGATTAAGCTCAAGTTACAGTGCAGACACAAAATGCTTTCATAGATGCAAATAATGTAAATCGTTGATCAATTCAAATTGCGCCATACATAGCACGTAAGTTGGCTTAGAGGATTATTTAATTATATCAGTTTTAGTTGGAGCTTCACATTAAAGCTTTACACGTGGTTGCTTTACTGTAGGGACCAGAAACGACAATCACGACATTATATAGGCATGACCTTGTCTCTTCAATTTACAAGTTTTTGTAACTTAGCAAATAACATGCTTTGGTAATTACGTCACTTGTTGTCAGATTAACATCAAATAAAAGTATGAAGCTTCTGTAGAAGTGGTCAACTGGCATTATCCTCGCGCCGCTCCCAGAGGTTAAAGTCTAATAGTAAGTCAGAATTTGCCACAGGGGTAAATGCCACAATTTCAACAACGGAGATATAATTAAACGGTCAGATTTTGCCACTCGGGTAAATGCCACAAATGCAGCTACAGAGAGAGTATTAAACTGCAATGGACATTTACCATATTCAGTCATATGACTGAATGTATGTCGAGATTGCAATAGATAGTGTGCTGGCGTTAGACTGGCCATTGCACAAGCAAGATAAAGAAGCCAATTGGCGAAGCTTTTGGAACTGGTTTGATGTGATTTTTGTGCTGAGAAGCTGCAGATAAATATCATTAACATGAGTTGCACTTAAGCAATATCACTCTAAATGTTGTTGTATTTTATATAGTTGGAAATAAATTTGACACTGGGCCAAGCGGACCATTGTGGGTCAAATTTGCAACCCACAGAGATCGTGAACATGTATTCAGGGCCAAATCTCGTGTCACAATGCAAAACATGAAATATATTCATGTTAATGAAGATCTTACACGGCTGCTATGCTGGACACACAACTGATGATATGGTGATAGTAAGCGTTCGAGAGTACTAGCATATATCAAATATAGACACGTATGCCCATTCAAGATATTATGCCTTAAACAAAGATCATATGTGCGTAGTTTCGATTTAGGTAGCCATTGGACTGTTAAAGCCATCAATTCAAGTGTTAGTCTATTTATCACTCGCCCCAAAAATTACGCTGCTGAAATTATTAGAGGACAGCAGCTTCATAAATTAATATGGCAGTTGCTCGGTTATATGCATAGGCAACAGCGTCAATGACAAGGAAATAATAAACGGGTATATGGTAGTGCTGACCATTTAATTTGGGGAGCCCCTCATCCACATGCAATTTTCATTTTCTTTGAGAGGCAATAAGCTATTACCTTACGATAATGTACGAAAATTTCTGACACATTACTTCGTCTCACAAGGCACTGTTTGCCTTGACAGGAGCAATTTGAGGGGAGCAGTTGTAACAGAATTGTAACAGCCTTGGGCTATGTTTCACTTTTAGGGGTGCTCGGATTCCAGTGTAGACTAATTAATAATGTCATGATGTACCAACATCACAGATACAATCACATTGATATTTTTTTCGAATATTGCAACTATATTCATTGAAGGTGAGGAAATTCTTATTTGCTTTAAAAATAAGCAAAATCTTGCATCGACCATGATATAAAACCACTTCACTAATTTTTTTATGACTAGAATGGTCAGCCCCTGTGCATCAGCTCTTATATTTCTTAATGGTCATCGCATTTTTGTTAATTAATTTACAATTTCAATAACCAATACTTCGGATTCTGTGGGATGAGGGGAGAAAAATTTCAGTTTGCTGTATTGAATTGTATTGCAGTTTTGCACATTACCATAGGGTGGGCTATCATTTGCATCGCCCACACACAGAATCAATAACTATGAACGTTTGTGTTCTACAGTGTGTTGAAATGCAATTCTTCAATGTGGCTTATACAATTAGTTTCTGCCGCATTATAAAAATTATATCATGCACAACGTTTGGTGATGGATGACATGGCATTGAATATGGCAAGGCTACCTTAACGTCGTTTGCAAAATTGACTATAATAAAGGAGAACACAATGGAATAATCCTTGAGACGTATTGTATTATACCAATAAGATAACCCTACGCTAGGATGGATGTTTAATCTGTTCACTGCGCGTTGATGTTTTGGTGTTGCGCATTACATTTCATCGACCCAATTAGTAATAATCTATGTTGCTACGGTAACGCTGAAAATCACTGATGGTAGATACATCAATGTAATTGAAGAATCATTATATAAGCTTCACGTAAACAACATTTGCATATTATCATGTTAGGCTTAAAACTTGATTTTCCGTGTGTGAAATAAATGCAAAACAATACCTGAGCAACATATTCATGCCATTGTGCGAGGTGGGGGTTCACGGTTTGAAGTGATTGAACTATCACAATAAACACAAAAAAACAATGTTCAATCTATGTCTTTGTTCAAAACGCTGGCGTTCCATCAATCAATACGAGCCTGAACATTGCCCAAGTTTGAGTGTCATTCGCATACAGCCTCAGTACCCATATCCCATTTAGAAGGTCGAGCAATCAACAAAACGGCTGTACGTACGTGCAGGAATAATTACAACGTTGTAGCTGGTGAAATGTCAAACTGTGAAGGAAGTTGCTGAATCACAGTGTTTTACACAAGCGACAATAACGTTAACATCAAAATTGAAGTAGCTGGGAATTGGAGTATTATATTATCTACGTTTATTGCTCTGGTGAAAATATCCAACTTAGGTGAATGTACGTAGACAATAATACAACCCGCATCGCCACTGATTACACACTTTTTATTTGTGTTGCTAGTTTTCATGCAGAAAAGCCTTGTTATACAAACACGCACCCGCATATGATTGGATAGTCCGCATACCACGTGCTAAGGTCCTTGTCTGTTCGCAATATTCCTACGATACCCTAGCTATGAGCTTGTATATAAACAACGGAAATAGCTAGTTTACAAGCCTCTATGGCCGAAACCAGCTAAAATATATCGTTTTCCTACCACACTTTTCTCATTACGCTAAATTGTGGTAAGACTGCCTTATATTGCGTTATACTTCATCTGTATCTTTATCAGCTTGGTTTTTTATAATCATGATCAACGCGAGTCGGCTGAACCGATGGCAAGCAGCACACTATAATGCCATTATCTATGTATCATAACGTATTGATTTACCTAGGTTAGAATTGTTGATAACTCTTTGATGGACTGGTTGGCACTGTCAAGTGTTAATTGTGGCGCTCAATATTCACATGGATATCAAATGTAAAAATAAAGCGTACACAATGAAGAGAGTGAATCAGTGGTGTGGTACACACTCGTTGACTTACAGTGAATATGTCTTGTATGCACATCTCGGGGTTTAGGGTTTGTAAACACTTGTATACAGATGCTTGGAAACTGAATTCTAATGCAGAGGTGATTCCATCAACGTCTATGGCATGCAAAACTAATTCTGGTCAATGATGCCAGTATAGATGCCCGGACAGGGCGGGCATGTGACGATAGGGTGGAGGGTATGCATTGTGAGAGGTAGCAGGTGACAGTACGGCACAAGTATTATTTGTTGCGATATATCATCTATGAAGTACAGCAATTGGCCTTTATCCGCTGTAAGACTGTGTTATAGCATTTACTCACTGCCATCCAGAACAATATGAAGAATGATAATTCGATATATACGCAAACTGACAATGTCTATCAAGCGTCCGTGCCAGACCCATTAATCAATATACTTATCGTGCGAAGTGAGCAAAAAGGCACTCCCGAAATACAGTATCACCAATGTTACTAGTGCACTATTCGTCCGCAGTTATTTCTTAGCAAATGAAATTTAAACTTGCAACAATAAGTCGATTTTAATAGCACATGAAATGTGTTTTCGCGAGATAAGGTCTAGTCTGCTGGAAGCCATCTTTAAGATGAATTACAAATCATACCTATATCGATGATCGATTCGACAACAGTTCAGGTAATTGGATGAATAATGAGCAGCATGTACCATACACTTACACAGCATCGTCATAAACAATAATTAGGCAGTCACTGCTGTCGTTGCGCAGAACTGACCCGATGAAAAGCTTCAATCGGCATTGCAGTTGCAGCAATATCTTGAACGAATGTTTTGTGATAATCAATTGACAATACGTCAGACGATATGTTAATGGTTTTTTGTTTCATGAAAAATAATTCAGGCATTACGTAATGTACTCTAAACACATACCTTTTATCTCAATTAAATTATACGCCATACCTACGGAGTAGCCGCAGCTGAAGGAAGCCGCTATGTGTACTCGGATCACCCTTCCCAGCGTCCTATCCAATGTAGCCTTGTGCCACTTTGCAAGATTGATGCAATTCAATCATCATATCAGACGTTTAGTGGCATGAACTTAATCACATCAGAAAGATGCTGGAAGAGGGGACGCTTACTGAAATAATACATAAATATTTATGGCATGCAGGTTGCTCCACAGCACGTTGTCTAAATATGATTCCGGAACATTGATACCAATGTGTGTTAAAGAACACACATGGTAATAATAGCTAGAGTTGGAATAAAGCTGACTCCGTTGGTTTAAATAACATATCCTTGAAAACAGCCAGGAAAGAACTGTAGGGGAATAAAAAAACGAGAAGACATTATCGGCTTGAACAATAATCTATGATAAGCGGAGAAGACTTACAAACCAAACTCAGCATTGTATTTAACATGTACGCTCCCGATTTGTGTTCTGGATAACGGGTTTCCTTGCTATTGGCTTGATTGAACTTGAGTAAAGATTTGGCTAAATGGTATCATTCAATTTGCCTTGTTTGTGATCTAACAGCGATTTAGGTGACTCGGAAAAAAAAATTGTATAATTCCATTGCTGTCCGCATGGATTAGCGATTCGTATACCGAGGTAGTTTACCATAGTTTGATTTATAGCCATCGTTATGGGCATTCCATTTGTGCCTGCAAAGGAAAATGCCGGAAAGTAAATAAAAACCACTTGGCGATTCCAAATAACACTGGATTATAACCTCTGATCAATTAAAGCGTTGTGTGTCTTCTCTGGACCTCCTGAGAGCAAGGGTTGTAGACATGTCAAGATTGTTTTGGATGATTTATCTCACGAAAACGACATCACACATGCATGAATGCTAAAACCACATCAAGAGAAATAAATTGTTGTGCCGCCTAACAATTTCGGTTTGTTTATAATCTTCGTTATATTGTAATTTGTAAGTTGGTTATCAATTGATATAACTCTTTGTTAGGCAACTACTCCGGTCGTTTAAAAATGGATTTGCTAAATGACATTTGTCATGTTGTTTTGCTGCGTAGCATTAATCCTATTTTAACCTTACGCGACATCATAGATGCTGCAGGTTGCGGAGGATGTAATAAGTTACGTGTACTTTCATTTTATGCAACAGGGCATTAATCCAATAACAGTTCATGCCAGCAATGACATATCGTTATTAGTTGGCTGCAATAATCTTCGATCCAAGGTGCGTAATATATACGTTGTGAACAACAGCTTTAGCAGTAAGATAGGGTAAATGAATCAATAAACTGTAGCAAAATTTTGATCGAGTTATTCACAGGAATCTATGCTTCGAGATTTGATACTAGTACAGAGGTAACACTTGTTTCAGGGCATAATGGATTACACTCTGTTATGTTGAATGAGGCAATTAAACAATTTATTGCGTAGTTAAGCTAACCGAATCTTTGGTTGTTGCGGATATTCATAGGAGGATATGCTCGGATATTTAGCAATGTCAATTAAAACGAGTGTGTTACACTAACATACCGTGCATTGCGCCACCTAGCCTCATGAAAGTCGAGCATGATGGCAATGCTAATCACACGTGCATTTCACCTATACATTTACCCGTGCATGCCCTTCACACGTAAAGTGTTTACCTAAGGTTCTAATATAACAATACACAACGAAAATGCATGCCAACGTGCGTTTGATGGTATATATAAAACGTCTTAATAGGATACGCATGTGATAAACATGAATATCTTACTGTTTTTAGAACACAGTTCGATCGGCTAAATGGCTAGCTATGAATACAAAATCGCTACTTATACTAATAGCCAAAACAATGCATAAACCACTAGAATTGCATATCCTAACAGATTCCGTCAAAATTTAAAAAGATGTTGCTAACACGGGAATGTAAGCATCGTTTAAAAAAGCCTTGTAATAATCAGTAGCAGGGCAGAATAATTGCAGCCGTTTTCAGCTACCTGACATTTGCTTGGATCATTAAAGAACATCTGCTCTGTACTTTTATGAAAATCGTCTTTTGTTTGCAGTACGTCGTAGGTTTAGCGTGTTGTGCCAAAGAATACCTACAATGTTAATGCATTCCATTAACGTCCACGTGGTTCAGTGTCTTGTCCTAGGCTCGTTTATCATGGTGTGTATCTCAGATCCCAGTTACTAAAGATAGATTTTTTTGCTGACTTAAGCCTCTTGCTGCCATTGCCAACCTTGATGGCTACCACATCCCCCCTTAGACCTTACGCATTAGACATCTAGTGTGCACGTGCCCTCTCAATATAGATATGCCACCAAACGAGATCAATTATGACAAAAGGTCGAATATCGAGCGTAAATACAAGGAGTCCCGTGCATGGTTGAAAAAGACGCATGCAGCGCACGCTCAGCGCAACAAGTCTTATCTGGCACGAAAACATTGTTTTGAACACTTAGTAAAGCATCAAACCAGTCTATAACACATTATGTGATAGCCCATTTATGATGCTATTTCGCTACATGTATATGCAATGATTCCTTATACATACTTATGGCCCTCTAAAGGTCTTCCACGAATGGTCAAGATACGTATTTATACGTACAAATCCAACCTTGTGAGCCTATTTATATTTGCGATGTCAGTCAGTGAATATAATCCAATGGCCATATTTGTTTTAAGACGTGAAAAATTGCAGTGGTTTCCCATGGTTCTCCCTTCGGCCGGGAGTATAATACTACATCGGTTGTATGGCAAACATTCAAGTAAATTTGTCCGTGGAAGATTCTAAGGAAAGACAGCCATTGGTTATCGAATTACCAATGACATACATTGCATGAAGGCCAGGCAGATCGTACTATAGTTAATTAACATATTACCATCACCACTATAATGTGGCAGATGCTATAATACCTTGAGCTCTGGTTCGGAGTATGCAAGCTATTAATCTGTGAGTTCACATTTACTGCACGGTTAACTTGATGAAGGGCAATGTTTTATATTTATGACAAACAATGCCACAAAGAGATCAATTATTAAGCTACGATAGGTTAAGTTTGCCCAGATGTTGACGCATGAAAACAACAGGTTCTGGAAAGGATACCATCAAAGAAGTTTTGCATGCTGTGCTATTCATGATTCGACAACTTGATAGCTGTACATTACGATCTGCGCCTGAATGAATAATATAATAACGCAAAAAGAGGTATCATGGTGCTTGATGGCAAGTTAACATAATATCAAAAAATGGATCGCGCCTATCGATTGGTTGCACAGGTTGGCTGTTGATTGTTGGTTGTGGTGCAAATCCCTTTATTTGCACTGACTTTCTCCCTTTTTCCGTCAGACGCATTTCCTGTGAGCGAAAATTGACGACATATTAGTTGCGCAACCTAACTTGCTTGATCTGGCAGTTGGCGTGATAAGCGGTGATCCAATGTAAAACGTCGCCATATAGAACGCAGCTTCGTGGCTTAAAATTAACTGATGGTGGACAAAGTGGTCTGTATTTAAGCAATGTGCGCAAATAAACAAAGTTATAAATCAATTTGATCTGTGAAATTAAAGTCGTAGTGCCGTCCTAGCCTGTGTGTTGATTATGATGCTTATTATACTTTGTACGCGGAACGGAAATTACAGAAGTAATTTGCTAACGTAATACGCATTAAGTGAACAGGTAATAGTAGCTAAATAATAACTACATTACCTTGGCCAGTCTTAGTAACATCCCAAAACATTTTTGGCTCCCCTGGGGCATATTATTCTGGGATACTGCTCTGCATATTTACACCAGTAAAAGATCAAACTTTGCATTCTATAATCTATGTGTATTGAACAATAACACAGCTAGCATAAAGTTACAATTGATCGATACAACGACGCGGTCATCTAATACGATAGCTTACTTTTAACCGTGTGGTGTCACGAGTGGCTAAGTAGAGCTTATACGAATTCTTACGTTGAACCACTGCATAAGCGCTGGTTGATCATACACGGCCGGACATTCAATTATCCCACCATGTACCACTGACTGATATGACTAACATATAAAAGAGCACTCGCCGTAGTAATCCTTCCGGTTGACGTATTTTGTTATTGTTGATGATATCCAGCATGTAGGCTTTCATATCTCAAAGCACGCACATTTCATTCATCCAGTATAACTACTTTGCACAATGTTTGCAACCATATATGAACCATGCATTTCACTTGTCAAACGTATGTACAGGGGATGAGGATGGAGTAGCCGTTTCGGGTTACCTGTCATTCAAGACATTTGAGTAATCGGTAATTGACGACCAATTATTCACGGTATCTGACAGGTTCAAGCTAGCCAGTCAATATGCGTTGGTAAACAGACCAGGCGCCCCATGCTAGTTCTACAGACATACCCTGCAAGATTAATGTAACATGTCTGATCAGTGCAATATCAGTTAGAGCAGCTGGAAATCTACGAATAATAGCATTGTACTCCGCACTATTTTGATTGTCATGGTTTTCTGTTACATGCACAAATAAGAATTATTGAAGTGTGAACAACCCTGCAAACCTAGCAACTACATTTACGTGGTTACATTTGACCCGCGATGAAAGGTGTATATATTCCTGTCACGTCTAAGCTGTGATGTAGATTGCCCGAGCCACTAAGGAACTCCAGTGTTGCATGCAAAATAAAATGTCTATGGTTCAAAAGTATAAAACAGTAAACGAGTACTTCAAACAATGTCATGAAAATTGTTGTTACGACATTGTGTATATCATTTTACGTCGTTATTCGAAGCATTTATCACATACCCAGGCATATTTAATGCATGAAAATAGCCTCATGGTTTACATGATTAATGATATTTCATTCTATGAACAAATCGGTCATCGGAAGCTGCAATAATGATACTTGATATGCATAGATACATGTACAATTTGTGATTAACGGCGTTACTGTTGCAACATAGACTTTTCTTGATAGGGTCGACAAAATGTTATGGAAAATATCATACCATTAACGAACAATAAACCGATGAATAATTCAACCAAGCGTTTGGTAATCTTATTGACTGAAGGCGCAGTTTAAACAAAATGTTGCTTGTGGTGTCTGTCTGCTGTCGACATATTAAAACAGCAAATAAACAAACTTGCCACGGTTTATCAAATACAAACTATTGCGAGACAGTGTTGACCTAGCCTCGGGTGATTTTATCCGTGTGTGATCATTTGTGCTTCAACAAATTTATTAGAACAGGATTTCGATCGACAAAAAAATTGGTATTATAATCCTTATGCACCTCTGTCTGGGTTGACCGAGGGTTATTCGACCAATGAGAAGAGGCTATTCTTTGCTTGATAGTAGCTCAGTCTACCAAGTTTGACAAAAGACACTTCCGCAAGCCAACTCTGTATGTTTGTTAGTTTTCAAACAGCAGTTACTACAACAGGTTAATTCGCCGCATATGGATACAAAATCGTTTCGTATAAAACAAATGGACAAATGTCATGATTGTAACAGTCGGAGACTGTACTCTTATGGTAGATTTCAGCATATATTCAATGATGTTGCCACTGCTCTCCTATTTAGTGAACACAATAATGTTGACGTCATGAAAGAAGCCTTGAGATATCAATGACATGGCTCCATCAACAATAACTGTAAACGATGTTCTTGAACGAAATTGAGCTGGTTGTAATACAAATTAGAAAAGATATAATTGACGAATTAGCGCTCAATGCAATACCGGGCACAGCGTTTATAATTGCTTATGCTCCACAAGAAAGGCATCAAAATGCCAAAACGTTTGCAGTTGAAACAAGTCGTACAAGAATATCAATGATAACATACGTTAGCATTTTAGAGCATTTGCTGTCTGTAATATCTTGTGTTCTTTTCATCTGCCATGTATGCGACTAAATGTTGTACGTGCGCACACTCCACCAAGCAAGCGTTATGTTTATCCACGAAAGGACCGGTCGGAGCAGAGTCACATCGCCTGAATGGTATCATTTACACTGATTGTAGTTTATAGCCCACCGTAGCATTATGAGTTATTTGGCCGACAGCGATGCAATTTAGCACATTAACGTCAGCATATTCTAGTGTTTTGCTTCTTATGCTCGTTAATCATTGTTTCATTTACCGCCGGTGCATTCGGTATCCCCTTTGTTTATACAAATGTGGTTTTGTCATTTTCAATTAGCTATGTATATTCCAGTTGCTATCCCGCCTATACTTTCATTATGATTCAACAGGGTGCTGTGATTGTGTTCGATATATAGCACGACTTATCGTCAAAGGAAACACAAGAAAGTAAGATTCAAATAATAGACATGCTGCACAGCATCTTATTTTTAACAGGCGGAATGCTGTATAGAAAAGATAAATAAGCACAATTCTTGATAAATATACATTCTTGTAAAATATAAGATTCATATGTTGCACCCAGGCCATACTAAAATGCTGCTATGATTGAACAAAGCGAACATTGATTCACGATCAATATCGAGTAATTAAGGGTATCATGGTAGAGCATGAAGGACATAAGCAATGAGTTATAGTGCTGTGCACGCTTAATGCTTCCTATTGCTTGCAAGAACTATCGGTGGAGCAAACCTAACTAAAATGAGAACTAAACAATGCAACTTCGATGGTCGATAAAACATTACATTTCTTAAGATGGATGAATTGTGTCATTAACATAAAATCGACTTTAAGCAAACACTACGTCGGTTGGAATTTGTATTAAATTAACCAGTGTATTACATTAGACCTGTGACATTGAGATCAACACTGACTCAGCTTGTCAAATATAGGGTCGATTTCAGGGTTGCATACTGAGATGATTCATCTCACAAGTTCGCCCCATGCCAATACTACAATGATATATCATCAGTATATAACAAAAGAGTGGTCAAATACCATAGGTCAAAAAGTCTACACTGATTGCATCTACTCGGCACCCTTCGGACAATTCGGTGCCATAACAAACCGATTTATGCCGTTATTTCAAGCCGCCATTCAACTTTAACCCGTTAGATTTAATTTATTATTGTCGACAGTGATCAGTTTATTTATTTAGCCGTCCGCGTGGTTCAGCGGTCAGTGTTGTGCCGTGTTAATACGCATCATTTTCTGCAATTTACGACTTTAGTTAGCAACTAATTTAGCATTTTCTTCAATAGCAGCTGAGGCTGAATTCAACCGCTCATTATGGTTATGTAATGCCTTGGTCTCCCTTTGTGCACTATGCTATTTCAGACTGTGAGTGAATTAACAGTAGTTAGGATGACATTTACTAGTCACCAACGTTTCATGCCATAGGATCAAACCAAACTTCGCCACAAGCACAACGTAAAACACCTGGAACAAAACTGAAAGACGTGATGCATGAATATATCAAATAATCCTACCCAGTGTTTACACAGCAGGTTTGTGCCATCAAAACTTAATTCAGCAGTTATCATCATCACGCTATTCTGAATTATGCAGCTCATTGGTAAATGTTTGCTCATGTTGGGTTAACAGGATCACTGGAATCATATTGGCACTTTACATTACGTCAAACACGAGCACGATCAAGTCGCCATTTGACTGAAGCCAGTTGTTGATTAAGCGTGATGTTGTCGAGATAAAATGTCAGTTGTAAATTTATTCCATTACAGTACGCGTAGTTCAAGGGTGAATTTAATGCTGTGTTGATTCGCATCATTTGCTGTAATCAGCAACTAACGCATTCGATCGCAAAGCTTTTGTAAATAGCAATGGAGGCTGAATTAATCTTCTCGGTATGGTTATAAAATGCAGTTAAGTTAACGACTGAGTGCCCAACTTTCCGTTTGTACATTATGCTATTTCAGCCTCCACCTTGATTTGAATACACCAGACAGGATATTGTTCTGACATGAGTGTATGAGCCAGAATAACTAGCAGGCTGTGCAGAGTTGGTGTGTATGAAAAACATATTCCACTATAATGTTACAAGTTAAACTGTGACTTAATTAACATTATGCCACAGGTTGAATCCAGCCTTCGTCACATGTAGAAAGTAAAACACCTGAAACCACGCTGGTCTCGTGTGTAGAACGATAGGGAAGGTAAAGCTCGATGAAAAGGTTCGGTAACTTGAACAACACATCACAAACTTACACGTTAAAACAGCATGCTGTATTTACTGATCCAGGACAGAAGAAATGGGGATAAATTATTTACAAGGCATCATCGCAAGTTGATGGCCCTTCATTTCCTACGCAGCAATATCCAATTAAGCATGTTCTTCCTATTAGGTTAACTGCGACCTAACAATATTTGAGATCAGAAGTACGCGATGAGCAAAGGCGTTTAAAGTAGTGCCACATGTAGAGAACAGAGGAGACGATTAATGCTTCCACGTAGACAAAGCAAAGTAGGACACAAAATACAAACCCTGACAAACAAAACAATCCTACTAAAAATATTATATATATATTTATATATATATATATATATATATATATATATATATATATATATATATATATGTATATATATTCATATATATATATATATATATATATCTATATATACATATATATAAACATATATATATATAGATATATATATATGTAATTGTATATTGTATATATATATATATATATATATATATACACATATATATATATACACATATATATAAATTTATATATAAATACATATATAATATATATATATAGAAATATATATATATATATATATATATATATATATATATATGTACAATATACATGTATATGTATATATATATATATATAGAGTGTGTGTGTGTGTGTATATATATACATGCATATATATATATACGAGTACTTAAATAGGCCCACATTTGATGATTAGTAGCTGCATTCTGCGTATATAGATCAGTCCGCATATATACATATATTGCAATTTATACATTTTCATATTTGCATATGTGTATAAATATATGTACAGTTATATATATATATAATATCACTATCATTATATATATATCTATAGGTTAATTATATATATATAATATATATATATCTATCATACAAAGGAATATATAGAAATAATGATATAAATATATATATAGATATGTATAAAAATCGGCAATATATCAACTAGCCACAAAACGGAACAATGCTATGAACCTCACACCGAGGGCTTTATCACGGTTTTCAGCTATATGATGGTTTGTTGAATAAGGCCCACATATGATTAATACCTGCATTCTTGCGTCAGATCGTCTGCATATCGCTCTCACACACGCACGAATTCACACATAGACAATCATGGCTACAAAATCTCGGTCGGCAGCAAGTCACTAAGCCACATCATGAATTCACACCGAGGGCTTTCTCTTCAGAAATGATCACACTCGCGTCCCAGGGTCCAGATAAGGACTGCGAGCCTAGCAAAACATTGGCTCTTTAAAGGAAATCACACTCGCGTCCCAGGGTTCAAGTCCAGGCGTGCACTTGGCCATAGAATAATTCAAGTCCAGGCGTTCTCTATGACAAAACACGCATACAGTGAGACAAGTCGAATTTGCCTCTCTTCCGTTGTAGATTATGCGTGTAGTTGCAATTGAAGGATGTATGATTTAATGGCGTTACTCTCCATGTAGTTCAGTGTTTTTCGTCAATGGAAAAAGATCAACGCCACAAGGGTCGGACGGTCGTTTAGCAACGTATTACGATAACAACTGTAATCAAGAGAATGGCAATAAATGTTAAACCATAACTGTGTGCATGATTAATCGTCTTGCACTGTAAGACAGTTCATCATTGTTTACTCATAACCAGCGCTTTAATTTTTGCTTGCGTCTGCAAATGGTAATTCCCGAGTGAAAACATTTGCAACTTCCTACTGTTGGTAATCCCAAATAACATGGAGTTTTATGGTACCATTAATCGCTAGATTACAGCTTATAATTTGTTCAAGCGTTCTGGTTATTATCTGGTCTTACTCAGAGATAACACGGACTGTGGATTAGTCGACATCGGAGGTGCATGATGAAATGCCTAATCGGAAGTGCATGATGAAATGCCTAAAAAAATATTCATGTGAATACATTGCGAAGACTTCTTCAAATTCATCAATGATTATCATCATCGTAATATTATGATGTTTGCATGAGTTTTCATAAGTCACAGCTCGTTATTTGGCTATTACTCCTGCTGTGGTACTTGAGTGATTGTCTTACAGTCATCTTTCCTCTGATTTGCATCATAATATAGTGTGATTTGTGAAGAGACTGGACAAAAATAGATACGCTTATTTCTTTTTGTTCCTTAGGAGCCGGTAGTACTTAAAAGCATAGATAACAGTAGACCTTCCTCGGGCTCCACTTGTTTTAATATAGCACCGCCTTCATCAAACCTTTCTTTACTTCTGGCTTGTTGCCTGGTAAAACGGCTTTGTTGGAGAACAGTATTCTTAAAACAACCATGCAATCATCAATCAAAACCATTGTTGTTTGGAAAAAGCGTAAGTGTATGCTATCAAAATTGACTTCCAAAATTATATCACAAATAATGTACCTGCTTCAGGCGATTTATATGTGTTTCATAGCCTGAAGACTGTTGACTGTTGCATTACCCTTAGGTCATAGAGGCAACAATCAGCAGTGAATGGTATCTTTAAAACATGCCTACCTGTTGAGTTTTCCACAATTCCCCTTGAGCACCGGATATACACAAAATAATCAAATGTCATCAAACACTTGCCAGTAATAGAAGGTGAGATAAATCTTGTAGCTTTTCATCATTCAACGCTGCCAATACAAGCATGCTGAATAAAGTTGGTTATTTTCTGTACGATGACAAAGCAGAAGATTAAAACAAGCTGCATCTCTTGTTCTTTCACCATTTTTTATCAATATATTTACAGTTTTATTTATCATAATTCCTCTCTCCGTCTCTCTCCTTATCTATCTCTCCATTCTATCGCTCTCACTCTCTCTCTCGCTCTCTCGCTCTCTCTTTATCTCATATCTCCATCTCATCTCTCTCTCTCTCTCTAGGTCTTCGTATCTCTCTCCATCTCCATCTTCATCTCTCTCTCTCTCTCTCTCTCTCTCTCTCTCTCTCTCTCTCTCTCTCTCTCTCTCTCTCTCTCTCTCTCTTGGGGCTCACTTTCAATGTCTTGGTATTCAATGATATCGCACGAAGGCAATTATTGTCAGTGCAAGTGACTCCAATAAGTACCGCCATTCGGATGGACTAATTGTTCTTCTACGAATGTCGCATTGTCAATTTCTATGACAAGCCAAAGTACCTATCGTGCCTACCATTATTCGCTAATTTAATCACTGCTGTTGGACAGTTGGCTCACATTATTGTTGGCATTACTACGAAAAGCGTCAGAAGATTGTCATATTTCTATGGGACAAGAAAAAGCTGACCATAAAACATGGCACCAAAAAGTTGGGAATTTTGAATCTGGGATGAGGGATTGTCAGCGACATGTAGAATCAACAACAGAAAATATATATTTGGCATCAGTGCGTTTGACGATGAAAATACATTTCCAGGCACCAGTGTTTAGCACGAATTGTTTGCGTCATTTGACTGAACGTTTTCTGCTGCACCGAGTAAACACGCAAGCCAAAGTATTTTGTTGCTATGCGATTTACAGCCAGCTTTACAGGCTTCACATTTGTGTGGGTAAAAAAAAAAGCCTGAAGGTGAACAAAATGACTTGCCACGGATGGCGATTCCATACAACATGTGCTCTTGTCTTAACATGAACTATGAATGAATGCTTACAACACATCCTGGGAAATGCATTGCAATGTCTTCCCAAATGTTTGGAGTTCTTATCATCTTAGTTATGTTATGCTTTTATGGTGCATGAGTGATAACAGTCATTTTCCCCCGTACTTGGATTATTATGTTGTGTTTGATGAAGCGAGTTGACACAAGGAAAACACATGTGTACCTTTTTAAGCCATTTTGGCAATCAATGCCTCTTCCGTCTGGCTATACCGTTTTTGCTATTAATCGACCATATCTTTGTATTGCTTTTCTTTTACGTTTTGTTGGCAAAGCTATAGATTGGATTGTGAAAACCGCTTGGCTAGTACTTGTCATAGCTTTGCTAACGGAACTTGCGGTCAATACGAAAGGTTTCTTTTCAATGTGATTGTAATAAACACAGCCGTAGATATGGTTTCTCATCCAAAGCATAAAATGTTAGGTTTGTAATCAGTGGGTGAATGTGTTTTTTTGGTCATATGATGTTGTTTAGTGTAACAGATGTAGTTGTGTATTTCCGGTACATAGGGTTGTTGGGTGTAATAGAGTAACCACATATAATCTATGTTATCGTCTGTAAGTAAAGAGGATGGGAAGGAAATAACAGCTTATGGCCACTTAACGCTTGTGTCCTATGAGCGGGAATAGACAATCCTTTATTTGTACAACCTGATTTGCTCAAGTCAGCAGTTGCGTCAGGAGCTATGATTCAATTCAAAATCAAGAAAACAGCCCACTGGATACACTGACGTTGTGCTGTAAGTAGAATATATTTGCCAATGAATGTACCTTCATTGGTAATGATACTTTAATGGAGTTACTTATTAACCTCCAGGACGTGCTCACATTCTGGTAGGTATCTTGTTCGGCTGCGCACTCATATTGCCTGATCCCGATTGCAATGACCATCTATCAGCAAAAATACTCGAGGTGATTTCCCATCAACAGTTTTTTGTTCGAGCATAACATATTTACTAACGAATAAATAATTCATTCGTGGTAAGTACGTCTTTGGTACAATGGTGGCGGCTGACAACCACTCAACCACCCGTCATCGGACGAAAAATAAAAGTTCTCTCCAATGCAATATCCTTCAATGTACGGAATACTCCATCACTCTAAACAACAACGGCGTGTCAGCCAGGCAACCTGCAACTGAACTGTTAAAAAGCTTATCTATTCAAAAACGGAATATTTTTCTAATTACGAGCTTTTACTTACAGCATACTTTCACCAGACATTCATTCTAAACAAAATTCCGTTTTGTGACAAATACAGTACCTAACATTATCACATGACGTCGCCAGTGTTTAATATTGCAATTCGAAAAGCCATTCAGTCTGCTTGCGTGTTCTAATTATACTCCTACTGTTGGTAGTTTGTCCCTCGCGGACATAGCTGTATTGTGAAACTCACCATTAAGCTTTCGTTTGCTGTTATCTTGTACACTATCTAAGCTGCAATTGTGATTTAGAGACTCATTGACCATGTTTTGCTTTGCGATTCAGCAAGCAAACGATAGAAAGGGTCTCATGAAAAGCAGGCAGACACTGAATGATATTGCAAATAGGGCTTCGTTCAGGCTGGCCTAGCATTATAAAACTCCCACGTTACAGACGGAATAAATCTGCTTTATTTCAAAAGACATAGAATCATTGATAAGTGAATAGATGATTCCATACAATATCAACATCCTTTGATGTACATTGTTACTATGGATACAGGAATTATTTTTGAAAAGATCATAGAAATGTAACAGGGATGCTATCCCTGCAATGAGCACTTGGTGCCAATGAACCATAAACGTTCGTAGGGCTACATACATAATTGTGCATGCCCATAAAGCAATGCTCAGCGTTTTTTGATTACCTAGATAATACATACCCTTGAATAACAACGAGGTTGGAAAATTGCATTATTATGAGCATACTTTAGTAACAATGAAATGTCTGTAATGGGCCCGTATTCGATAAGCACGCGTAAATAAATATATATAGAAAATCAGATTGTGATCATTCGTGCTCCAAATAATATTACCAGGGCAGTATTGGATTTGACGACGCAATTTCACTGATATCATACACGTCCACATGTAGGTTATCTTGACAATTGTACGCTGTCAACCTCAGTTGGAGCCAACTGAGGGGGCGGGGTGATTATTCGAGTAGTAAAAAGTGATTGTCGTTTGCAGTACTCAGTGAATCATGGATTATCTAATATATCATTCAGTAATCGACGCTCAATCCGACGACAATTCTTGAAATTTATTTATGACGAGTAGCATGTACCATGTACTGGTGTTACAGGCTTTTTGTTGAGACATGACATTGGTTTGGATCCTTAAAGAACATCAGTTCTTTGATCTTAATTCAGGTCGCCTTTTGTCTGCAGTCTGTCGTAGAATGAATGTATTTTTTCCAACGGATACCTACAGTGTTAACGTATTCCATTAACACCCATGTGGTTTAAGGTGTCTTGTCTTAAGCTACAAAAACCCTTTTGTCAACCGCCATAGTGTATTCATGTGCCTCTACAATATAGATACGAAGTTAGCCACCATCCGCGTTCAATTATGACAAAGCGCCGAATGATAAATGCGATACAAGGAGTCACTGTGTATGTTAGAGCAAAGCGCAAAATTAATGCTACTCTATCGGTCGTAAACCTCTGTCCAAGAGCAATATTTACCAAGCTCAATAGTTTCGAGTCATTATAAGGCGAGAAAGCATTGTTTTGAACACATTATTGCACACTTAACCAGTCTTTAACACATTATGTGCTACGATGCATTTTCACGGTATTAACAACGAAATGAAATTATCGCTCTTGTGATTTCGTGTAAGGAACCGTATAGTTGCGTCGTTCGAGATATGTATATATATATTTACCTATATATTTATATATACATATATACACATATATATATACACATATTTTTATATATATATATACATATATATATATATATATATATATATAGAGAAGATATATATAGATATACCTATATATATATAATATAAAATATATATATACATACATATATATATATATTATATGTAGATATATATACATAAATATATAAATATATTAATATATATATATATATATATATATATATATATATATATGTGTATATATATATATTCTCTATCTATATATATATATATATATATCTCTATATATATATATATATATATATATATATATATATATATATATATATAACATGTGTGGTGTATGTTTTTATGAATAGGCCCATATATATAGATATTTATAAATATTTATTTTTATAAATATATGTATGTATATATTCTATGGGCAGAATTACTGGGAATGCCCATAATCGACGTATGCGTGGTTTATGTAGGATATGACAGACCAGTGTTTGTTTATTAACCATCGGTTCACAAACGCCGGTTGTTTAGTCGAGCACAGTGTGTTCTGCCTTAGTTTTTGTGAAAGGGGGGTCCATAACAAATATTATACAAATGACATTCTTATTTAGTCATACACTATTAGTTGATAGTTGGCTAAAACCACCTGTCACCTACGCCACAACACTAAACAAGTGCAAACTACAAGGAAGAGTGTTCCTGTGTTTGCCGCTACAATCATGTTTCTATTCACAACTATGTTCAACATTCATCGTCTGTGAAAGCTTCCGTATCGTTCATTAACACGCGACGTCTGTCAGTGGATATAATCTTATGGCTATATTTGCTTTTTTAGATCTAAAACATTACAATGGTGTTCCAGGGTCCTGCCTTTGGCTGGGAGTATAATACTACATCGGTTGAAGGGCAATACAAGAAAGATTGGTTGGCTGATGAATTCTTTCGAATAACTGCGCACGCGGTTTCTCATTAATGAAATACAATCGAACGAACGCCTGAGAGATCGTACTATCGTTAATTAACTTATAATTTAGTACATGAAATAATTGTTCGACCTCTAGTTTGGGGTACGCAAAATTATTAATCTGTTTAATATCTGTGACAAACAAAGTGATAAAATATTCTCTAACGATGGGGCAGGTTTACCCAGGAAGGATACCACCACCAAAACGTTGCATGCTATGCAATCTATTCATGGTTAAACATCTCGATAATCTCACATCAAGATCCGTGTCTCATTTTATAGCATAGGGAAGCAAAATAAAGCAAAATGTTACTTGGCATTTAGTTAGTATAAAATCAAGCATGGAGCCTGCCCATCGAATGGTTGCACAGGATATGCGAAGCGAATTCCTTGTTTTGCACTGACTTTTGCATTTTTGCCGTTGGAGGCATTTCCTTTGAGCGGAAATTGACAACCTATTATTTGCGCAACCTCACTTGCATGATTTGGCAGTTGGCGTGACAAGCGGTGATCCTCTATAGAAAGTCACTATGCGGGAAGTAGCTTCGTTTCTCAAAATAAAATGATGTTTGTCTACTTAACTTGTATTTAATCATTGTGCGCACATAATATATCAAGCTACAGAGTTACAAATTGATTTGATCTGCAACATTGATCTCTTAGTGCCCTCATAGCTTGTTGATTATGATGCTAATTATGCTTTGTACGCGGAAACGGAAATTACAGAACCAATATTGTTAAAACCAATACCTGGCTGTTAATTGGCAGACACTTGTGAGAGTTTGCATCGCTTGACAGTACATTTTCGGGCATTTTGTATCAGTTTGATTCCTTTCCTTATTGCCGGCCGTCTATAATACTGACGAGAAAGTGTCTAGCTTAGCCTTAGGAGTTGATTAATGGATATCTTACAAAGCAACGTTGATAATTTGCCACTCAGTGTCCTGGCTGCGCACGCTATGACATCAACTCCAAACAACTCATGTTTCCATCATAAGACCATAGCAAATACGAATATAGAGTAAAGGATAAAACAAATCAAACTGGTTGCCACGAGTAATAAATACATGGTATAGTTTAAATTCTAAGGACACAATATTGTAATTGTTACTCCATCAAGAAGTGACAAGGTGCTCTGCCGTTTATCTGTCAGCATAAGGGGCTATCTAATGTGTGATTTACGGTTGCAGTTAGAACAAGTCGTACAAACACCATACGTTAGCCTTTTAGGACAATTGTTTACTTTTATATCTTGTCTTCTTTCATCTTCTACATATGCGACTTGAGGTTGCAGGTGCACACCCTGCACCAAGTTAGCGTAAATGTCATACAAGATAAGACAAGTCGAAGCAGAGTCATATCGGCTGAATGGTATTATTGACACTGATTTTGGTTCATGGCCCGTCGGGTTATTTTGGCAAGCAGAAACCAGCAGCTGTTCATTTTTGCACATTAACGTCAGCATGTTCTGGTGTTTAGCTTCTTATGCATCATTTACCTGTGGTGCGTTCGGTTTCCCCTTTATTGCTACGAATGTGTCAATTGTCAATTCCAATAAGCTGTAAAATAAGCGTAGCAATAATAGATTCCAGCTGCTACCCAGCCTGCACCGATTCTTCCAATATGATTCATATTATATGTACAATAAGAGATGTTGGCGCTTCCATTAGGACTATATATGATGCATATAGAACATTATTGTTTAATCATTTAATATCATTAGTACCTGATACACATCATAGTGTTATAAATCACTATCATTATAACCTGATAGCCATATTTGCAGCTGATAACAGCAGTATTTTGTAATCCATTCATCGACAAAATTTGTTAATCAGAATTTGTTCATCATGCCCATATTGTCTTCCCGTTAAATGAATCATACATTTAATGATTAGTAGCCTGCATTCATACGTCACATTCTTCAGTATATTGGAATAGATTCAATTAGAGAGCAATCAATTATATGGACGTTGCCAGAAGCAAAGTGTCTTGCATAATCCAATTTTGTAATTCGCTGTCAAGATAGCGTTAGGTTAAATATTTGAAATGACGTCTAGTGAGTCATAATCGGCAGTAATGCCAAAACAACTTGCAACCTAAGTCATAGCACTGAACAAGTGCGCATCACACTGATCTTTGGTTTTCAGCGAATCGTCATTTGCTATTTATGGTTATATACGACATTCATCTGTATACGCTTCCATATGGCTCTCACACTCGCGCGCATACACGCACACACAACATAAATAATATTCGCTCTTTGCTAAAACAAAAGTTTATATCACAAGCACACGCACGCGCGCGTGTCCGTAAATATCGTTGCTAGCTGGAGCGGAAAGATTGCATTTTCTTCCCAGGGTCCTAGTTTTGTACCAAGGGTCCTAGTTTTGTTGTAATAGCAGCAATTCTGTTGCTGGACCAACGAGCTATTCATTTCACCAGTTAAATTATTGATATATGTGGTATGCTATGTAGAAAAGTATGATACAAAGGTCAAAATAATTAAATACCTAATTCGCTTTTAGAATACTAACCGTGTTGAGATTGTTATTGATTTCTAGGGTCAAAGTATCTTTGATTTCATCCTTTTCCTTCAATATTCTGAACTCTCTTCGTTGTTTATAAACATCATCATTAATGTATTATCCCGTTCCTTTATTTAAAATCTCTTCGACACGCCGGTTGCCTTTGTTGATTAGAATGTATCAATGCTTGCCAGTTTGCTCTATGTCAATCTCAAGCTTTTGTTTTATGGTAGCTGGGAGAGCAATACATCAGCAAAATGGCTCACCAAGATACCAAATGTTGCCCGTGCGTGAATCAAGTTGAGCGTTCGCTCATTGTTCATCGACCATTTGGTGGTTAATATATCCCCGCTGTTTACGCCGTGCCCATGTAGCATTTATTCATTGTCATTGAGCACAAGGATGCAAATGTGATAGATACTCGTAGGACCTTTTGCCATCATCCGGGCCAGACACGGCATGTCTTTGCTTTACATCTTTAAAAACTTGCATTATGCGCTAATGCACAGAAGAACTTCAAGAAGTCTATTCAAGATATGAATGCGAGAGTACACTGTATTTGAGTGCATCGATATGAATGTAACAAATCTAAAACAACTTTGCATATACTTTATGTTATGATATGAATGATGTACAGTGCGTCCGCAATATTTTGATTTCGTACCCACTACAATAACCATGGCAGAAAGTGGTTGCCCTAATCTCAACCCGAAGTAATAAGGTGATCTTCATACTATTTGACATTTAGGTTTATGGCATCAATTTTCATTAGGTGTACAAAAAAGACGACAACAGTAAATGGATGGATGATTCCAAGTGTACATTGGCAATATGCATTCTGTTTGTGCGTGGCTAGGGCCATTAGAAGCATAAGACAAAGACTGTAGCTGATCAGAGATAATGAACTTATTTAGAGTGTTGTATACCAAGCACGCAATCACAATCAATTTTAAGGTTTACACCATCATTTGCCACAAGCCAAAGCTCTTTCACTGAGATCAGTGAATCATGAATTGTCAAGGAATTTATTCGAAAAGCAATGATCAATTCTATCAATATCGAGCAGCAACATAACAAACTAGATACACGGAACTCTATCCACTGCTAATAGGGCCCAGTATGCATTCTGCTTGGAATAATAACGTTGGCTTACTGCAGAATTGCCTGGCAAAAAAATAAAAATATTATTACTTTGCTCTGGTTTTTATACTGAATGCCAGAATGTCAGGTACATGGGTGATGTTAGTAGCGTTGCTGACATTTTATTTGGAAGCAAATCAATGTTTGTATCTATTATACATCAAACCGTTAGAATAGCGTCAGTACTTTTTTGTATATTGGTCAGTATTCAAAGCATCATCTATAGCCGTGTGAAATAATCAAGCAATCAAATATCATATGGGATACTCAGTCATGTGAGATAAAACCACCACTTATCGTTTTCATCTTAAGCAACACCAAACTGTACCTCATTATTGTTGCAGATCAAAGAATGCCATCTTATATGATATGACAAGATGACGCCTTCACAAGAGGAAAGTCATTCAAAAACTGCACAAGATACAACAAATTGTGCATACAATCAATCAGTTGAATAACAGCATATGAAACTTGAGTGCGAATAAAGCTGATGCAGCACTAGCTATGAATAATGAAATCGTATGAACCCAGTGTCAAACAATGATTGCATTTGAAATGCCATATATATATATATATATATATATATATATATATATATATATATATATATATATATATATATATATATATATATATATATATATATATATATATATATATATATATATATATATATATATATATATATATATATATATATATATATAAACACCCTCAACAAATTCTAATGAGAGAGGTCTTTCGTCCAAGTAATCAATCGGTAATCTGTTATGTCTTGAGTGGTTAAAAGCCCACTTGTCTGTTAATATGTCCGTTGAATTTTTTATGGCTCACATTAAGCAGTGGGTAGATACATTTACCGAATCATTGGACGTGCAAAGTACTGCTTATAAACATTGGTAAGGTGAACTACATTGCACTTGAAAAGCTAATATAGTATTGCATCGGCAGCAATGACGCACTTACAAAAAAACAGTTTTCGCCAAGTAAGGGGCTGTACACACGTAATTGTTCCGGTTGGCATGTCTCAAATGTGCCTTTTATGTCATGGTTTGTCCGTGGTCTGAATTTGTTTAGTGGTGATTTTGGCAGAGAAAGTTGACAAATTATATCTCTGACGCCATAATCGTTCGCCTGGCTGAGCGTCTCCCATGCTAAGGCTTTGTATCAATGGTGACTTATCACCAGCGTTTAAGGTTGCGCGTTGGTGTCTGCAAATGGTAATTCCCGAACGAGAATCGCTTGCACTTACCACAGTTTCCAATATCAACCAACACGGAGTTTGCAAAACTTGAAAACACATATATCCTACTTAAGGGTACCATTTCGCTTGATGACAGTTTGTTATCTCTTCAAGCGTTGCGGTTCACGTAATCATCAATGGTTATAACCATCGTCATAATATTATGATTTTTGAATGAGTGTTTATCACATACAGCTCGTTATTTCGCTATCACTCCTGCTGTGGTACTTGAGCGATTAGCTTACTGTCATATTTCCTCTGATTTGCATCATAATGTAGTGTGATTTGTGAAGAGACTGGACTGTAAGATATATGATTTTTTTCTTTTTCCTTCATCTATTTGTTGTAATACAGCGCCGAGTAAATTTGCCTTCATAACACTTTTCTTTTCTCTAGGCTGGCAGGCTGGTAACATGGTTACGTTGGGGAACAGTTTTCTCTACACAACCACGCAATCATCAATAAACGAAAGAAACATACTAGCAATCAAGCAATTAGCTATTTTTACATATCCCTTCATAACCACATCCCATTGAAATATTTTCGTCTTTACAAGAGGCTGAAGACAAATCGCTTGAACTATTACAATGACAACGATTCTGGTGTTCAATGAAGTAAACATGTCCATCTAAGTTAGGGCAGCAATGAGTTGCGGGTGGCAGGGAGCCACGAGTCGCAGGGGGCAGGGGCAGGCAGCCACGAGTCGCGACATGATTTTTGTAATTTTTACACCCCTTTTAAACTAACAGCGCAGTATAGGTAATGATGACGTCTCACAACACACGCGCTCGAAAGGCCCAAGCTGACTATGCTGAAATCCACGGCACAGCCCCACCACCCTACCCACGCTCGAAGGTCGCCCTCGCAGCATTCGAAAAGAAAAACGCATTCGACAGGACGTGCAAGGAGATCTACGCAAGAATGAGGACCAATGTAGATGGTGAACCAGTCAAACCACCTCCCCAAGTGCCGACACCACAGCCACGTCTCTGGTCTGAGGTGATGAAAGCGCCGGCTCCACGTCCAAGGTCAGCCTCCATAAAACCAATTCCACGTCCAAGGACAACCACCAGATCAGTTCCAACCCCCCGCCAAAAGTTAACCACCACGCGACCCAGACCAGTCCCCACCCCCCGCCTCAAATTCAGGAGAACCAGGCGGACCATCAAGAACCAACTGCGAGGATGGGTTATTAAAGGTCCCCAAGGCTCACCCCTTTGCCTCAGACCTCTTGATCTTCCAGAAAGACGTGCGACCCCAGGTTCGTAAAGTTCTAGCCGAGGAGCTGAACTTGCTTTTTGGCCTCAAAACCCAGCTCGCAGTCAAAGTAAGTTTCTACAAGACCGACAAAGATGGTGTCACGGAGTACACAGAGCCAGTCCAACGAAGCAAGCAGCAGGTGGTTCTAGGCAAAGAAGACATTGGGAAGAGACACTGTGGAGAAGTTCCCCAAGGCCTTACAGCGAGAGGAGAAAAAGATCAAAGCAGTTCTCTCCAAGCCAGACCCCATGGGATGACCCAGGAGGACCAAAGAGTCCACAAGACCACAACCCAATACCACGTCTGCAGCAAACCTCACCGACCGGGTCCGCGACCACTGCCACATAACCGGTAAGTACAGAGGGCCAGCCCACAACGCCTGCAACCTAAAACTTAGACACAGTCCCAAGACAACCCCCATCCCCGTGGACTTCCACAACCTGAGGGGCTATGACTCCCATCTCTTAATGCAGGGCATAAACAAGGTAGAGGGAGACATCAACTGTATACCCAATAATATGGTTAAGTACATATCCCTATCCCTCGAACAGCTCCGCTTCATAGACAGCGCACAGTTTCTCCTGGCCTCTCTCGACAAGCTGGTCTCAGCCAACAGCCCAGACGCTTTCACCGTGATGACAGAGTATGAACCAGACCGGACCGAGCGAGGGTTACTCCTACACAAGGGGGTCTTCCCCTACGAGTTCATGGACAGCTAAGTTTGAATCTCCCCTCCCGCCCATCCAAGACTTCTACAGCAAGCCCTCAGAGCAGGGCATATCCGCCACAGACTACGCCCACGCGCAAAAGGTCTGGAGCACGTTCGGTTGCAAGAACATGGGCGACTACCACGACCTCTACTTCTGATCTCTGCAAGGCAACAACCAGCGACTTCAAGAAGGACCTATACAAACTAATGAACAACTCCGTCTTCGGCACGACTATGAAGAACCTCCGCAAGCGGGTTGACGTGAAGCTGGTTCGAACTGCAGACAGCAAAAAAAATGAGAAAGCTCATCGCTAGCCCCGCCAGAAAATATTCGACGACGACCTGGCCGCCATCCACATCCACAAGGCCCACCTGGTCCTCAACCGCCCAGTCTATGTGGGGATGTGTATCCTCGACCTGTCCAAGCACCTCATGTACGACTTCTACTACAACACCATGAAGCCCCAGTACGGCCGCGATCTCACCCTACTCTATACCGACACTGACTCCCTCCTCCTGGAGATCCGCACACCAGACATCTATGCCGACATGAAAAAAGACAGTGACTTATTCGATACCAGCAACTACGACCCAGCCAACCCGCTCCACAGCAACGAGAACAAGAAGGTTCTAGGAAAGATGAAGGACGAGTGTGGTGGTGTCCCCATCAAGGAGTATGTAGGCCTGCGCCCCAAGATGTACTCCATCCTGATGTCCACCCAGGAAGAAATCAAGAAAGCAAAGGGCGTAAAAAAGGTAGTGGTCAAGAAACACCTGGACCATGCCCAATACCTTGAGTTGCTGCTCGAACAGAAGCAGTTCCGCAATGGGATGAGCATATTCCGAAGTGACAGTCACAAGATATATGGGCTGCACGTCAACAAGGTGTCTCTATCCCCCTTTGATACAAAGCGATGGATAGCTCGGGCGGTGTACACACCCTGGCCTACGGGCATAGCCGCACCCAGTTCCTCGCTTGTATATCCTCTCCAGTGCACCTGCGACCTCTTTAGCCTCCTTTGTAGTCAATGGCTCGGCCGTTTTGTAGCGCGAGGCCACATCACCCACTGTTAGGGCATACTTTTAAGTCCGGCGCTTTACAACGTCATGAGAAAGAAATAAGAGATCAGCTTGGTGAACCTCATTAGGAACAGGGACATCAAGCTTTGGCCTCGGAATGTGTTTTGGCACTGGTAGGTAGATTTGCCATATAGCTTGCTGTTAGCCACCCCCTGGCAACTTCCTCAGAAACCCTCGCTTCTGTTGAAAGCTTCTTGATAGCTGTTATGCCTTTCCAGTAGCCCTTAGGACTATAGTATATCTTCTGCATGCGACGATCCATACAAAGTAAATGCCGAGTCTCCAAATGACCTACTTAGCAAGCCTGTATGCAACCAACCCAGTCGCAGCCATACCCAGTATAATGAACGCCATAACCCGCCCCCTTCTGTTCATCTGAGGGCTCGTAAAAGTCTGAAAGCTGCAGCGTCATTTTAACATCAGCCAAGATGTGAATGACCGGAATTTCCCCCGCGACACCACCTCCACCAAAGATTGGGCTGTATGTTATCTGGCCGGCCATACCCCACGTGACTCATTCTTATCTCCTCTAGGATATGAATCAGTACTGGAAGTAGGTGTAGATGTATATGGTATAGAGGCCCCGGGTAACCTCTTCACCATACACAAATACATTGGCACTTGACAACTTCTCCAAATTACCTACTTAGCAAGCCTGTATGCAACCAACCCAGTCGCAGCCATACCCAGTACAATGAACGCCACCTCACGCCCCTTCTGTTCATCTGAGGGCTCGTACAAGTATAAAAGCCCGGCGGGGCAACGGTTTTATTTGTAATCAGGGAGTACTCATGCATAGCCTCGTCCGCATCTCTAAAAGTATGCTTGGCATGTCCCTGGCGGTGCAGTTGCTCATTGATGAAGTATAAACGCTCAGTTCGCTTCTTGGCCCATGCTGCCTGAGCAGACTGAAGCTGCTCGATTGCCATATCATGTCATTTACGTTCCGCGTCCACTTGGCTGCTTCGTAATTTAGAGAATAAAAAGTTGCTCCCAGAGAATGCAAGGGCGTTAACAAGAGCACCTCCAACAAGTAGCGTGATTGTGGCCATTACTTCAGTATATCAACTGGTATAATCCCTTGTTTAATTAGCATATCCTTTGTAGCCATGACTAGTGATACATCGGCTACAGCCATAGCCAGGTCGCGTCCCGCCACCCAGAAGCATCTTAACAAGCCTGGCATAACCTATTGATATACTGGAAACAACTGCACCGTGGTACAGCGCGTTGACGAGCATTTTTCCATCAGTAATTGGTGTTGTCATTCCATGTAAAACGGATCCTTTAAATGAGCGTCCGGAGGTGCTGACTTTGCTGGCTCTCCCGTGACCACAGCCTGTTTAGGGGCGGAGGCCACTAGTTTCTGCCTGTTACAATGCAATCATAGTCCAAACACCCCTAATCTGCCAACAAACAAAGGTGATGTCGCCCACACAGGCCTAGACTGAGTCGAGCCCATCTGCCCTGGGTCAAACTTGGGGGCCCGATTTTCAGACTGTAGCCTCCCGCAGCTCTCTCAGAAGTCTATTTTGATTAGCTTTTCGAGCCACAGCGCCCTTTCGGCCTGCCTCAACCTTTTAGCGTCTTTTGTAGGTCTCTCCTTTTGTGCAGTTTGAGGTTGAGGCGCAGGCTGATCACTAGTCACCGCCATTATCTCTTGATTTGCGTTCTCCATATAACCTACTAATTTTGTTCCTCCAATTGACAGCACCCAGACAGGTCCTCTGCAAGAGGGGTGTCGGACAGCCGGTCACGGATCGGGGGTGCTCGCTCCAAATTGGCAGTACTTGGCGGTTGTTAAGGCTGCGGTAAGCGGAGCCAAAATCATACCATAGAGATGATAAAGTTCACATGTGGCAGTTCTTTGCGCGAGCCCGACAAACGGGTCAGTCTCGAGGTGCATAATCAGATTTGGCTGATGTTCTGGGTGGATTGGAAGAAACATACAAGCAACGCTAGAAAACAGTTGGAGAACTGACTGCCCCAGAGTCCGCGTCATGCTAGCGCCCAGCCGAGCCTCATATTCGCATAGAGCTTTGTAATCTCTTCATCGGACATTGGTTCAATATTTGCAGTCGACAGGTGCTGATTGCCGAGGTACTGACGGGCCTGACCCCCAGCTATGACAGCAGCAAGCCTATCTCTCTCAGAAGATAAATCTTTACCAGGGGTGCAATTGGGTTCTGCTCGCTCGGCCGGTGGGCTAGCCGCATCTTGTTCAAGGGGTTGATCAATAATTGTATCAGGATCCATGAATATTCGTACACACCTTCGAAGTCTAATATATTGCACTGCTCCCCAGACGAAGAAACCTAAATTGGTTACTGAAGCAGCGGCTGCTATTAAAGCCAATATCACCTCAAAGGACGGCATATCTAGTGGGATGATCAGTCTTCAGCAGCAGTTTTGCGTGCTTGGTCTTTGCTAGCAGATCCGAAAAGCGGTGCCAGAGAAGAAAGCAACAGCCCTCCAAGGCGTTGACCAAGCAGCTACTAAAGCCGCAGAGAATTTAGAAATAAAGGGCCTTGAAGCCATTTCCAGGACGGGGGGTGGCGCGGAGGAAACAAGCTTTATAGAGGACGTTCATAACACCATCCAAGACCAAGGTATACAAACAGACAACGAACTACCCCTCATGGAGCTTATAGGGCTGGACAAGGCTATCCAGACCCAGAGGGGTGAGCTGGTCAATAACCTAGCTAAGATAACTGAGATAGAAAGGGATATTGCAGCTCGGAAGGCCAAAATGGTATGGTTGGTTGAGAGGTGGAGGGGTGATAGTGACTCATGGCGAATCCAAGCAACTAAGCTTGTAGATCTAAAGGAACTGCAACGTGTCCGTGTTGAGGCTGCATCTGTAAAGCGCGAACATCTGCGAACCCAGATTAACCGCATCAGGGAAACGATCTATAGCATTCCTAATGAGGACAAGACGCTAGCTGAGCGTGTACTCACCCTGTTCCGGGAGCAGGGCATAACAATCGCCTCCATTCTCACCGCGATTGGATTGGCAATCTCGACCCTGGTAGTTGCTTTTACAATAGTGCAGGTAATCTATACGTAGGTCTTAGGTCAATAACGTATACTGTGGGCTGGTATAACATTGAATCAGAGGTGCCCCTTCGATGGCTGCCAGCTGATTGTGGCCCAGAGGGGTTAAAACTTTCCGTGCTCCCACCTGGCCTCTGGAGCTTTAAGCGTATACAGATGAAAATTGAATCTATGACTCAGGATACTTAAGGTCCTAGGTTGGGGGTTGATGATTCAACTGGGATTGTTACCCTCTCAGTTCCTCCTTCTGGGTCTTTACGATGTGACGGTGTGTTGTGTTAGCTCTTGGTGCAGGTCTGGGTGGGGGATGGATTCGTTCAGGTCTTCACAATGGCGTCCGGCCCGTGAACTTTAGCATCTTTAATCCACTTTATGTCCACCTCTATCAAGTCAGTACCACGCACAACATACTTGATGGTGCGCTCACTACGCTTCTTGAAGTTGTGGGTTGTGGGGGCTGCTCTTTTGGTGATATCATAACCACAAACATTGCTAATCCTGTGTCTAAACGTGTTGGTGCAGGAGCCGAGAATGAGTTAAAGGTTCAGATAAGAGATAATAAGGGACGTTTATTGAACAATCACGACCTTCCTATTGGCGTTGTTCTTCAATTTACAAGATGTCAATAAAGGCGAGTATTTATGGAACTAAACTGAAAACGGATCAGTGCGGCGCCGACCTCTCCAAATATGCAACAAAGACCTATGTAGATTCAAAAAAAATGGATAAAGGTGGCGGTACTATGACTGGAGACCTTGAAATGGGAGATAATAAAATCGTTCCGTTGGGAGACCCAATATCGCCAACGGATGCTGCTAATAGAAAGTATGTTGATTACTATTTGGGCAGAAGCAAGTGGCCCCCTTCGCAGAGGATATGAGTGGTCGTTTGGCCATGGGGCTAGGGGTCGAGACTCACAAGACTCAACCTCTGGATATACCATGTTATCCAATGGTAGGATCATTCTTATGGGGTTGTCTTCTGGTGTGGGTGCTGATACTGCCGTTATAACAGTCGTTCCAGTTATTAATGGAACGAATCAAGCGGTGGGAATATGTAAGCCTACTTACCAACGGGGTGTTGCAATATCTTTAGACCAGCCTATGCAGCTAGAACAAGGCAACGTTATTAATTTTTATGCAACCACTCAAAACAGAGGGGCTACTTGGTCTGTAGTATCACTCCTTATCGAATTTGACTTATAGACGTATGTGCCTATAACGGTAGTATGAAACAACAACCAACTGTGCCGCCTGATGAGAATCCAAGCCACTCCTACCGACTGAATGAGATCGGTCTCAAGAAGCAATACCTTGAGAAAGAAATTGAAAAATATTGTGCTATGTATAAATAATATAGGTGTGCAGTAAACTCAGTGGACCCTGTAGACACTGCTTTAGTTTTTTTGGGTATGTGTCTTGGCGCAAGTTGTGCGGGTCTGATGTCTACGGTGGTTGCTGCCCCTATTGCTATAGTCTTGGGTGCTACTGGGGACGCTTGTTGGCTGGTTGCGATCGCAGTAAAAGTCATCAGCCGGCGGCTGTCGGCAAAGGTAAAGAAGCACGACCAGATTCAAATTCTGGCACAGAGCAAACTAAACACGGTTACAGATATTATTTCGGCGGCGCATGAAGACGGCTTTATCTAAGACAATGAGTTTAAGCTCGTTTCGGCCGAGATCGAAAAATATACTCGAATGAAAAGCGATATTAAGGCTAAGACGTTGGCTAGGGCATCTCCAACCACCTCACCGCCTGGGACGACGGGGGTCGCAGGAGGTGATCGTGCCGGTACCGCGGTAATTGCAGCCGACCGACTGACCATTTAAAGAGTAGTGTTTGCTGGGTATAATGGAGGTGGCGATAAAATCTTTCGGCAACGATCATACTGGATTCAAGCAAAATACGGACCAGTGGGAGACCACGAGGAAGGGCTCATTGGAGGAAGTGACTACTCCGCCATCATAGTGCAAAACTACTTTAGCAGCTATAGTAAGAAGCTCACTGAAAAAAACTAGCAACGAGGGTGTTCGCTTTAGCGCCCTGCCTCTGGGGTCAGACTTTTGAGGAGGTTGCAATTGCGGTATTAGAGAAGGTGTACGACACCAAGGTCTATGGATAGTCCCTGGGGATTGGAAAGTATAGGTAATGGCGGTTCCCCTACCCCCTGCGACTCGTGGCTCCTTGCCCCCTGCGACTCATTGCTGCCCTAACTAAGTCCGTTGGAATGATGGTTGCTGGCTGGTTGGATATCTGGGGTGTGGGCGATTTGCTTTGGTGGGTGGGTGGTCTCAAGATCGTCCCCTCTCCGCTGGACCCGCAATTACCTATACTATTGCTTGGTAGGCTGAATACTCAAGATATTGAATAAATTACACAGAAGGTGTAAATATGCACACACACACATTCGAAATAACCACTATTAAATGGTACTTGTTCCCACTGAATAGTTACAAGTAGGCACAGATACAGATCATGTTTGCAAGATTGCGTCAGGCTAGCAATAGTGTGTGTTAATCGCCCCTATCGTCAAAAGACGTTACATTAAAATCATGTGACCGCCACGCAGGACGGTGAGCCATCGGCCACACACATCCCATATGAACACAGTGGGCGGGAAAGCCACAAACACTATGATATTTACAGACGCTATGACTCCCAAGGTTTAGCAAACGAGACGAATGTCAACGCACGAACACCACCATAAAAAGAGAAATTCGCGACACTTTTTCAAGGTCCTGAACAATAAAACATTGTATATAAAGTCGAGATCATTTCTGGTCCGTCTCAGATGAAACGTGTTTTGTCGAAGAAAACCGACACATAACTATTGTTCTGCACATTCGTATTAATTACACGGTTAACCTGGAGGAAAACTACTTCTTGTATTTGTGACAAGCAAACAAGAGGCTATTTATTCAGAAACTGTGGAATAAATTTCCTCATATTTTGTTGCTGAGATCCGCGTGTATACAATAATTTCATGAAAGAATGCTACAGCCAAAACGCTGCATGCTATGTAACCGGTTAACATTTAATTCATCAGACTACTTGGTATTATAAGATCGCAAACGAAGGTTGTGCGACAATTGAAAACATATTATTTATGTAACCTGACAGTTAGCGTGATGAGAGGTGTTCGTGATATTAAAAGCAGAAGCGTGTCATAACAAAACTGACGGTTGATAATGTGGTGTTTGTTTAAGCACTGTAAACACATAGCTTATATACTAAGTGTAATGTTACATATTTGTAAGTTACCTACGAATGCTCTGTGACGTTCTAAGCGTGTTCATCGCATCGCCTGGGTATTGATTATAATGCAAAATCATTACATACACCTCAATTCCACGAGGCAATATGTGATACGTCAACCGCATTTAAACTAAACCTAATACATGATTCAATGCATCCTATTTGCAAGAACTAAATGTATGGCATTAAATGCGATTTAATATATATAGATATATATATATATAGATATATATATATATATATATATATATATATATATAGAGAGATATATATATAGATATATAGAGAGAGATATATATATAGAGAGAGAGACATATATATATATAGGAGAATATATATATAGAGATATATATATAATATACATATATACATATATATATATATATATATCTCTATATATATATGTATATGAATATTTATACATATATATATATATCAATGCATATATATATATATGTATACATATAAATATATATATTTATGAATATATATATATATATATATATATATATATATATATATATATATATATATATATATATATATATATATATATATAAATTTATTCATGGCGGTGGGGTGGCGTTGTTAATGTTCACTTAGTAGCAATGTTATACATTGCTTTCAGTGCCAATATCGTATTTATAAGCAAACCGTATTTGTTAAGAACTTAAACTACTTCTATTGTAGTTGCTAGTCTCTAGATCAATTGTTAGTACTACGCCCCTGGACAGAATAAGTGATAATAAACTTTTAATGGGAGATACCTCTACTTTATACCAAAGTAATACCGACACAGTGATAGCTTTCCAGAAAACAACATCACATCTACTTTAACGTTGTATGCACAGCAATAGTTGCGTGATTAGCATAAGTTAACTGCAACACATCAATATACAAAACAGGGTAACAATCTGCTTGCAGCTAGTATTTCATCGAACTCTTACATTCGGCCTATTTAGCCATTTAGTTATTAATGTAAATGAAGCAGAACATAAACCTCAGTTTGGCATCGATAATAAAACAAAATAAACTGTTTTCCGTGGAAGATACCAAAACACAATAATCAGTTAGCCATTGGTAATGATTGTATATACGTCCATAAAACAACCCCTTGTTACAGTCCATTTGTCACATTATGTTAGTTTGAAGCAAACATTAAGAACCTAGAAATATCATGCCACAAAAAACATACAGAAACAACAAAACAATAGCACAAAGTTTAGTTAAGCACTGCGTTTTTTTCTGTTCACAACTCTTAATATCAAAAGCAAATAAGCCTATTACATATAAAGTTAAAGATCAAACAGTAACAAAAGATTTCGATGTTGGCTTAACAATTGTCGTATATGCTGCAAGGGTCCGTTTCACTTGGTCCGTTTGTGACTTGCAACTCCGCATATGCATTACTTTTAGGTCTGGAAATTTGTGCGATTTCAACGGACTCATAAGCTTCATTCGAATTGCCATTTGCTCCGTCTGTGGTCTTTGAAACAGCTAAAGTTTTAACACAATAACATGCACTTCATGACATGATATCAGGGAATTACCTCGACAAACATACATTGCACAGCATAACCAAGAAGCCCAATGCTGGAATTGAATGATAGTATTCTATACACTTATTGATAGCAGTAAATTTTGTTATTGCAATTTGCTTGTTAAAAGCAAGCAATAAAACGGGTAGGTGACGCATCAAGAACTTCTTGCTATTATATTTGCTTATTATAATGATAAAATTCTCTTACTAAGAGGCCGCTGAAGGACATGCCGGTATACTAAGAAGACGATTGATAGGATTGCCAGCAAAAGCAGTGTTCCTAAGCTGGCGCCCATAGCAGTTACCTGAACACTACCTCCCACTACAAAGAAAAGATAATCAGCATTGTGCACATCATTGAGAACCATATCTGGCAAACGTCGAGTATGGACGACATTGCGTATAGGGTGCAAATAAAAAGGGAAGTATGAATTGGCGATTAGATAAATTAAGATACCGTTTCTTGTCTGCTGGTGTGTAGATGGAGGAACATCAGAGGTGGCAGCTGTAGCGGCTGCGGCAGCTGGGTAATCACATGAGACATGATACACATTATGGCCAAACTGATAATATACATTCAAGAATACTAAAGACACCATAATAATGAAGTGTGTATTTACGATTGCAGAGGTCATCCAATGTGATGGTGTCCAATTCTCTTCCTATGAGTCCAGCTGGCGAGGCACAAGGTGTGCTGTCCGGTGTTATATCCGTGACGTTCGTAATGTTGGCAGATTTCGTGATGAACTCAGTCATCCAATTCATGGAACAATCGCAATGCAACGAGTCTGAGTTCAACATGTACACATTGGAAAATGTGCGTTGAATGAGTCGAATGTCTGGAATCGTTTCTAAACCAATGTTGTGAAGGTCAATATACTGGAGTCTGTAGCTGACCTGAAGGAGTTTGAGTATGATACTAGAAGCGACCGGTCCGATGTGGTTATTGCTTAGGTCCAAGGTCTCAATTGATGCGTTTAAAGGAAACACATTCGGGAAATATCTTAGGCGATTGTTGCTCAGATTCACTGAAATTAAGCTCATACCTTCGAATCTGTAATCGGGTATTTCGCTAATGGCATTGTTTTGTAAGCAAATTGTTCTAAGAGCAGTAGTTTGGAGAATCGGAATCCTTGTCAGCCGATTGCCGGTCAACTCCAATAACCCAAGCTTCGGCGTTTTGTACAGAGCAGTTGCAGCCATGTCAGTGATGTTGTTGTGGCTTAAGGACAAGGACGTGAGTACATTACGTTCTGGAAGGTATGTAAAGTCAGGAAACTCACTCAGACGATTGTTCTTGATACTAAGCTGGTACAGGGAGGATTTATTTCTGAAGAAGAGCGGAGAAATGTTGTCGATTTGGTTATCATCGGCTTTAATGATCCGTATGTTGTTAGAGATTGATGCAGGAAAAGCCGTCAATCGATTCGATGATACATCTATATAGCTAAGTCTTGTCAAGTTAAGAAAATCGAGATCTGAACTCGTTTCAATGAAGTTGTTCTTTACGTCGAGTGTTGTGATGTACCTTAGGCTGTTCAAAGGGGACAGTGATGTAAGTCGATTTCCTGACACGTTCAGATGCTGCAGTGTAGTCCCAGTGAAAGCATCATCCGGGATGAATGATATCATATTGCCGTCTAAATCAATATGATACAAGTAAAAAATTCCGTTGAATTCATACTTTCGGATCTTCGTGATAGCATTATTACTTGCGTGAAGATAATACAAAGAATACCTCAGGCTGTAGAAAGAGGGTAAAGCCTGAAGCCCATTGTTCGATACATTAACTATGTATATCCATGATCTGCTGAAGGCACTGTCCGAGATGGAAGTAATCGCATTGTCCTGAAGATAGACGGACCACAGATTGTAAAAGCCACGGAATACATCGTCGCCGATTTTTTCGATTGCATTTGAATGCGCGTATAATTCACTTAGTGTGTTACCAACACCGAGCAATCGAGGCCACACCTTCAAGTGATTATATGATACGTCTAGCGTACGTAAAGCAGTTCCATTGAAGGCTTTCGGCGATATGGATGATATCTGGTTATGCTGTAGGAGACATACCTTAGAACGCGGACGTCACGAAATGTTCCTTCATTTATCATTTCTATTTCATTGTAATCTGCCTGAATATACCATAATGAGTTTTTGACAAAACTGAAGGATGGCATAACTCGAAGCTGATTATGTGACAAATATAATTCACCAAGTGATGTCCCATTGAATGCATTATCAGAGATAAAGGATATGTTGTTGTTCCGTACATTGACATATCGCAGTTCTTCTAGGTCTCGAAAAGCTTCTTCACTCAGACTTTCTATTGAATTATTTAAGTATTTCTTACACTGTTCAAAGAAGGCAACGTTCTCAGTAGGTTTCGTGATAAGTACAATTCTGTCAAGATTGTTCCATTGAATGCATCGTTAGATATGAATGATAACGAATTGCTACGCAGATAAACATTTGTAAGTTTAGTACAGTTGCGGAAAACTTTATTGTCAATCGTTTTTAATGCATTCGAATCCACTTTGATGATAGCCAGGGTGTTTTTCACGCTTTCATAAGAAGAAAGTGCCCACAATCTGTTGTCAGATATATCTAACACTGACAGAATTGTTCCGTTGAATGCATCGGCGGATATGTATAACAATTCATTGTTTTGAAGATAGACGTTTTGGAGTTTGCCACAATCGTTAAATACTCCACGATCCAACGTTTTGATTGCATTCTTTCTAGCGTATATTGTTGACAGAGAGCTCCTTACGCTGAAGAAGGAAGGCAACGCTCCTAAACGGTTGTTTGACAAATCTAATGTCGACAAGTTTGTTCCTCTAAAGGCGTCGTCGTCAATGAACGAGAGCAAATTATTTTGAAGATCAATAGCGCGGAGGTTACGGCAATAGTTAAACACCTCACTGCTCAACGTTTCTATTGTATTATACCCAGCGTTAATTGTAGACAATGTTCTTCTCACGCTGTAGAAGGAAGGAAGCGATCTCAATCGGTTGTGAGCAATATCTAATACCTCCAGTATTGTACCTTCAAAAGCCTGGGACGAGATGTATGATATTGCGTTGCTGTGTAGATATATCCTCGACAGATGGTGGAAGGTCCGAAATGTATTTTCCCGAATGGATGTAAGGTTATTGTATGTAATATAAACGGTTGTAGTGTTAGTATCAATCTGATCAACGGGAACTTCAGTATGACCACCAA
>CM067356.1:57936920-57951920 GCA_034190875.2 Urechis unicinctus
AATAACTCGTTATATGCAATGCTTGTCTCGACTCACCATTTCATGCGCTGTAATGGGTGTCCCTTGCTAAATATATTGAGGTCGTTGTTAGGTGTGGTGCGTCGTGGCAGTCGTGCGCTGAATGCAATTTCTTTCCCAAGTGTCTCACCCAAACGCACTTCAGCCTTGTAGCAGCAAAAGTAGTTCAAAGGGACATCGGGGTAATTACGCTATCAAACCATATTCCTCCCCCTCACATCACTCCTTTAGTGTAGCTACATGATAATTCAACGTGGTACCTTTTTATTGATCTATAGACCGCGATGACGAACAATAAAGTAGTGAAAGAATCATTACTGGGTATCCCGGGGTGGAGGCAGCAGTGCACTGGAAATCAAGCGTTAAGTACATAAACTACGGCGTTTGTAAACAATAAGCCCCTCATTGTTGACATGATGTGCTTAACATATAAAACCTAATATTTGCGTCGGGCAAAGCAGAGGTTCATTCCCATATAGTAAGGTTATTTAGTGACAACTCGTGCTGCAGACTCAAGAGCCGCATGGATTTTTACCATTGCCACATCAATGTTTAGCCACGATATAATGTTCACTCGCTAATATTGATAGTGGGCAAATATCACAACTAGAAAGGGTTCTACGTGCTAATATTTACGTTTAGGTGTTTTGTTCACCTGTTTTCTCCATGTACGGTCATGCAAAAAGTAAGTGATGTTACCAATTCGATTTTCTTCGGTGAAGGAAATTCTATAATACATAGCGTTGAATGAGAAAGCGAGATAAGAAACGAAAGATCATTAACACATTATCGGAATATAATGAGACAAAGCTTGTCAAGCTGCTTAATCTCATTTGTCTAATACTACAAGGTAATTATTAAATGTCCAACTGCATGCATATAGCTGCTGGTCAACACCAATACACTGCATCGAACCAATTGTTTCGTCATCCATTGCATAACAGGCATCGCTACAACATGTACCAAGACTGTAGTGTTTTATCAAAAATGAAACTGTTCTTTTGGTAAATGGAGACAAAATTGGCTGCAGTTCCTATCATCGGATCCCAACTACACGCATTTACTGGTGGTTAGTAGGAAATGGGAAACAAAAAGAACGGCTCAACCTTACCGTGAATTCACAGACGATATCGATCCTATTACAGAACACATGCGACGTGCCCGACAACAGAAGGTTAATATGCTCGATCTCACACCACCCAGCACTTGCCAGAACGAGTGCTCAACTTTATTGATCACATTCGACAAAGCAGACGTTTGCACTGTGGCTCCATGAGCACACTTCCTTGATCTCGGTGATATTTACCAGGAAGTAGTGTCAACGATCTTTTTCAACTGATCATGGCTTTTGTTGACGACAGCTTTGTATAGGTGTATTGTGGGATATCGCACTACGGTGAAGCTGTTAGGGACAATTTATTCACATCATGGTTCATAAACGGGTTAACACAAGCAGTGATTGGGTTTTCAGACCTATACTTACAGGAAATTAGGTGATGTTATACACAATTAAGACAAGTTGAAAAGTGGAATTATAGACCGATACCCAAAAACAATAAAGAGGAGATGTAAGCCGATAGTCACAATAAGTGAAGGGGAGTTATTGACCGGTACTCGCAAGAAGTAAAGGTAAAGTTAAAGCCAATACTGAAAAATAGATAGAGGGAGTTATAGATAAATAACCACAGTCAGTGAGGTAAAGTAGTAGACTGATACTCATAGGCAGTGAACGGAATTTATAGACCGATACCCACAAGCAGTGATCGCGAGTTATATCCGAGTTACAGAGTGATACATATAAGTAGTGAAGTGGAGCTGTATACAGATACCCACAATCAGCAAACATGATCTATAGACGGGTTCACACAAGCAGTTATTGACCGACATTCACAAGCAGTGAATGGTAGTTACAGACCGACTCTCATTAGCAGTGAATGATAGTTACAGACCGACACTCATTACAGACCGATACTCGCATATAGTGAATGGTCGTTACAGATCAATACCCAAATCAATGAAAGTGAGTAACAGTCCAATATTCATATACAGTCATTAGAGTCAAAGAGATTATAGCTTAATTAAGTGATCGCTCTCCAAATTATTTCAATCGTAAGGTAGCACTACCATGACACATATAAAAGCACATTGTTGAGTGCGGGAAATGTGTCTGTTCACAGAGACTTGCCACTGCCACAACACGTTGCACAATAGGCTTATGAAAAGCGAAAATAAGAAGTATTCTACTAAATCAATGTCAACTAGATAAATTATGGTAAACAGTTTGCCTCTAACAGCGTCCGTGCAGATTACGATCCTCGATCTTTCATGTCCACACCATGTCCGCTCTGTGGAAGGTGGCTTTAGATTGTCAATAAATGTCTGAAGCGAAATAACTGACTTGGGGTCGACATGAACATGGGATGCGAAGATTTCGAGCGATGAGTTTATAGCTGCACTGAGCTGCGTGACGATAAGAAATTACTTGAGAGACACCCCCGACATTAGGCGACCATACCATGAAATGAAAAAAAAGCACGCAGGACTGTTGATCAAACGTCTCGAGGCTCGGCGGCTGTTAAAGATATGGAGTCATCTGATTGGTCTTGGCGACTACATCTCGAAAGTAAACAGAACATTCTGCGTGGTATAAAGAGACGCTTTGACAAGACGTTTTGGCTAACAGATGGCGTCTTCACATATTTCCTCGGGTGGCAGCCTCGAGTGAGCTCTGTTAGCGAAGCTAAAAACTCTTTGTTATAGTTAACGACCGTCACTCGCCAGCAGTGTAGTGGAGGTATCGATTCATACTTGTATGCAGTGAATTGCAGTTAGAGACCGACGCTCACAAGCAGTGAAAGGGAGTTAGAGATCGGCACTCATAAGCAGTGAACGGTAGTTAGCGACTGACACTCACAAGCAGTGAGGGGTAGTTACAGATTGGCACTCATAAGCAGTGAACAATAGTTGCAGACCCATCCTCATAAGCAGTGAAGGGAAGTAATACACGGACACTCATAAGTAGTGAAATTGTATTATAGACCGATACGCACCAGCAGTAGATATGGACGGTTAATTTAAGGAGAGTTATTGAACGATACACGCATGCGATGGCAGTGACTTATGGACCAATACACACAATATGCAATGGGGAGTTACAGACCGATACTTGTATGCAGTAAAGTGAAGTTATAGACTGATACTCACAAGCAGTGAACAGTATAGAGACAGTATAGCTGTTCAGTCCACCTTACCTAATCCATACTATTCCTCTTTGACAACTTTTTCCTCGCCCTAAGTCGGTCCCGACCCCATGCTTCGCCATGCCTGTTTGTAGGTGAACTAGTGTGTCCATAAGCCAAAGTGTCTACACCATTTTCGGCTATCCACCTCATTGATCACAAGGTCGTGTGACACTTGCTGACAAGCTTCTCTACGCGTGTCACTCATTAATAAGATCATGGTTCTTAAACTTCATATCTCTCACTTTATCTTTCGGTTTCATTAGGTCATCGTAATTAGTCTCCATATCACCTATAACATCTCTAAGTTCGTCCTCCAGACCTATATTTTCGTTTTTCAGATATCATTATCTAACCTCATCTCTATTACACAACCGTCAAGTTAAGCAATGCGCTCTTTGGTGTTCATTTATTAACATAATGCCCTCGTTTATTTAATAGATAATAAGGTCATGCACTGTCCGCTTAATGGTAACGAGTCACCTAATTGTATCTGATACCTTCCAATGCTTCGTCTTTTTCACGTTGGAACAGTGCATTTTGTTTATCGATTGAAACAGTATGGCGCGATTTTACATGTCTAGCCTTGATTTCGCCATTTATTTGGGTATATTTTGTGACCTCAGCTGAAACGAGTTTAAACTCATGATTCGTGATATCGCCATTTTCAAGTGCTGTCGATACAATGTCAGGAATGGTATTCAATTTGCTCTGCGCTAGAATACGGTTCTGATCATGTTTTATCACCTTGATAGTCATTCACTGACTGACAAATTTTAAAGCAATTCCAAGCACCCCAAGCTCCTCCAGTAACACCCAACACCATGGCAATAGGAATGGAACTACTTCAGACATTGTACCTACACCACTTGTGTCAAAGCACATACCAACAGTAACTAAAGCATTGTCTACCGCATCCACGGAGTTCACAGCACGCCTATATTTCTTTTACACAGCACAATATTCTTAAATTTCATTCTCGAGAAATTGCTTCTTGAGATTGATCTCATTCAACCGATAGAAGTGCTTAGGATTATTATCAGGCAGCTGTGATTATAATGATGACTTCGGAATAGTCGGCTGTTGTTTCATACTGCTGTTGTATCCATAAGTCTATATGTCACCATTAAGATTACACAGAAATGCAGAGGCGGCTGATGCATTGAACGTTTATATTTGTATTGTTATGGATGCACAACTTAAAAATAAAGATGGCAGATTTGTCGGCGCAGTCTACTACGTTTACATTTCCAGATGGTCCCTGTTTTGCTTATGTTTATGGTCAGACAGGACATCCTCGACCTACTTGAAGGGATTTTTTCAGAGGTATACGAAGGGAGCGGCTCCATGACCACTTGAAGGCTTTCAACTATTGTTTAAAGAGCGAGGCTACCCTGTTCTGCAACAAAAGCCCTATCCAAAAGAGAAAAGACATGTTTTCTAAATTGGGCTTTGGCAGCCGCCATAAGCTGTTAAGTGCCTGGGTCCTCACCCTAAAGTACAACACTGTGCTGAAGGACCGGCTGGGTGGTGCTTTTTCACACCAAGGATAGTGACTCACTTGAAGAGACCCTACGTGAGAATGATGTGATCCCAACAATAGAAAAACGCGCCGCAGTACCCCAGCTTTCAGTTAAGACCAAGCACGCAAACCTGCTGCTGCAGGCTAATAAATCTACTGCATATGCCGTAGATTGAGGCAATGGTGGCCCTGACGGCAACAGCTGCCTCAGTTACCGGTTGAGGGACATTGATCTGGGTTGAAGTCTCCTACCAACACTGGGTTCAACAATATATTAGACTCTAAAAGTGTAAACGTATATTCATGGATCCTAAAACCATCATTCTTCAACTAATCATACAGGACGCTACCGCAGCTAGCCCAGTGACCACTGAGTCTAAGCTAGCGGGACATGTCTTCTAAGAGAGATAGGCTTGCTGTTATCATAGCCGGGGGTCCGACCCATCAGTACCTTGGTGAGGAGCGCCTAACAATAAACCAGGTAGAATTAGTGTCTGACAAAGAGATCACAAAGCTGTATGTGAGATACGAGGTTCAACTAGGTACTAGCACGTCACACAATATATGAATGGCAGTGATACAGATTTTGTAAGGTATTGTTTGTATGTTTCCACTAATCCCACCAGAACAAAAGAAAAAGCTAATTACCAACCTCAAGGCCTACCTGTTTTATAGGTATGCGCTACGCACTACTGCATGTGAGCTATATAATCACTATGACATGTTCATAGGTGCATTTACCATGGATTTAACAACAGTTAAGCACAGTCATGTTTGGACATATTTAGTTAGCACTGAGTCACAGAGGAAGAGTACTACTTGAGCGCTATAGTGTGTGCATAACCTCGTTATAACTTCAGCTTAACTCCGCTTTAGCATGTCCTTAACAATAGCTGTCAATTGGACAAACGAATTTCGTAAATAAACATGTCATCGGACGAGAGGAACACAAATAAAGATGAGAAAACGCCGGTAGGGTTGACATCAGTGACCAGTGAGCCACCTGTATAAAAGGATATATAATTGAGAAAAACTGCATTGGCCTTAACTACTTAAGGTCAACCCTGGACAGGAGTTGGGCGCAGTGAATCAGCTGCTAATAAAACATAGAATTTCAGTTACGCTTGGTTTTATGAATATCTATTGAGACTAGGCTGTTGTGGCACCCTTTAACTGCACACTTGCTGAGCGATTCTTTGGACACCAGTATGCCTTGGAGTTCAGGGCTGCTGGGAAACGATCAACTGAGTAAACACCCACAGCAACAATCGCAATATAACTTTCAGTGGCTGTTAACAGCAAAAGGTAAAGACGTAGAATATCCAACACTAATGCTGCATATTTAGAGCGTAGCAAAACATGCTAACCTAGCCTTGAAAGTCTTTGGCTGGGATGGGAGGGGGCACTATCATTCACCACATGAGTAAACATCCTAGTACACTATAAACCTTCATTATGATTGGGGAGGATGGTACGTTTTTATTACACACGGATCAACAGATGCCTTCATGGTTATACCTCTACAAGACTACGCTCAGTGCACAAACCTAAGTGTATGGGGATAAGCCAAACTGCTGTGCGAGTTGATATGTCTGAGGAAGGGAAGAACCTATTATCTTTGCAGTACTGGCCGAATCGGCACGCTGCCCTTTATGTTATCTAGGCCAGGAGGTGCTCACGGCAAGTCCTGCACTTGATGCTACCAAGAGCAACACACAGAAAATAGAGGAACATAAGCCATGTGGTTACAACTATGTAGTTCTACAGTGAGATCTAACTCTCGTGTGAAGTATGGAGGACACAACACGTTTGAGAAGTTCTTACAAGCCATTCAACAGGAGGCGCTCAAGAGAGAATAAGTTCCATTTTTATGACACGCGACGATAAAAGAGTGCACAAGATAGCAACCCATCGTCGTGCATGTAATAAAAATTTGGGTTGAGACTCCGTCCACGACCACTGCCATATAACAGGTAAGTATAGGGGGCAAGCCTACAATGCATGCATCCTTATGGTGCATTTGGATCCTAAGACAACATCTGTGTCTGTAGTATTACATAACCTAGCGGATATGACTCCCACCTAACGATGCAGACCGTAAGCAAGGTGCCACAATCGTTAAATACTCCACGATCTAACGTTTTGATTGCGTTATGTTGAGCGTAGATTGCTGACAGAGACCGCCTGACGCTGGAGAAGGAAGGGAACGCTCTTAAACATACATACATACATACAGACAGACATACATACATACATACAGACAGACATACATACATACATACATACATACACATACATACACATACAGACATACATACAGACATACAGACAGACAGACACCACACACACACACACACACACACACACATACATACATACATACATACATACATACATACATACATACATACATACATACATACATAGACATACATACATACATACATACATACATACATACATACATACATACATACATACATACATACATACATACATACATACATACATACATACATACATACATACATACACATGCATGCATGCATGCATGCATGCATGCATGCATACATACATACATACATACATACATACATACATACATACATACATACATACATACATACATACATACATACATACATACATACATACATACATACATACATACATACATACATACATACATACATACATACATACATACATACATACATACATACATACATACATGCATACAAATACACATTCATACAAATCGACAAACAGCGCTGATCAAGATAACTTGGCGACAGCTATTCGGCAAGTTAAATAAAACATAGCCACAAATAGCCACAAGAGGCACGCCCTTAAAGGTCGGTGCCTGGGCCAGGCGAGTATGCAATGGTGAAAGCCTACAGCATGGAAATTTTTCGAATGGGACAATTTTATTGAATGGGAAACTTCGTCTTGATTACAGGCTAGCGTTTGCAATATGTTTAAGAGGTGGCAGAGGTAGACATGAAGAAGTCGCTGTGGATTAGGAGTGGCGGTCGATGAGGAGTGTTGGTCGATGTTAGGTGGTGGTCGATGTGGGCAAATGTAGAAGTTGGTTGACGGACGATGTGGGGCAGTTTTGGTGATGGAAGATGTTGGGATGGCCGTGTATGTGGATTTATGGTCGATGTGGGGTGCTGGTCGATGTGTGGAGGTGGTCGATGTTGAGTGGTGGTCGCTGTGGGGTGGCAATCATTGTTGCAATGTGGTCGATGTGGGATAGTGGTCAATCGGTACAGTAGCTGATTTGGGGTGGATGTGGATGTAGGATGGTGTTTGATGTGGGGTTGCTGTCAATATAGGGTGGATGTCGAGGTAGGGTGGGATTGTGGTCGATGGGGCAAGCAGTTGATGTTAGATAGTGGTCGAGGTAAGGTGGTGTTAGATTTTGGGTGGTGGTGGATGTCAGATGGGGCTGGGTGTCGGGTGGCGTTTGACTTGAGGTGATGGGTTAGGATGGTCTATGTGGGGTAGCAGGGAATGTGAGGTAGCTGTAAATGTAGGATGGTGATCGATGTGGGTGCGTGGTTGATTTGGGATGCCAGTTGATGTTGGGTATTGGTTGATGTGGAGTTGTGATAGACATGAGTTTGCGGTCGATACGTAGCATGGACAGTGAGTCGGTGGTCGTTGCATGGTGGCGATCGATGGGGTGGGTGGTCGATGTTGGGTCGTGGTCAGTGTGCAGTCGATGTGCGATGGCAGTCGATGTAGGTTAACTTTACATGCAGATGCATGGTTTTAGTCGATGTGGGCAGTTGGTTGATGACGGTTAGTGGTCAATGTGGAGTGGAGGTAGATGTGTGGTGGTTTATGTTGTTGGTTGCGGTTGATATTGTTGTAGATAGGGGATATGCAATAAGCCGAGCAATGGTAATATATTTACGTTGTTCCGCAAATATGGGAGAAGATTATCCGTTCATACTACGTCTTGCAAATATTCACACACCTAGATTGAGCGAAGAAATATATTCAAACCCAACCCCTCACCTCACCTTTTTAGTGTAGCTACCTGACACCGTGGTACATAATTATTGATCAATAGGCATGTATGGCTATGCGTAATGGTTTTCGAGGTATGGAAAATGCGGGGATGGTAAACAAGAAAGCCGTGAAGAAATCAATACTGGGTGAACCAGGGTGGTGTCAGCAGTGTACTTGAATTCAACTGTTAAGTACATAAACTATGGCGTCTGTAAACAATAAGCCCCTCATTGTTGACATGATGTGCTTATCATATAAAACCTAAAACATGCTTGAAATCTTTTGCGTCAGACAAACAGAGATTTATCGACCCGTTCATTTTCATATAGTAAGGTGATTTAGTGACAACTCGAGCTGCAGATTCAAGAGCCTCATGGATTTTACCATTGCTACTTAAATGTTTAGCCACGATATTATGGTAACTCGAAAATATTGATGGTGATCGCATATCGCAATAAGAAAGGGTTACACGTGAAAATATTTACAATTAGGTTTTGTTCCTGGATAGTCATACAAAAAGTAAGTGATGTTACCAATGCGATTTTCTGCGATGAAGGAAAGTATATAATACGTAGCGTTCAATGCAAAAGCTAGATAAGGAATCGAAAGCTCATTCACACACGCAGACACTATCGGAATATAATGAGACTAAGCGTGTCTTCATATCACTTGTCTAGTACTGTAAGTAAGGTATTAGATGTCAAACTGCACGCATATAGCTGCGGGGTTACACCAATACACTGCATCGAACCATTTGTAAATTATTAAATTTAGTAAATTATTTTGAAAATTGAAAACAAAACTGGCTGTAGATTCTACCAGCGGATCCAAACTACATGCATGTACTGGTGGATAGTAGGAAATTGGAAACAAAAAGAAAGGCTCAACCTTACCGGGAATTCACAGACGATAGAGATCCTATTCCAGAACACAAACGACGTGCCCGACAACAGAAAGTCAATATGCTCGATCTTATGCTGCCAAGCTTTTGCCAGAACGAAGCTCAACTTTATTGATCACATACGACAGAGCAGACGTTTGCGACGTGGCTCCCCGAGCAGACTTCCTTGATCCCAGTGATATTTACCAGGAAGTAGAACTAAAATATTTTTTAACTGATCGTGGCTTTTGTTGACGACAGCTTTGCATAGGTATATTGTGGGCTATCGCACCACGGTGAAGCTGTAAAGGTCAATTTATTCACATCATGGAAATCTATCAAGTCTTAGTGTCAAGATGTGACTCCTGGTCGATGGAACCCGTCCTTAACCAAACGTACCATGGCTTATAAGTGGTCAAACGTATAGGCAGTTCACGCTGGGTCAGAGAACATAAGACAAGACGGGAATATTTGCATTTTTCCATGTATTTTACATCCTGTACTTTATGCCCACAACAGAACTTCTGTGGTGGAACTTATCTCTCTATCTGATGCGACATCAGCAACTATGAAATTCGTTGTAACTTCATGCACAGCTAGCGTGTACTCAACAGCAAGGTTCTCCCAGAAGTCATCTGCGTACATATTTAAACTCTTATTCGAAACTTTCTTGTTAATCACATAATCACACTGGGAACAACCCTAAACGGAATTTCTAGCGGCCATTTAACAAGCATAATAGTACTTCATGTCTGAAACAATTCTTTTAGAGCTTATGGAACGTGATGGTATTGGTCTAGACTGATTAAGATAAACCATAGGTTGTTGCCTAATAAAGAACATGACACATGAATGAATACGCTTGTAATGCACTCCATTACATGCGATGCGGATAACTGTTATTGCGTATTTCATCAGTGGTAACTAATGTTAGCATTTTCATTTGATTACAGGGCCGTTCTGCTAGACTATTTCGATTATCATAAATGAAAAAATAATTATCTATGTTGCCATCTTTAAATTTGGGGATTCTGACCCGTAAATATACTCATTTGAATTGAATACAGAGTTCACTCACAAGAAGTTTATGCGTGCATACAATAGCAAAGTGACCAGCGGTATATGCTACATAACCTAGCATTAATTTGATCGACAAGGGCTCGGTAATCGAATAGTAAGCTCCGAAATGCAGCAAACTCATGGCGGTTGTACAATGGCGCAGCATCCATTAAGCATCTCATCCATCGATTATCTGGGCACGAGCGGTGACGAGAATGCCAAGTTCTGAGAGGGAACATATTAACCAAGGCCTGCTTTATCAGACAGTTGGAGTGGTTTATTAAGAGAATCATTGGCAATTGGAACTCTTAAAGGAAAAAACATCGATTATCAATTCCTGCATTTATGTAACGGATACGGTGTGGGTTTCAAATTTTCTTGATAAGGAAAACACTTGCGACGATAAACCATTGCTAGCAAAAGCCTGGCCCAATGACCAAACTACAAAAGAAAAGAATCGATTCGTCCATTAATGTCTCAATCGCAATTTTCAGTCTGAATCTAATCAGTACCAGACAGCTTTGTACGAGGGCTTAAATATATATATAGATATATATATATATATATATATATATATATATATAGAGATATATAGAGAGATATATATCTATATAGATAGAGAGAGAGGAGAGATAGATATATATAGATAAGAGATAGATAGATATATATATATATATATATATCTATATATAATATACATATCTATCCTATATATATGTATATATATATATATATATTATTCTATATATATATATACATATGCATATATGTATAAAATATATATATATATATGTATATATATATCGATATATATATATATATATATATATATATATATATATATATATATATATATATATATATATATATATATATATATATATTCAGGACAGACATAACCATTTAAGAGCAGGTATACACAGCAACAAACAAAGAGATGGTTTGTTTTAAACTGAGGCTTGACTCCTAGGATGATGGCGGTATGGACAGATATATAAACGTAATGGCGTGAGGTATAGCTGCAGATACAAAACCAGGGCAAGGCAGATATAACATGATACCGAGCGAGTGATGGGGAGGATGCTCGCGTTGAAGTAAAAGGGTGTTGGAGGCCGATACTCACAAACAGAGATAGGGAGTCATTGACCGATACAGAAAGGAAGTGGAGTTACAGAACAGTTACCAGAAGTAGGAAAGTGGAGTTCTGGACTGATAGTCACAGGCAGTGAACGGAATTTATAGACCGATACCCACAAGCAGTGATCGTGAGCTATAGAACCATATGCACAAGCAGTGAAGGTGAGTTAAAGATCGATACTGATAATCAGTGAAGTGAAGAGACCAGTTAATAGCAAACATCGTTCATAAACGGGTTGACACAAGCATTGATGGGGGATTTTAGACCTCTACTCACAGGAAGTAAGGTTATGTTCAACACAATTAAGTAGAAAAGTGGAATTATAGACAGATACTCACAAGCAATAAGGAGATATACACCGATAGTCACAATAAGTGAAGGGGAGTTATTGACCGGTACTCGCAAGAAGTAAAGGGAAGTTAAAGCCGATACAGAACAATAGTTAAGGGGAGTTATAAATCAATAACCACAGTCAATTGTGAAGTAGTAAAGTGAAGCTGTATACAGATTCCCACAAGTAGCAAACATGATTTATATACGGGTTAACACAAGCAGTTATTGACCGACATTCACAGGCAGTGAATGGTAGACACAGACCAACGCTCATTAGCAGTGAATGATAGTAACAGACAAAAACAAAAGCACATTGTTGAACACGGGAAATATGTCTTTTCACAGATCCTTGCCTGGGGTCGACATTAATATTTTTGGCATGTCACGGGGATGCGAAGATTTCAAACAATGAGTTTATAACTGCACGGATCTGTGTGACGATTATGAAATTACTCGAGAGACACCCCCGACATCAGGCGACGATACCAAGAAATAAACAAAAGCTAGGACTGTTGATCAAACGTCTCGAGTCTTGGCGGCTGTTAAAGATATGGAGTCATCTAATTGGTCGAAGCGACTACAGCTCGAAAGTAAACAGAACATTGTACGTGGTATTAAGATACTCTATGACAAGACGTTTTGGCTAACATATGGCGTCTTCACGTATATTTTCTCGGGCGGAAGCCTCGAGTGAGCTCTGTTAGCGAAGCTAAAAACTCTTTCATATAAATAAAGACCGTCACTCGCAAGCAGTGTAGTTGAGGTATCGATTGATACTTGTGTGCAGTGAATTGCAGTTACAGACCGTCACTCACAAGCAGTGAACGGGAGTTAGAGATCGGCACTCATAAGCAGTGAATGGCAGTTAGCGACCGACACTCACAAGCAGTGAGTGGTAATAACAGACTGGCACTCATAAACAGTGAATAACACGAACCCTCATAAGAAGTGAATTTGAATTATAGAGTGGCGGTTCGGTCCACCTCCACTTATCCATACTATTCCTCTTTGACAATATTTTCCTCACCCTAAGTCTGACCCGACCCCCTGCTTCGCCATGCCTGTTTGTAGGTGAACTAGTGTGTCCATAGGCCAAAGTGTCAACACCGTTTCGGCTATCCACCCCATTGATCACAAGGTCGTGTGACACTTGCTGACAAGCTCATTAATAAGATCATCGTTCTTAAACTTCAGATCTCTCACTTTATCCTTCAGTTTCACTAGGTCATCGTAATAAGTCTCCATATCACCAACAGAATCTCTCATTTCGTCGTTTAGATCATCTTATTCAGCAATGCGTTCTTTGGTGATCGTTTCTATACCAAATGCTCTCGTTTATTTTGTAGATCGATATATACAGTGCGTAAATGTCCGCACAATTAAAAAATATTCTTCGTATTGAGGCAAATAAATAAGGTCATTCACAGTCCACTAAATGGTAAAGAAGAACCTAATTGTGTCTGATACCTTCCAATGCTTCTTTTCCACGTTGGAGCTGCGCATTTTGTTCATCGACTTAAACAGTATGGCGCTATTTTTACAGATCTAGCCTGAATTTCGCCATTCATTTGGGTATATTTTGTGACCTCAGCAAAAATAGTTTAAACTCATGCTTTGCGCTACAATACGGATCCGACCATGATTTATCACCTTAAAAGTCATTCATTTAAAGCAATTCCAAGCACCCCAAGCTGTTCCAGTAACAACCAACACCATGGCAATAGGAATGGCAACTACTTTACACATTATACCTACACCACTTGCGCCGAAGCACATACAAACAGTAACTAAAGCAGTGTCTATTGCATCCACGGACGTAACTGCACGCCTTTATTTCTTGTACATAGCACAAAAATTTTAAATTCCATTCTCAAGGAATAGCTTCTTGAGACTGATCTCATTCAACCGATAGAAGTGCTTGGATTATCATAAGGCAGTTATGAATATAATGGTGCCTTCAGAATAGTTGGTTATTGTTTCCTACTGCTGTTGTATCCTTAAGTCTATATTTCAAGCTCAATAAAGAATGATACTATTGACTTTGATGCTTGAGAAGAATTAACACGGGTTCTGAAGCGGATTTGGTAAACACTCGGACGCCCACATAATCTTTCCGTTGTTTGGTTACATAATAGCTGCTTTGTTAGCCACGTTTTACCGCAAAAGCTACACCTAGATGGTAAGAAAGTTTGCTCAAATAAGTTGATAGCCTTATATGCAAAACTCAACCTTTTGATGGGCCGATCACCTCTGTAAATAACTGAAAGAATATATTCTCCACCCAGACATTTTTAACATACGGTCGTCACATTGTAAAGCCCCCTTATTAATTCCAAGGGTAATAGTCCCGTCTAAAGCATCAACCTCCAAACTAAGGTATATAAATTCATATGCCTGCTGCATATGTTTAAAGTTCCAGAGGCAAAGTATCAAATGGACACCTGTTAAATTTCCTGTCCTTTCAGGCTGCCATAAATTGATTATATTTGATTCAATGTTATGCCAACCTACAGTATACGTGATTGACTGTAGATCTACTAATAGAACACCTGCATTGTCACTGACACTGTTCAGAGCAAATATGCTTTGTACATTTAAAGAGTTTGATACATATCACTATGGATAAAGCAGCCTTTAGAAATATAAATGGAACATACCGGGCCCATTGTACCTACCCCATATATCAGCTGGGCAAGCAAACGGCAGTACAGAGGCGTTCATGGTAGATTTCTCAAACATGCTGGAGCACTTGGTGCCTAACTTAAGCTAACGATAAACTTGTTGTAGGTTT
>CM067356.1:57956920-57971920 GCA_034190875.2 Urechis unicinctus
TGGAGTTCATGTAGATGTGGGGTGGTATGTGCTGTGGGGTTGCGGTCGATATTGGTTTGTGGTTGATGAGAGGCATGTAAGAAGCGATAGGAAAGTTTTTCATAACTAGATTGCCAAACACAGGAAAGTATCTGAGTCAAAAGAGAAAGGGCCAAAAAAAGCAGGTAAAATGAGCCAGTTTAAGTGGGTTACCTATGCATCTGAACGCAGATACAATATCTCGTTATATGCGACGCTTGGCTCGACTCACCTTTGCATGCGCTATAATGGGTGTCCTTTGCTAAATATATTGAGGTCGTTGCTAGGTGTGGTGGGTCGTTGCGGTCATTTCATGCACTGAATTAATTTCGATCTCAAGTGTCATACCCAAACACATTTCAGCCATATGAATACCCAATTACACTTAAATATGTTAATACATTCTACTGTGGGAAAATGACGATAGCTAGCCATATGCTATGCAACAGTAGTTCAAAGGGACATCAGGGTATTTGCGCTATCTAACCTTTTCCTACCCTGTCTTCTCACCTTACCTCACTCAACGCGGTACCTTGTTATGATCAATAGACAAGACAAGTATGGCTATGCATATGATATTTCGAGGTGCGAAAAACACGGCGATGATGAACAAGAAAGGAGTGAAAGAATCAATACTAGTTAGCCCGGGGTGGTGGCAGAAGTGCACTTGAATTCAAATCTTAAGTAGGATGATTTGCTTAGCATATAAAACTTTATATTTGCTTGAAACCCCTTGCGTCAAGCAAAGTAGAGTTTTATCGTCCTGTGCATTCCCATATAGTGAGGTAATTTATTGACAACCAGTGCTGTAGACTAACACGACTCATGAATTTTACTACTAGCAACAATATGATGTTCACTCAAAAATATTGATGGTGACCATATTTCACAAATAAAAAGAGGTTCCTCGTGCATCAATTTACAATTTGGTGGCTTAGTTGACTTGTTTTCTCCGCGTATGGTCACACAAAAAGTAAGAGGTGTTCCACTGCGATTTTCGCAAGTCTGTTGGTTATAGTGCGGAAAAACCAAGGCGACGCTTAAGTATGCAGGCATCGCTAGCTATTTAACATACCTTACAACTACATCATGACACGAACCCGTTTTCTTGGGTGTTATTTTTTCGTATTCTTCCTGGATAGGAACACGAACAAGGTTTGTTCGAGATAATGCAATTTATAAGTTGTTGAGAACCCATGTCATCCAGGTTAGTTATGGAACGAATCAATTATAGATACCCCAGGTATTGTGGGATGGGACAGACCTTCTAAGAACAAGTCGACAAGATAGGGTACATCAATTATGATTGCAATGTGCAGCTTCGGTAAAGTATCGTACTATATACACATAGAAATCATGGGCACACAAGCCATGTTCCCTGTAATAAGGTAAGCAAGGGCTTCAATTTTCTAAGGAAAATATTTGTGAATCGCGAATAAGTAAAAACGTTTTCATGTTTTATGCTTTGCATGTTATTAGAACCCACACCTAGCATCTTAACAAAATATTTCTCATTAACCTAAACTTACGCACTGCATAAATGAGAATGACAGTCTGATATTGCAACGATTACAACTTTGTTTCAACCCTAATCTCTTAGGACCCGTGACTCTTAAATGAGCGCCTAAAACCACTGGCAGCATAGGCAATGTACCGTGTCGTTGATCGCGGTAGGTTCGCATGCTTAATTTGCATATACCTAACTTCCCCAGACTTCCACGTGCTTCACGTGTGAGCTATGCAAGGAAAATGCCAAATTACCCAGTTATGCAGAAATGTCCACCATGGTGCGGCGTTAACATATATCACTATTGTTGTTACATAGCTAGTGTCTCTTGTCAGTCACCAGTTTATATCAAATTTACCGCTCCTGATAAAGCATTCAATGTGTAGCTGTATATTGAATGAAGGATGTGCTTGCGAGGAAAGACACCGCTTCGGGGCGTGGTAGAAGCAGTTGATCTGAATTCTAGACAAAGAAATCAAAAGATCTCTCATACACTATCGTAGTATAATGTGACAAAGCGTGTCTAGCTCACTTCATTTATTTGTCTAGCAGTGCATGTATATTATCAGATACCTAACTGCATGCATTTAGCTGCTGGGTAACACCATTGCACTGCATCGAATCATTTTTTTCATCCATTGCATAAGTAGAATAGCTATAATGTGTACCAAGACAGTGGTGTTTGATCCAAATAGGAATCTAAAAATTCTTGGATAATTGGACGCAAGACTGGCTGTAGATTCTATCACGGAATCAAAACTAAACATATTTACTGCATGAAATAGGGAAAGAAAGAAAGGCTCAACCTTACCTTACTCAGAACACAAACGACGTGCCCGATCTCAGAAGATCAATGTGCTCGCCCAGCTCTTGCCCGAACAGCGATTGCTCGACTTTATTGATCACATGCGACAAAGCAAACTGTTGCACTGGGGCTCCCCGAGCAAACTTCCTTGATCGCAGTTATATTTACCAGGAAGTAGATCCAAATTGCTAATGGGTTTTGTTGACGACAGCTTACTAAAAGTGGATTGCGGGATATCCCACCACAGTGAAGCTGTAAGAAACGATTTACTCAGAACAGGAATACATTTTAAGTCCTTTACTTTATTACCACAAAGGAACTTCTGTGGTAGAACTAATCCCCTTATACGACGACGCGACATTGCACCAGCTACTATAAAATCCGTTCTAACTGTATGCAAAGCCAGAGTGTACTCAACAGCAAGTAATCTCCGTACATATTTATACCCTAAATCAGAAGGTTCTCAAAACTGTCAGAAAAACCATGTTTCTGCATCATATTTATCGATATATGATAATACAAACAAGAGAAGCCTAGCCTTTATCAATACAACGTGAGCACAGTTGTAGGGAGCAAACCTGGCCATAATATATCACATGTTTAATGTCAGTTAAATTGCAGAAGTGTATTCAAAATAAAGTTCCCCGGAGAATTAAGCATATCATGACAGATTCTTAGAAAGATATCTTAATTTCCATTCCCTACCATCTAGCTTCTATTGATTCATATAATGCTTTGTAATAACGACAGGCTGATATCAAGCCAAATACAGCATTGTTAATGCCATAACAGCTAGTAGAATACTGTTCTATAACCGTCAATACATATCATGTGTGTATAAAGTAACAGTACCCTCAGTTTGTCGCTGAGTTTGTTTTGTTGTTACGGGTTATTAGCATCGACGAAAGTCTACTTATGCATCCATATCCCACACACACGCCCGTATTCCGTCAATAAAATAGCCAGACTCCATTTTGAAGACAAATTTTAATCGTCTATCAGTGTCCCTAACGTGGTTTCGATTAAATATGTTGTTCAAGGCGTCATTCAGCACACCTTTTGCTTGTGGCCGTCCGTCCGTCGGGGATTTTTCTGCCAGAGAAAATTAACAGTGATACATTTCAAACCTGTGCATCAAACGAAAATGTTCTTGTGATGGCGTGCTTCAAATCTGGATCCTTATGTGTCTCCTTTGTGTCTTTTAATGGAGTGGACAAAGTGAACTAATATGTCACTTGCCACAATTGTCCATTCTAATGATCAGCTTTGGCATTTTAACGGTGCCTCAGAGTACAATAAATTTCATATATAAATGCAAAATAAAGATTAACTTTGTATTACATGCGATGTGTTCAGAGCCATTCCTTAAAAACACGAAATTGAATTGTGTGAACGCTGGACCATTTTTCCGTGGCTGCAACCGTCACGGCTTGCATCAGTGACATAAAGTATCAAAGTCACATAGAGTTGGTAACCGTTTTTAAATCACTACAATACTATAATACATACATACATACATACATACATACATACATACATACATACATACATACATACATACATACATACATACATACATACATACATACATACATACATACATACATACATACATACATACATACATACATACATACATACATACATACATACATACATACATACATACATACATACATACATACATACATACATACATACATACATACATACATACATACATACATACATACATGCACACAAATCGCCAAAAGCACTGATCAAAATAAAACATTGCCAAAACAGCACACTTCAATATTAGTCATCTTAACTACCCTTTTATCTGCTTATGGGGAAAAATCACCTATCAATCACATACATTACTGCACCAACTTATCATACGATAATGATATATTCGTGGCACCGTGTCAAGTCCTACTCTGTTAGCCTATACCCGCATTCTCGGCGTACAAAGACAGGTGAACAAGGTTTGCGCCAGGACGGTGAAACTTGTCCCGCCGATAACAAGTAATTTGTTACCGCCAGAGAGGATGGTTTTCGCCTTATGTGTTTGAAAAGACCATACTGTCTTACTGAATTTAGGCCTCAAAGGTCGGTGGCTGGGCCAGGCGAGTATGCAAAGGTAAAAGCTTACAGCATGAAATTTTTCGAATGAAGCAATTTTATTGAATGGGATACTCCGTCTTGATGTAAGGCTAGCGGTTGACATATGTTCAAAAGGTTGTGTAATTCGGATGGCAGAGGTAGATATGAAGAAGTTTCTGTGGATTAGGAGTTGCGGTCGAGGAGGAGAGTTGGACGTTGTTAGGTGGTGGTCGATGTGGGTAAAGGTCGAAGTTGGTTTCCAGACGATGTGAGGCAGTTATCGATTTTGATTAACGAAGATGTTGGGATGGCCGTTTATGTGAGTGTATGGTCGATGTGGGGTGATGGTCGATGCATGGTTGCGGCGATGTGGGATAGTGGTCGATGTGGAGTGGTGGTCGCTGTGGGGTGGCAATCATTGTCGAGGTAGGATGGTGGTCAATCGGTGCAGTGGCCGATATTGAGTGGATTTGAATGTAGGGTGGTGTTTGAAGTGAGGTTGCTTTCAATGTGTGGTGGATGTCAAGGTGGCGTAGAATTGTGGTCGATGGGGCACGCAGCTGATGGTGGTGGATGTAAATTGGTATTTGATTGTGTGTGGTGGTCGATGTCAGATGGTGCTGGATGTCGGGTGGTGTTCGATATGAGGTGGTGGGTTAAGGTGGTCTATGTGTAGTATAAGGGAATGTGAGGTAGCGGTCAATGTAGGATGGTGATTGATGTGGGTGCGTGGTCGATTTGGGATGCCGGTTGGTGGTAGACAGTGGTCAATGAAGGCGGTGGTTAATTAGGGTGGTATATTTAAGGTAGCGGAGAATGTGGGGTTGTGGTCAATGTAGGATAGTGATCGATAGGGTGGATGGTCGATTGGGGATGCCAGTTGATGTTGGGTATTGGTTGATGTGGAGTTGTGATAGAAATACGGTTGTGGTCGATAATAGATGGCGGATGCTGTTAGGCAGTGGTCGATGAGGGCGGTTGTTGATAAGGGTGGTCTAGGTTGATTGGCAGGGTATGTGACCAGCCAAATTCCTGCCCAACCTCGCAAAGCCTCACTGCCAGCTCCTTAGGTAGGAACAAAATTAGGTCTGAGAGGGCATTCAAGTAAATCAAGGCGAAACTCAGGTCTATGTAAGTACTCACGCATTATGACCCTAACTACAGATGCTAGTCAGAACGGCTTTGGCACAGCACTACTTCAGGAAGGCCCTGAGTGACACGTAGAATAGGTATGCAGTGATTGAGAAGGAAGCACTCAGAGTCAAATGGGCCTGCGAGACATTCGCCCAATCTATACAGAATTCACATTGGACACAGACAACCGAGCCTTGGTTCCACTTCTTTCATCAACAGACCTAGCTAAACTTCCAACGAGAATTCTACCCTTTCGGCTTTGCCTGATCCGGAAATGACATACATTTAAGATGTACACCAGAAAATAGTCGATGCATTGTCTTGGGTCCCTTCGAGTCAGCCGAGAAAACAGGATATGATCCCAATGGAAGATATTGACAAGTTGAAAGACGCTGCGATCCGCCAGAGCCTAACAATGGTGACCGCATAGGCAGTGCACTTTGTCATTGATCACGAGCGAATGCAATGCTTATTTAGCACATTTAGCCTCTAGTTAAACCTATGACTGATTAAGGTATATACATCTAACCTTTCTTTTTAAATGAAATCACCCAGACTACCACGTGCGTCATATGTATGTAAGCAGGAAAAGCGCCAGTATGTTCTGATATACAGGAATGTCAACCATGCCATTCTATACTGAACATGCAAACATGTCACATTTGTTGTCCCATAGATTGCGTATTTTCGACCCCTACACACAACTGCTGACTAGTTTTCTATCCAGTTTATGCTCCTGATAAATTCTTCAATGTGCACATGTGTGTCTTGACGGAAGAATTTTCTCGTGAGGGAGGTAGCCCCATATAACTTGGTAGAATCGATTGGTCTGGGTTCTACACCTCCTAACTATACAAGACTAGATACGGTAACAAAAGATCGCTCACGCACTAATAAATATAATGCGCTAAAGTGTGTCTAACTCAGTTGACCTCATATGTTTAGTACTCTAAAAGCCCTTGCCCGCATTCACGGCTTGCGCTGACAGGTTAACAAGGTTTGCGCTTGGACGAGAAGGCTATACTTTCGCCTAATAGGATTAGACAGACTGTCGTTAGGCTTTCGTTTAAGCTGTGGTGAATTTTCTTGTATCAATGAAGTAGACGCGTTGGATTATGAGTGGGGTGATATGCTATGTGGGATAACAATTACAGTTAAACATGTTAATACATTCTACTGAAGAAAAGAACATATTATGATTGCTTGCCATATGCTGGCAAAAATAATTCAAAGGGACATCAGGGTGTTTGAGACGGCGCAATCTATTCAAACCCACACCGCCACGTCACTCGTTTAGTGTAGCTACATAACAACGTAAAATCTTGTTATTGATCAATAGACGAGACATATATGGCAATGCATATGATTTTCGAGGCCTGGCAAACCCGGCGATAGTGAACAAGGAAGTAGTTTAGCCTGGGTCAGCAGCAGTGCACTCATTTTATCCAAATGTGTAAAAAAAAACGAATCAATGATAAATACCGTAGGGTTTGTACGACGGGACAGACCTTCTAAGAATTAGTCGAGAATATTGGGTACATCAATTTTGAATGCAATGTGCAGCTTCGGCAAAGCGTCCTACTATATACTCATAGCCATCACAGGCACAGAACCATGTTCTATTTGTAATAAGGTAAACAACAGCTTTTTTTAGGACGAATTGTGTGATTCACAAATAAGAAAAAAAACTTGGCATCATGTTTTATGCTTTGCATGTTGTTGAATCCACACCTAGCACCTTACAAGCCTATTGACAAGTAATTCCTCACTGACCTAAATATAGGCACTGCATAAATCGGTAAGACAATCTGAAATTGCCCCTTTGTCCCAACCCTCATTGCTTAGGGTCAGTGCCTTTAAAATGAACACCACTGGCAGCATTGGCAATGCACCTAGTCATTGATCACAAATCGTTCGCATGCATAATTTGCATATACCTAAGTGTTTAGCTAAGCCTCTAAATGACTGTTGAATTTTGCGGTTCCTCAGACTTCCCAGTGCACAACGTGTGGGCTATTCAAGGGAAGCGCCAATCCTTCCAGTTATACAGAAATGTCCACCATGACATTCCATACTGAACGACATGCACATATATCATATCTGTTGTTACATAGCTAGTGTCACTTCGACCGCCTACCCCTATCAGTCACATTTTTATCAATTTGACGCGCCTGGAAAAGTATTCAATGTGTACTTGTGTCTTGACTGAAGTATGCGCTTGAGAGGTAAGTTGCCCCTTCCTCGCGGTTGGCTTGAATTCTACACCTCCCAACTATTCAGGGCTAGATAAAGAAATCAAACGATAGCCCACGCACTATCGAAATATAACGCGACAAAGCGTGTCTAGCTCACTACTTCTTATTTGTCTCGCACTGCACATAAGTTATTGAATGTCCAACTGCATGCATAAAGTGGCTTGTTTACAAACGCGCACTGCATCGGATCACTTTTGTCGTTCATTGCATAAATGGCATAGCAAAAAGCGTGTACCAAGACAGTGGTGTTTGATCACAAATGAATCTGTAAAATCTTTTGCGGATTGGAGCCACAACTGGGCAGTAGAATTGATCAGCGGATCCGAACTGCGCACTTTTACTGGTGAATAGTAGAAGATGGGGAAAGAAAAGAAAGGCTCAACCCTACCGTGAATTCACAGACGACGGAGATCCTATTTCAGAATACAAACGACGTGCCCGACAAGAGAATCGCAATATGCTCGATCTCATGCCGCCCAGCTATTGCCAAAACAACGAGCGTTTTACTTTATAGATCAAATGCAGGTGGTTATTCAGCGATATGCACGTGCTTAACATCTATTTGACAAGTGACAAAATAAATATGGACAAAAATGGCATCAAAGTCAAAAGCTAAGGGGGTTAGTCTTTACTGTCTGGTACTGTAGACATCTTCCCCGACTGTGCGCAACTGACATACGACAAAGCAAACGTTTGCGCCATGGCTCCCCGAGCACACTTCCTTGATCCCAGTGATATTTACCAGGAAGTAGATGAGTGATCCGACGACATTTATCAACCGCTTGTAGCTTTAGTTGATGACAGCTTTCTATAAGTGGATTGTGGGATATCCCATGATAGTGAAGCTGTAGGGAAAGATTTACTCAAATCAAGAAGGACTTCATAGATGTTTATCAAGGCTAAGTGTCCAGTCTCTCCCATAAGCTATCTGCGTACATATCTAACTGTAAAACAGAGGTCATTCGAAACTGTCAGAATGATTATGCGTATACAGCATATTTGCCAATCTATGATGGTAAAAACATGAGTATCAATTCTGCTTAGCTTATATCAATGGACAAAACACAATTTTAAGGAGATCACCCGGACATAACATATTACACTCATTCATTGTTATTGATGCAATTCATTCCTTCGATCGTCAATCACCAAATCTCACGCAAAATAAACCTGCAATGTATTTTAATGCATGTATAACTAGCATACCAGTACGTCACACCTAATGTTATTCACACTTTTAGATCGCGAGGGTACACTTACGAAGACTAATAACGGATACATCATTCTATTGTCATCAACTGATGAGGATGTGATTTATGGCTAGTGTAGTGGGAAAATACCCTTGCCTTGTTCCATTGATACGCTGCAAGCATCTCGATTGTCTGGAATAAATAAACGAGTACAAAACTATTTTTGTAGTCGTAAAAAATTTCTTCAGAATTCAATCATAATGATACTGTAACTATGGAAATTATATGGCTTAAGTTTGGAAACATTATTACCTTGTATCGCTTATCTCTAGTGTTGAGGATCATTCTTGGGTTGATAAATAAGGAATGTTGTCAGCTTTTGAAATAAACATTATGATGACCAGTAGAACTACACATCATAACACCATAGAAATATGTGGACTCGTTTTGTTTCCAGTTTTGCATTGATTCTTCTTTGCGTTATGAGCTTGGTGACATGAGGATGCGGATAATTACTACTGCACTATTAGATATAGCTTGTTTAATAAGTGCCAGGCAAACTAGAGATGAAGGGGATTATCTATGTGGTCCATGATGTGGTTTGGTCCATGTAACAAGTGATGCGCTTGTGACACAAGACAACCACGATTATACATTGATTATATATGTGTGCACTGATCGCCGTTGTCCAGATCGTTTAAACAGATAATGGACGTAATAATTGTTTCGCATGTAATTGCAGCCAAAAGAGGCTTACATATCATGACAAGTTGCAGTTTATCTGCATTGACTTTGCTGTAGCATCGGAATGATGCGAAATTATCTTTGATCGTATTGAATATAGACACGCATATTGAACAAAGAGCAAAAATTCGCATAACAATCTCTAAATGCCATCCTTAAAGGACGCTTTGATAGCTTTCCTGGAAAAACACAACATGCGTGTTTAGCATTAGCTATCTTCAATGCATTAATGCACATTACAGGGTAATAATTATGTAGCAGTTAGTATTGATTGTATTTATTGGAAACAGTTAATCGAATCATTACATTCGGCGTATTTAACCATTGAGTTATCAATATAATTGAAGCACAACATAAACATCAGTTAGCATCAGGATGCACTTTGACGATAAAACCATGGGTAATTTGTTTAGGATTTATTTCCTAAGATATACTTGCCTGTTCCCGTTGGTTTATTGACTTTCTGATGGATCCACATGTGTTTAAACGTTGAACCCATGGCCAAAATTAGTTAGAAATGAACATGAGGACATACCTGCTTGTTTTCACAAGATCATCTGACTTTGGTAGGATGCATGTTAGCTATGTGGCGGATCCTATAGGTAAACTGAGCAGTATATATTGCCAAAGATATGCCTGCCAGTTTTCTTAGGGATCCGGATGTGTTAAAACACTGAACCCATGGCTGAATTTAGAACGAAATATTGTCCTAGCCATACCAGCCTGTTTCCGTAATTTGAACGGAACTCCAGGTTAGCAATGAACTTGAACAATTGGTGAGTTTTTGGATTATTACCAACGATAAGTGAGTTAAAACAGACTTCCTGATGGATCCAGATGAGTTATGATGTTGATCCATGATAATCTGTGAGCAATCGATAACAACTAAAACAATAATCAGTTAGCAATCGATAAAAACCAAACTAAATAATCAGAAGCCATACAAACAAAACAAAATAAACATTAATCATAAAGCAAAATAGCCATTGATAACAACAAAACGATCATGATAATACTAAACTAATCAGTTAATCGAAAAAAAAATCTCTTGTAGCAGTCCATTTGTCACATAAAGTTATTTGTTATTTTGTAGCAAACATAAAGTTCCTAGAAACATCATGCCACAAAAAAAATGCAGTAACTACCAAACAATAGCCCACAGTATAGTTATGTACCGCGTCTTTTCACCATTTACAGCGGTAAACATCAAAAGCATATAAGCCTGTTAGGTGAAGATTAAACAAAAACGACAAAACGACATCGATGTTGGCTTAACAATTGTCGTATACACTGCAGGGGTCTGTTTCACTTTGTGCGTTTGTGACTTGCAGCTCCGCGTAAGTATTTCTTTCAGGTCGGGAAATTTGTGCGATTTCGATGGAATCATAATTTTCATTCGTATTGCCATTCGCTCCGTCCGTGGTCCTTGAAACAGCTGACGTTTTTACACAATGACATGCACTTCATGACATGATATAAGGAAATTACCTCGACAAACATACATTGCACAGCATCACCAAGAAGCTCACTGTTGGAATTGAATAATAGTATTTTATTCACCTGTTGATGGCAGGTTAATTTTGTAATTGCAATTTGCTTGTTAAAAGCAAGCAATAAAACGGGTAGGTGACACATCAAGAACATTTAATAAAATCTTGCAATTATATTTTGCTGATTATCATGACAAGATTTTCTTACCAAGAGGCCGCTGAAGGACATGCCGGTATACTAAGAAGACGATCAATAGGATTGCCAGCAGTGTTCCTAAGCTGGCGCCCACAGCAGATACCTGACCACTGCCTCCCACTACAAAGAAAAGATAATCAGCGCTGTGCATATCATTATAAATCCTATCTAGCATGAACGACATTGTGTATAAGGTGCACAGTAATGGAAATGTGAATGGTCATTATGATGTTCAATGTAGAATACCGTTACTTGTCTGATTCTGTGTGGTCGGACATGTATCTCGAGGAGATGTGGAGGCTGCGGCAGACACATGATGAACATTATGGCCACACTGAAAATAATTTACGAATATCTACTTTCGAAAGTGCATTTAAAAACACCACAATAATGAGTGTGTATTTACGATTGCAGAGGTCGTCAAATGTGATGGTGGCCAATTCTCTGCCTACGAGTCCAGCTGGCGAGGCACAAGGTGTGCTGTCCGCTGTTATATCCGTGAAGTTCGTAAAGTTGGCAGATTTCTTGATGAACTCGGCCATCCAATTCATGGACAGTCGCAACGCATCGAGTCCGGGTTCAACATGTACACATAGGCGATTGTGCGCTGAAGAAGTCTAAGGTCTGGGATCGTTTCTAAACCAATGTTGTGAAGGTCAATATACTGGAGTCTGTAGTTAACCTGAAGAAGTTTGAGTATGACACCAGAAGCGACAGGTCCGATGTGGTTATTGCTTAGGTCCAAGGTCTCAATTGATGCGTTTAAAGGAAACACATTCGGGAAATATCTAAGGCGATTGTTGCTCAGATTCACTGAAATTAAGATCATACCTTCGAATCTGTATTCGGGTATTTCGCTGATGGCATTGTCTTGTAAGCAGAGTGTTCTAAGAGCAGTAGTTTGAAGAATCGGAATCCTTGTCAGCCGATTGCTAGTCAACTCCAATAACCTAAGCTTTGGGGTTTTGTACAGAGCAGTTTCAGCCAAGTCAGTGATGTTGTTATGGCTCAAGGACAAAGACGTGAGTACATTACGTTCTGGTAGGTATGTAAAGTCAGGAAACTTACTCAGACGATTGTTCTTGATACTAAGCTGGTACAGGGAGGATTTATTCCTGAAGAAGAGTGGCGAAATGTTGTGGATTTGGTTATCATCGGCTTTAATGTTCCGTATGCAGTTAGAGATTGCTGCAGGAATAGCCGTCAATCGATTCGATGATAAATCAATGTAGCTAAGTCTTGTCAAGTTACGAAAATCGTGACCTGAACTTGTTTCAATGAAGTTGTTCTTTACATCGAGTGTTGTGATGTAGCGTAGGCTGTGCATAGGGAGCAGTGATGTAAGTCGATTTCCGGATATGTTCAGATGCTGCAGAGAAGTCCCAGTGAAGGCATCATACGCGATAAATGATATCATATTGCCGTCTAAATCCATGCCGCTCAATTGACTAAATCCATTGAATTCATACTTTCGGATCATCGTGATAGCATTATTACTTGCGTGAAGATAATACAAAGAACGCCTGATGCTGTAGAAAGAGGGTAATGCTTGAAGTCGATTGTTCGATATGTTTAGCATAATTATCCCAGTTCCGTTGAAGGCGCTGTCTGGGATGAAAGATATCGCATTGTCCTGAAGATAGACATATCTCAAACTGTAAAGGTCACGGAACACATCGTCCTCAAGTGATTCTAGTGCATTCAAATTAGCTTTGATCCGGTAAAGTCGGTTTGTGCTTTGTAGGGAGGGCAGGGCTCTCAGTCTGTTATTCGATAATGATAAATATTCCCCGTAGAAAAAATCACTGGAGAAGGACGATTCAAGAAATTCAATTGCGTTAAAATTTGCGTCGACTTGATTAAGTGTGTTACCGACTCCATGCAAACGAGGCCACTCCTTCAAGTGATTATATGATAAATATAGTTTTCTCAACGCTGTTCCATTAAATGCGTTTGCCGAGATGGACGATATCTGGTTATGTTGTAGGTAGACATTACTAAGACGGCGGACGTCACTAAAAGTATCGACACTTATCATTTCTACTTGATTGTAATCTGCCTGAATATAATATAATGAATTTCTGACGCAACCAAAGGATGGCAAAAGTCGCAATCGATTATTTGACAAATATAGTCCATTAAGTAATGTTCCATTAAATGCATTATCAGAGATATAGGAGATGTTGTTGTTCCGTATCCAGACATATCGCAACGCTTTCAGGTCTTGAAAAGCTTCGTCACCTAGACTCTCTATTGAATTATAATCCGCCTCAATCCGAGTCAGCGTATTTTTTACGCTGCTAAAAGAGGGCAGCGCTCTTAGTCGGTTGCGTGAAAGGTACAATTCTACCAACACTGTTCCATTGAATGCGTCGTTAGAAATGAATGATAACGAATTGCTACGCAGATATACGTATCTAAGTTTAGTAACGTTGCGGAAAACTTTATTGTCAATCGTTTTTAATGCATTAGAATCCATTTTGATGTTATACAGTGTGTTTTTGACGCTTTCAAAAGAATGTAGCACCCACAATCTGTTGTCAGATATGTCTAACACTGACAGAATTGTTCCATTGAAGGCATCGGCTGATATGTATGACAATACATTGTTTTGAAGATAGACGCTTTGGAGTTTGCCACAATCGTTAAATACTCCACGATCCAACGTTTTGATTGCATTCTTTCTAGCGTATATTGTTGACAGAGAGCTCCTTACGCTGAAGAAGGAAGGCAACGCTCCTAAACGGTTGTTTGACAAATCTAATGTTGACAAGTTTGTTCCTCTAAAGGCGTCGTCGTCAATGAACGACAGCAAATTATTTTGAAGATCAATAGAGCGGAGTTTACGGCAATAGTTAAACACTTCACTGCTCAACGTTTCTATTGTATTGTACTCTGCGTCGATTGTAGACAATATGCTTCTCACGCTGTAGAAGGAAGGAAGCGATCTTAATCGGTTTTGACGAATATTCAATGTTTCCAGTATTATACCGTCAAATGCCTGAGAGGAGATGAATGATATTTCGTTCCTGTATAGATTTATCGTCGACAGTTGGTGAAAGGTCCGAAATGTATTTCCTCGAATGGGTGTAAGAAGATCGTTTACAACATACACAGTGGTAGTGTCAGGATCGATCTGATCAACGGGAACTGCAGTTAGACCATCACCGCTGCTGTAGAATGTAAGTGCAGTGCTGGGTGATAAAAGCGTCCACAACAGTAACACACTTAGAGTACCCATGATCCGTCCGTGTAACCTGAAATTAGGAGCAGAAAGCGTTATAATTTGCTTGTATAGTATGAACTTTAAAACAATGAAGATGTATGTATGCCAACGCGTACCATACGTGTGCAAAACGAAAAGTGACAACTGTAACTTAAGATATGCCGAACCATGGCCAGTCGAGCACATCACTGGAATAACGGAAATCCTCGAGTAATGGGTGATTGAATTGTACTTAAAGAGGTAGGCATAAAACGTTTGAGATAACAATTATACAACGTCGCTATATTTGCTATGCATATTTTGATTTAAACATTTTACGTGCCCAACGCTTCTATACAACTCAATCACGC
>CM067356.1:57976920-58039420 GCA_034190875.2 Urechis unicinctus
GTATATTGCAGTATGTAGCCTGTCGATGGAATGGGTGGTGCCGTCTGCAGCCATTCAATTTAGTTTACGGTGCAGTATGAAGCCATTCCATGGAGTGTATGGTGTGAATTATACCTAGATTAATAATATAATGTAAATGTGTTGTGGGTTAAATTATGAAAATTGCGACAGGTATGGCGAGACAACAAAAGGACAAGCAAGCATTTATTGAGAAACTGATCAACGTTAAGTGCAAGAGTCCCGTTGTGATGTTGGGTAAACTTGGCGAGCTGACATCACCATCATCATAATCATAATGTTCTTAACAATCATCACCATTGCCAATATAACCACCATCATAGTCTCATCATCACCTTAATCATCATTGTATCACTATCATCAGTGTCATCAACATTTTCATGATCATTATCCCTACACCATCATGACCAGTTTAATCACAATCACCATCGTCGCCATATTTATTATCATCATAATCAACTTCATTATTGTCATCATGATGATGATGATTATGATCATAATCATTATCATGATGATCATCGCCTTCTTAGTCTCCATCTTCATCGACAGCATTGTCATCATTATCATCATAATCATAATGATTCATAAGAGAATCTGGAATTTTCTCTTGCTTACTCGAGAGCAATATGGGTTTCATTTGGCAACTCATTAATCACCTACGGTTGTCATGCTCACTTTGCACATACAGCATACAGCTAAGCGTACAGCTGACTGTATGTGGAATATAAAGAACATAATTTGGGTGTTGTGGTCCCTTAGACTTCCACAGGTATGTGAGCTATGCAGAGAAAGCGCTAGTATGTCCTGTAATACAGTAATGACAACCATTGCATTACATACTGAGCTACATGCAAATACGTCACATTTGTTGTTCCATCGCTTTTGTCCACCCCCCCCCCCCACCCCCCTACACCCTACCCACGGTAGCCGTTTTATATATAGTAAACCGCCCCTGATGAAGTCAGTAATGAAACCTGCAATGTGTACTTGTTTGTTTTGACTGAAGGTCGTCCTTGTGAAGGAAGTAGCCACTCCCTAACGTGGTACATACAATTGGTCTGAATTCTGCACCACTGTGTCTCTATGTCCCTCAAAGTCGATGTGGTGGAGCAATGGAGGGAATTTGAAAATTATCACCACATACCTGAACCACAAACTAACAGGAGAGGATGGGGAGGCCAGTCCGGCGGGTATGGAAATAGTGGAAGCAACACTGTGCGCTGGCATGGGGGCTGACTGTAAACGGGTTCTGAACAATCTTCCATACCCAAAGAAATTCAGACCGAACTATCCATGACCGCAGATTACACTTCATACTGCAGAGGAACGTCCTTTACAAAAGGTTCAACTTCAACAGCACCAAAAACCATCAGAATCGATTGATGAGTTCGTGATTATTCTCCGACAGTTAGCTGACTTGTATGAATCTAAGGAATCAAAGGATTCCTTAATCCGGGACTGCATCGTGATTGTAACCACAGATGAGTCCGGTCGAGAAAGGCTCCGGACAGCATGCCCCACGCCAGCCCTCAACGGTGTTGTAGAAAACCTATGTGCAGCAGAGATGTGTCGAACGCATTAACAAGTGATATATGGGATAGTGATAGTGCTTCAGAGGACTATGTTGGGTGCCGAAAGTAGGGTAGAAACCAAAACTCCGGTTGTCCCAAGACTCAAGGCCAAAGACGATCCAAAGGTCAAGGTCATCAAAAACAAGCAGCAGCCCCAAACAGGTCAACTCAAAAGTGGTGCGGTCAAGACAATGACCATTTCAAAAATGATTGACCGGCTCAAACAAGCAAATGCCTCTTATGCAAAATACTTGGACATTATGCAAAAGCCTGAAGGGCTAAAGCGACAGCAGAAATCGAAGAGGATTCGCCAGATGAGTACTATCTTGGAGAAGTGAATAGCATAAATAACAAGTCCGATGATTTCTGGTCTGCTGAGTTAATGGAAACCGTACGCTGTTCAAACTTCATAGTGGTTCTAAAATCAGGGTGATCGGTGATAGGACACCCTGGTTGAAAGGTCAGAGAATGCACATGGAGAAATGCACATCACATTTCAAAGGCCCCGAGTGGGTTTTTCTCTCACACCTATTGTGAGGTGAAATTCGGGCCGCATAGGTGAAAATAAACGAGCAAGATTACACAGAAACGGTGTATGTGATGAAGGGGCAACTGAAAAACCTGCTATTGAAAGCAACCAACCAAGGACTGGAACTGAGTAAATCTGACCCTGTAGTGTACAACGCTGAGTCAGATACATACTTTTGCCAGAAGTACCCTGAACTCTTCAAAGGACTTGGTCTTATGAAGGAGTCTTACACCAAACCCGCTGAAAGATGATGCAGTTCCGGTATGCCTCTACACTCCACATGAGGTACCCCATCCACTACTACCGCAGTCATATCTCCAGTCACAGAGCCCACAGAGCTATAGGAAACGGCCAGATAAGACTTCGTGTGGATCTGACACCACTGAACAAAGCAGCGGTGAGAGAAATACATCCCATGGCAACAGTGGATGTTAACTTGGCAAAACTCCAGGGGAGCCAGATATTCACCAAACTGGACACTAACTCGTTTTTGGGTAGATTACCATTCGGGATAAACTGGTATCCCCAAATATTCCAGGTATGTCATATGGATGGCATACTGGAACATAGACCAAGCCAAGAAATCCATGACATGAGAGTGCGAGTTTTTGAAAAGACGTGGCATTCCTGTGACATGTGGTAACCCCCTGAAGGCATAGCAGCTGATCCGGAGAAAACAAAATAGAACTGATGTCGTCATGTCTTCACTGATTTTTGAGTCATTTTGAAAGTGCTCATCACACCCTAAACGGCGTTCTACTGTTACATGATATTGATGAGTCTCGAAGCAGTTGCAAAGAGCTTATAGCTATACTGAAAGCGCTTACTCACGCCTCCGCCGGACCAAGAACACGCCCCTGTGAGCCACGTGCTGCTTTGTCATAGCGTCTCTTTCAATCGCATGGAATTGTGTGATAAATTCGGGGACCTGGTCGCCTCGACTAACCAGATGATTCAATGGGCAGATTCCCCATACGTTAGATCAACAGTCCAATGTTCTTTTGTTCTTTTGTTGAATTTATAGAAGCGCCACCTCACAACGGGCGTGTGTTTCTCTCTTTTGCTTACACACCACATATCTGGTCGGAATGAACCTGTGCATCCAAAATATGCATCTGTATCAGGTACTGCCAAAACTGTATTATAATCTATGATTGCCATCCAAAGTATGTCACCCAAAAGTACTTTGGCAAGTACCATAATATGAGGGTCCAATAACGGTGAGAGCCTAGGCAGTGTGCCTAGTCATTGTTCACGAATGGTTGTCATGCTCACCTTTCACATACTTAAGCCAACAGCTAAGCTAATAGCTGACTGTATAAGGTAAATATATAGAACATAATTTTGGTGTTCCCTGTGATTTCTATGCAGAGAAAGCGCTAGTATGTCCTGTTATACAGTAATGTCCAGCATGTCATTCAATACTGAGCTACATGCAAATAAGTCACATTTGTTGTTATATATCTTTTGTCTCCTCCGCAACAACCCCCCCCCCCCCCTCCACCCCCACCCTACTTCCGGAAGTCATTTTATATGTAGTAACCCACTCCTGATAAAGTCGGTAATGAAACCTCCTGCAATGAGTACTTGTGTGACGTGACTGAAGGAAGTCCTTGTAAGGGAAGCAGTCCCTATATGACGTGGTAGAAGCAGCTGAATTTCACACCTCTGAACTATATAAGGCTATGTTGGGGAATCAAACGATAGCTCACGCACGTAGGAAATATAATGCCCCAAAGTGTGTTGAACACACTTCACCTCATATGACTAGTACTGCATGCAATATATTAAATGTCAAACTTATTGCACATAGCTGCTGATCAACACCATGACACTGTATCGAGTCGTAGTTTCATCATCCATTTGACAAATGGCATCGCTACAACCTGCACCAAAATAGTGGTGTTCGATCAAAAATGAATCTGAAATTTTTGTGAGAATCGGAGACAACCCTAGTTTTAGACCCTATCATCTGATATGAACTTTGTACCTTTCTGGGTGAGGGGTACGAAATAGGGAAAGAAAAGAAAGGCTCAACCTCACAGTGAATTCACAGACGATGGAGAACCCATAACTGTAAATACGCAACGTACCCAACTACAGAAGCTCATGCTGGGACAGATCGCTAACTTATCTCCAGTAATTGTCAGAACATCTCTTCAAAACAATTGATCACCTATGGCAAAGCATACGTTTGCATTATAGCTTCCAGTCTACAGGAGCACACTTCCTGGATCTCAGTCATATTTACATAGAAAAGTCTCCGAAGAGTCCACAACATTGTCAACAACAAGTCAACACATCCTGCCCTTAAGAAGTTAACTGTATCTACCTGAAGAGGATTGTAAGTTTATTGCCAATTCCCCTTAAGTACAAGATGTCGAATCTGATACAGAGGAGGCTTAGGATGGTGAGTTCACAAAAAGTACCAGCCAGATGTAACAATCTCATGCGGCACTCTGAGTGCAGGTATGTTATTTCTCGTACGCGGGTGCATTGTATAAGCACTATCATATTAGAAGAGCCTTATTGGATGAATACTATAGCGTATTTGATCCAATCATCAAGAGATTACCTGAATGATCGTTCGATGTGGTAGTCGAGAGTTTTCAAGCGTCCAGATGAGATTTGTGTGTCAGTGTAATGATTAAACACTTTCTTGGGGAGTTTTTCGCATTATCACAAAATTTGCAGACGTTGGCAGATATTGTAAGGTTCAACCTTCCTTATTACCTGACGTGGATTCAACCCTGTGTCATATTGCCCCGTGGAAGTATATAATCACCACTGCCTTAACCAATGATGTATACCAAATACAATTCCTAGAAGTACTGTAGGGTAGTCACCACATTTCACGTGGTTACATAATTATATGTTCGATCTGCAATAGGCGTAGGCATGGCCGGCAGGGAAGGAAGAGCTAATGTGCAGAGTATTTGGGGATCTCCTGCATGAGCGAGTACTTGTTCTATCACACATAATAGTAAAGATGTCAATTGCAGCACAATGACCGCGAGTAATATTAACTGATTTCTATGGCAGCGAAGGATATATCTGGCATTTAATTAATATTTTGAACCATGCCATGTACCAGTCAGTACTCAAATGAGTAAAATTATGTGCTTGGTTTAGCTAAGTTGGCGTATTGAATTGTGACCCTTTTCACTTGCCCTGGTCATTTCTACTCATGTTGATCAGCACATTACAATATGAATAACGTTGCATCTCATTGTGGCTGTAGAACCAGCGTACCAGTACATCATACCTAATAGCAGAAGTACTCTTTTGGATAGGTTTTAGAATATGGTTGTGTTGTTCTGGACCAGCCGAGATAAACCAAAGTTTGTAGCCTAATAAAATATATGATGCATAAATGAATACGCAAAATGATGCGAAGCAGATAAATGCTATTATTTATCTCATCAGCGGTCACAATTCTAAGCATGGCATGACCGTACTACTAGACTAGTTCGACTATCATTGATGAATATATGTCTCCCTAAGTTGTCATTTCCGAAGCAACTTGCTGTGTTTGTCAATTAATTCGGGGATTCCATTACATCTAATCCGAAGATATGCATATTTGAATTGTCTACAGAGTTCAACCATAAGATTGTTGAGTGCATACTTTACATCATGACAACACACCTACCCATCATCTCAACGTGCACCTCTCAGTTATCACTTTTGATTAACCACAAAAAGTTTATAGCTTCACTAACAGAGCTCACTCGAGGTTTCCGCCCGAGGAAATACCTGAAGACGCCACCTGTTTGCCGAAGCGTTATTGTCATAGCGTCCCTTAAAACCACGTGGAATGCTCTGTTTACTTTGGAGCTGTAGTCGCCTCGACAAATCAGATGACCCCATATCTTTAACAGCCGCCGAGCCTCGAGGCGTTGGATCAACAGTCCCATGTGCTTATGTCGATTTCATGGTATCGTCGCATGATGTCGGGGGTGTCTTTCGAGTAATTTTATAATCGTCACGCAGCTCGCCGTAGCTATAAACTCTTCGATCGAAACCTTCACATCCCCCTGACATGCCTAAAATGGTCAGGTGACATATGTTTAAAAGGTGGTGTTATTCGGGTGGCAGAGGTAGACATGAAGGAGTCGCGGTGGATAAGAAGTGGCGGTCGATGAGGAGAGTTGGTCGATGTTAGGTGGTGGTCGATGTTGGTAATGGTCGAAGTTGGTTTGCGGACGATGTGAGGCAGTTATCGATTTTGGTGATGGTGTTGGGATGGTCATTTATGTGAGTTGATGGTCGATGTGGGGTGATGGTCGATGCGTGGTTGAGGCGATATGGGGTAGTGGTTGATTTGGAGTGGTGGTCGCTGTGGGGTGGCAATCATTGGTGGAATATGGTCGATGTGGGAAGGTGGTCAATCGGTGCAGTGGCTGATGTTGAGTGGATGTAAATGTGGGATGGAGTCTGAAGTGGGGTTGCTTTCAATGTGTGGTGGATGTCGAGGTGGGTTGGGATTGTGGTCGATGGGGCAAGCAGTTGATGTTACGTGGTGGTCTATGTAAGGTGGTGTTAGATGTTAGGTGGTGGTCGATGTGATATGGTGATAGGTGTGGGATGGCGTTCGATGTGAGGTGGGGGTTAGGGTGGTCTATGTGGGGTAGCAAGGAATGTGAGGCAGCGATCAATGTAGGATGGTGATCGATGTGGGTGCGTGGTCGATTTGGGATGCCGGTTGGTGGTAGACAGTGGTCGACGAGGGCGGTGGTTGATAAGGGTGGTCTATTTAAGTAGCAGGGAATGTCGGGGAGCGATCAATGTAGGATGGTGATCGATGTGGGTGCGTGGTTGATTTGGTATGCCAGTTGGTGGTAGGCAGTGGTCGATGAGGGCGGAGGTTGATAAGGGTGGTCTATTTAAGGTAGCAGAGAATATAGGGTAGCGGTCAATGTAGGGTGGTGATCAATAGGGTGGATGGGAGATGTTGGGAATTGGTTGATATGGAGTTGCGATAGACATGAGGTTATGGTCGATAATAGATGGAGGTTGCTGTTAGGCAGTGGTCGATGAGGGCGGTGGTTGATAAGGTTGGTCTATGATGGGTAGCAGGGAATTTTGTGACGGGGGTCATCGCAGGATGGTGATCGATGTGGGCGGGTGTTTGATTTTTGATCGTCGTCGTTTTGTGGTCGATGTGGGATGGCGGTCGATGTAGAGCATCAGTTTGTGTAGATGTTGGGATGTGGAGTGGAGGCAGATGTGGGGTGGTTTATGCTGTGGGTTGCGGTCGATATTGTATCGTGGCAGATGGTGGGCATGTAATATATTGAAGTAGTAATAGTAATATATTGAAGTAGTTCCGCAAATATGTTAGAAGTTCATTATTCAGTTATGTATAGGCCAGCTGTTTAGGTAAGTAATGCATGGATCTCACAAGTTAATCACGCCAGTAGGCAGATTACTAAGACCAGCCAATCAAAACGACCAATTGCAAATGTTCACATACCTGGAATGAGTGAAGAAATGTTCACTTTTCTCCTGCTTTGTCAGCCTATCTTTTGTATGTATCAGGTGATGTTGCAGAAGAAAAGACTAGGAACGTTTTTCTTAACTAAAATTCCAACTGATTAGAAAGTATGTCCAAAGAGTAAGGGCTCAAGAAAGACAGGTAAAATTACCCAGTTCAATTTGGTTACCTTCGCATTAGAACGCAGATACCACGTCCGTTTAGGAACGCCCTAACTCGTTAAATGCGACGCTTGGCTCAACTCATGCGCTGTAATGGGTGTTCTTTGCAAAGTATATTAAGGTGTTGTGCATCAAGGCAGTCGTTTGGTCGCTGATGTGTAACATTTAAAGTCCCACTCATTCATAATTTCAACTCCTTCTATCAAGTGAGCACAATGCAGCTGTGAAGCCATTTCAAGGAGAAAATTATGTAGTCTGTAGCATTCAATGGAGTGTATATTGCAGTATGTAGCCTGTCGATGGAATGGGTGGTGCCGTCTGCAGCCATTCAATTTAGTTTACGGTGCAGTATGAAGCCATTCCATGGAGTGTATGGTGTGAATTATACCTAGATTAATAATATAATGTAAATGTGTTGTGGGTTAAATTATGAAAATTGCGACCGGTATGGCGAGACAACAAAAGGGCAAGCAAGCATTTATTGAGAAACTGATCAACGTTAAGTGCAAGAGTCCCGTTGTGATGTTGGGTAAACTTGGCGAGCTGACATCACCATCATCATAATCATAATGTTCTTAACAATCATCACCATTGCCAATATAACCACCATCATAGTCTCATCATCACCTTAATCATCATTGTATCACTATCATCAGTGTCATCAACATTTTCATGATCATTATCCCTACACCATCATGACCAGTTTAATCACAATCACCATCGTCGCCATATTTATTATCATCATAATCAACTTCATTATTGTCATCATGATGATGATGATTATGATCATAATCATTATCATGATGATCATCGCCTTCTTAGTCTCCATCTTCATCGACAGCATTGTCATCATTATCATCATAATCATAATGATTCATAAGAGAATCTGGAATTTTCTCTTGCTTACTCGAGAGCAATATGGGTTTCATTTGGCAACTCATTAATCACCTACGGTTGTCATGCTCACTTTGCACATACAGCATACAGCTAAGCGTACAGCTGACTGTATGTGGAATATAAAGAACATAATTTGGGTGTTGTGGTCCCTTAGACTTCCACAGGTATGTGAGCTATGCAGAGAAAGCGCTAGTATGTCCTGTAATACAGTAATGACAACCATTGCATTACATACTGAGCTACATGCAAATACGTCACATTTGTTGTTCCATCGCTTTTGTCCACCCCCCCCCCCCACCCCCCTACACCCTACCCACGGTAGCCGTTTTATATATAGTAAACCGCCCCTGATGAAGTCAGTAATGAAACCTGCAATGTGTACTTGTTTGTTTTGACTGAAGGTCGTCCTTGTGAAGGAAGTAGCCACTCCCTAACGTGGTACATACAATTGGTCTGAATTCTGCACCACTGTGTCTCTATGTCCCTCAAAGTCGATGTGGTGGAGCAATGGAGGGAATTTGAAAATTATCACCACATACCTGAACCACAAACTAACAGGAGAGGATGGGGAGGCCAGTCCGGCGGGTATGGAAATAGTGGAAGCAACACTGTGCGCTGGCATGGGGGCTGACTGTAAACGGGTTCTGAACAATCTTCCATACCCAAAGAAATTCAGACCGAACTATCCATGACCGCAGATTACACTTCATACTGCAGAGGAACGTCCTTTACAAAAGGTTCAACTTCAACAGCACCAAAAACCATCAGAATCGATTGATGAGTTCGTGATTATTCTCCGACAGTTAGCTGACTTGTATGAATCTAAGGAATCAAAGGATTCCTTAATCCGGGACTGCATCGTGATTGTAACCACAGATGAGTCCGGTCGAGAAAGGCTCCGGACAGCATGCCCCACGCCAGCCCTCAACGGTGTTGTAGAAAACCTATGTGCAGCAGAGATGTGTCGAACGCATTAACAAGTGATATATGGGATAGTGATAGTGCTTCAGAGGACTATGTTGGGTGCCGAAAGTAGGGTAGAAACCAAAACTCCGGTTGTCCCAAGACTCAAGGCCAAAGACGATCCAAAGGTCAAGGTCATCAAAAACAAGCAGCAGCCCCAAACAGGTCAACTCAAAAGTGGTGCGGTCAAGACAATGACCATTTCAAAAATGATTGACCGGCTCAAAACAAGCAAATGCCTCTTATGCAAAATACTTGGACATTATGCAAAAGCCTGAAGGGCTAAAGCGACAGCAGAAATCGAAGAGGATTCGCCAGATGAGTACTATCTTGGAGAAGTGAATAGCATAAATAACAAGTCCGATGATTTCTGGTCTGCTGAGTTAATGGAAACCGTACGCTGTTCAAACTTCATAGTGGTTCTAAAATCAGGGTGATCGGTGATAGGACACCCTGGTTGAAAGGTCAGAGAATGCACATGGAGAAATGCACATCACATTTCAAAGGCCCCGAGTGGGTTTTTTCTCTCACACCTATTGTGAGGTGAAATTCGGGCCGCATAGGTGAAAATAAACGAGCAAGATTACACAGAAACGGTGTATGTGATGAAGGGGCAACTGAAAAAAACCTGCTATTGAAAGCAACCAACCAAGGACTGGAACTGAGTAAATCTGACCCTGTAGTGTACAACGCTGAGTCAGATACATACTTTTGCCAGAAGTACCCTGAAACTCTTCAAAGGACTTGGTCTTATGAAGGAGTCTTACACCAAACCCGCTGAAAGATGATGCAGTTCCGGTATGCCTCTACACTCCACATGAGGTACCCCATCCACTACTACCGCAGTCATATCTCCAGTCACAGAGCCCACAGAGCTATAGGAAACGGCCAGATAAGACTTCGTGTGGATCTGACACCACTGAACAAAGCAGCGGTGAGAGAAATACATCCCATGGCAACAGTGGATGTTAACTTGGCAAAACTCCAGGGGAGCCAGATATTCACCAAACTGGACACTAACTCGTTTTTGGGTAGATTACCATTCGGGATAAACTGGTATCCCCAAATATTCCAGGTATGTCATATGGATGGCATACTGGAACATAGACCAAGCCAAGAAATCCATGACATGAGAGTGCGAGTTTTTGAAAAGACGTGGCATTCCTGTGACATGTGGTAACCCCCTGAAGGCATAGCAGCTGATCCGGAGAAAACAAAATAGAACTGATGTCGTCATGTCTTCACTGATTTTTGAGTCATTTTGAAAGTGCTCATCACACCCTAAACGGCGTTCTACTGTTACATGATATTGATGAGTCTCGAAGCAGTTGCAAAGAGCTTATAGCTATACTGAAAGCGCTTACTCACGCCTCCGCCGGACCAAGAACACGCCCCTGTGAGCCACGTGCTGCTTTGTCATAGCGTCTCTTTCAATCGCATGGAATTGTGGGATAAATTCGGGGACCTGGTCGCCTCGACTAACTAGATGATTCAATGGGCAGATTCCCCATACGTTAGATCAACAGTCCAATGTTGAATTTATAGAAGCGCCACCTCACAACGGGCGTGTGTTTTTCTCTCCTTTGCTTACACACCACATATCTGGTCGGAATGCACCTGTGCATCCAAAATATGCATTTGTATCAGGTACTGCCAAAACAGTATTATAATCTTTGATTGCCATCCAAAGCATGTCACCAAAAGTACTTTGGCAAGTACCATAAATGAGCGTCTAATAACGATGAAAACCCAGGCAGTGTGCCTAGTCATTGTTCACGAATGGTTGTCATGCTCACCTTGCACATACTTAAGCCCACAGCTAAGATTATAGCTGACTGTATAAGGTAAATATATAGAACATAATTTTGTTTGTTGCGGTCCCTGTGATTTCTATGCAGAGAAAGCGCTAGTATGTCCTGTTATACAGTAATGTCCACCATGTCATTCCATACTGAGCTACATGCAAATAAGTCACATTTGTTGTTATATATCTTTTGTCTCCTCCGCAACAACCCCCCCCCCCCCTCCACCCCCACCCTACTTCCGGAAGTCATTTTATATGTAGTAACCCACTCCTGATAAAGTCGGTAATGAAACCTCCTGCAATGAGTACTTGTGTGACGTGACTGAAGGAAGTCCTTGTAAGGGAAGTAGTCCCTATATGACGTGGTAGAAGCAGCTGAATTTCACACCTCTGAACTATATAAGGCTATGTTGGGGAATCAAACGATAGCTCACGCACGTAGGAAATATAATGCCCCAAAGTGTGTTGAAACACACTTCACCTCATATGACTAGTACTGCATGCAATATATTAAATGTCAAACTTATTGCACATAGCTGCTGATCAACACCATGACACTGTATCGAGTCGTAGTTTCATCATCCATTTGACAAATGGCATCGCTACAACCTGCACCAAAATAGTGGTGTTCGATCAAAAATGAATCTGAAATTTTTGTGAGAATCGGAGACAACCCTAGTTTTAGACCCTATCATCTGATATGAACTTTGTACCTTTCTGGGTGAGGGGTACGAAATAGGGAAAGAAAAGAAAGGCTCAACCTCACAGTGAATTCACAGACGATGGAGAACCCATAACTGTAAATACGCAACGTACCCAACTACAGAAGCTCATGCTGGGACAGATCGCTAACTTATCTCCAGTTATTGTCAGAACATCTCTTCAAAACAATGGATCACATATGGCAAAGCATACGTTTGCATTATAGCTTCCAGTCGTCTACAGAAGCACACTTCCTGGATCTCAGTCATATTTACATAGAAAAGTCTCCGAAGAGTCAACAACATTGTCAACAACAAGTCAACACATCCTGCCCTTAAGAAGTTACCTTTATCTACCTGAAGAGGATTGTAAGTTTATTGCCAATTCCCCTCAAGTACAAGATGTCGAATCTGATACAGAGGAGGCTTAGGATGGTGAGTTCACAAAAAAGTACCAGCCAGATGTAACAATCTCATGCGGCACTCTGAGTGCAGGTATGTTATTTCTCGTACGCGGGTGCATTGTATAAGCACTATCATATTAGAAGAGCCTTATTGGATGAATACTATAGCGTATTTGATCCAATCATCAAGAGATTACCTGAATGATCGTTCGATGTGGTAGTCGAGAGTTTTCAAGCGTCCAGATGAGATTTGTGTGTCAGTGTAATGATTAAACACTTTCTTGGGGAGTTTTTCGCATTATCATCACAAAATTTGCAGACGTTGGCAGATATTGTAAGGTTCAACCTTCCTTATTACCTGACGTGGATTCAACCCTGTGTCATATTGCCCCGTGGAAGTATATAATCACCACTGCCTTAACCAATGATGTATACCAAATACAATTCCTAGAAGTACTGTAGGGTAGTCACCACATTTCACGTGGTTACATAATTATATGTTCGATCTGCAATAGGCGTAGGCATGGCCGGCAGGGAAGGAAGAGCTAATGTGCAGAGTATTTGGGGATCTCCTGCATGAGCGAGTACTTGTTCTATCACACATAATAGTAAAGATGTCAATTGCAGCACAATGACCGCGAGTAATATTAACTGATTTCTATGGCAGCGAAGGATATATCTGGCATTTAATTAATATTTTGAACCATGCCATGTACCAGTCAGTACTCAAATGAGTAAAATTATGTGCTTGGTTTAGCTAAGTTGGCGTATTGAATTGTGACCCTTTTCACTTGCCCTGGTCATTTTCTACTCATGTTGATCAGCACATTACAATATGAATAACGTTGCATCTCATTGTGGCTGTAGAACCAGCGTACCAGTACATCATACCTAATAGCAGAAGTACTCTTTTGGATAGGTTTTAGAATATGGTTGTATTGTTCTGGACCAGCCGAGATAAACCAAAGTTTGTAGCCTAATAAAATATATGATGCATAAATGAATACGCAAAATGATGCGATGCAGATAACTGCTATTATTTATCTCATCAGCGGTCACAATTCTAAGCATGGCATGACCGTACTACTAGACTAGTTCGACTATCATTGATGAATATATGTCTCCCTAAGTTGTCATTTCCGAAGCAACTTGCTGTGTTTGTCAATTAATTCGGGGATTCCATTACATCTAATCCGAAGATATGCATATTTGAATTGTCTACAGAGTTCAACCATAAGATTGTTGAGTGCATACTTTACATCATGACAACACACCTACCCATCATCTCAACGTGCACCTCTCAGTTATCACTTTTGATTAACCACAAAAAGTTTATAGCTTCACTAACAGAGCTCACTCGAGGTTTCCGCCCGAGGAAATACCTGAAGACGCCACCTGTTAGCCGAAGCGTTATTGTCATAGCGTCCCTTAAAACCACGTGGAATGCTCTGTTTACTTTGGAGCTGTAGTCGCCTCGACAAATCAGATGACCCCATATCTTTAACAGCCGCCGAGCCTCGAGGCGTTGGATCAACAGTCCCATGTGCTTATGTCGATTTCATGGTATCGTCGCATGATGTCGGGGGTGTCTTTCGAGTAATTTTATAATCGTCACGCAGCTCGCCGTAGCTATAAACTCTTCGATCGAAACCTTCACATCCCCCTGACATGCCTAAAATGGTCAGGTATGTTCCCTCGCTTCAGACATTATTGACAATCTAAAACTACCTTCCACATTGCGGACATAGGGCGGACATGAAAGATCGAGGATCGTAAACTGCGCGGACGCTGTTAGAGGCGAACTGTTTTCCATAATATATCAAGTTGACATTTATTTGGTAGAGTACTTGGTATTTTCGCTTTTTATAAACCTAATGTGCGGCGTGTTTTGGCAGTGTCAAGGCTCTGTGAAAAGACATCCTATGATTGCAATGTAATATAATTAGGGAAACGATCACTGCAGAGCCTCTCGAAGTGAGCCCACATAGCTAGCTATAATCTCTTTGGTAACCCCATCAGCTGATCCAAATTCAGCTCCCCAGATCCACGAGTGACCCTTTAAAATCAAGTCTTTCCTGGCACATCTCTCTCCAATCATTAGGCAAAGCTCTATCTTAGGTAATAAAGTTCAATTCTTCTAACTCCTACGCCAGGAGTTCAAGTCGTCCTTCATTATCACAAGTGCGTATCGTGTACATGTATGCACCACACTTCACCATACAACAAGAAGATTGTGTCGCGTTTATGTGATTTACGAGGCCAAGCATTTATGGGACACGATTGCATATTTGTTGATGAGGAAGTTCACGTGTGAATCATAGAAATCGATATCACTACAGAAACGGTGCATATTTCATTGACAAGCTCTCGGTAACAGAACACTAAGCTCCGTGTCCCTATTGACATTATTGCGAAATGCAGCAAACGCTTGGCGGTCGTACGATTTAGTAACATCCACCATGCATCGCGCCCATTGATTGTCTGTGCACGCGATAACTTTGTATGATTCGTAATGTACAGCAATTTTTGCGTATTTTGCATAACTTTAATACATTAACATACAAAAAAGTGTGATAATCATGTAGCATTTAGTTTTGATTGTATATACCAGTATCATTACATTCGGCCTATTTAACCACTGAGATATGTATATAATTGAAACACAACATAAACATCAATTAGCCATCGTTAATAAAAAAATATATTAATTAGTTAGCCATCGATAATAAAACAAAACATAATAATCAGTTAACCATCGATATTAACAAAACTTAATAATCAGTTAGCCATAGAAGTAAAAAAATATAATAATAATTAGTTAGCCATCAATAAAAAAAAAAAAACCATAATAATCAGTTATCCGTCGAAAATAACAAAAAAACACAATAATCAGTTTGGCATTGATATTAACAAAACATAATAAACAGTTATCCATCGAAGATAACAAAACACATTAATCATTTAGCCATTGATAACGATTGTATATACTTCAATAAAAAAATCTCTTGTAGCAGTCCATTTGTCACATTTAGTTATTTTGTAGCAAACATAAAGTTCCTAGAAACATCATGCCACCAAAAAATGCAGTAACTACCAAACAATAGCCCACAGTATAGTTATGTACAGCGTCTTTTTACTACTAGCAACGGTAAACATCAAAAGCATATAAGCCTGTTAGGTAATAAGTTGAAGATTAAACAATCGATGTTGGCTTAACAATTGTCGTATACACTGCAGGGGTCTGTTTCACTTTGTGCGTTTGTGACTTGCAGCTCCTCGTATGTATCACCTTCGGATCGGGAAATTTGTGCGATTTCAATGGAATCATAAGCTTCATTCGTATTGCCATTCGCTCCGTCTGTGGTCTTTGGAACAGCTGTCGTTTTTACACAATGACATGCACTTCATGACATGATATCAGGGAATTACCTCGACAAACATACATCGCACAGCATCACCAAGAGGCTCACTGCTGGAATTGAATAAAAGTATTTTATTCACCTGTTGATAGCAGGTAAATTTTGTAATTGCAATTTGCTTGTAAAAAAGCAAGCAATGAAACGGGTAGGTGACCCATCAAGTACTTTAAATAAAATCTTACTATTATATTTTTCTAATTATCATGACAAGCTTCTCTTACCACGACGCCGCTGAAGGACATGCCGGTATACTAAGAAGACGATCAATAGGATTGCCAGCCAGCAGTGTTCCTAAGCTGGCGCCCACAGCAGATACCTGACCACTGCCTCCCACTACAAAGAAAAGATAATCAGCGCTGTGCATATCATTATAAATCCTATCTACGTCGAGCATGAACGACATTGTGTATAAGGTGCACAGTAATGGAAATGTGAATGGTCATTATGATGTACAAATTAGGATACCGTTACTTGTCTGATGGGGTGTGTGTGGTCGGACATGTATCTCGAGGAGATGTGGAGGCTGCGGCAGCAGACACATGATGAACATTATGGCCACACTGAAAATAATTTACGAATATCTACTTTCGAAAGTGCATTTAAAACACCACAATAATGAGTGTGTATTTACGATTGCAGAGGTCGTCAAATGTGATGGTGGCCAATTCTCTGCCTTTGAGTCCAGCTGGTGAGGCACAAGGTGTGCTGTCCGCTGTTATATCTGTGACGTTCGTAACGTTGGCAGATTTCTTGATGAACTCGGCCATCCAATTCATGGGACAGTCGCAACGCATCGAGTCCGGGTTCAACATGTACACATAGGCGATTGTGCGCTGAAGAAGTCTAAGGTCTGGGATCGTTTCTAAACCAATGTTGTGAAGGTCAATATACTGGAGTCTGTAGTTAACCTGAAGAAGTTTGAGTATGACACCAGAAGCGACAGGTCCGATGTGGTTATTGCTTAGGTCCAAGGTCTCAATTGATGCGTTTAAAGGAAACACATTCGGGAAATATCTAAGGCGATTGTTGCTCAGATTCACTGAAATTAAGATCATACCTTCGAATCTGTATTCGGGTATTTCGCTGATGGCATTGTCTTGTAAGCAGAGTGTTCTAAGAGCAGTAGTTTGAAGAATCGGAATCCTTGTCAGCCGATTGCTAGTCAACTCCAATAACCTAAGCTTTGGGGTTTTGTACAGAGCAGTTTCAGCCAAGTCAGTGATGTTGTTATGGCTCAAGGACAAAGACGTGAGTACATTACGTTCTGGTAGGTATGTAAAGTCAGGAAACTTACTCAGACGATTGTTCTTGATACTAAGCTGGTACAGGGAGGATTTATTCCTGAAGAAGAGTGGCGAAATGTTGTGGATTTGGTTATCATCGGCTTTAATGTTCCGTATGCAGTTAGAGATTGCTGCAGGAATAGCCGTCAATCGATTCGATGATAAATCAATGTAGCTAAGTCTTGTCAAGTTACGAAAATCGTGACCTGAACTTGTTTCAATGAAGTTGTTCTTTACATCGAGTGTTGTGATGTAGCGTAGGCTGTGCATAGGGAGCAGTGATGTAAGTCGATTTCCGGATATGTTCAGATGCTGCAGAGAAGTCCCAGTGAAGGCATCATACGCGATAAATGATATCATATTGCCGTCTAAATCCATGCCGCTCAATTGACTAAATCCATTGAATTCATACTTTCGGATCATCGTGATAGCATTATTACTTGCGTGAAGATATATACAAAGAACGCCTGATGCTGTAGAAAGAGGGTAATGCTTGAAGTCGATTGTTCGATATGTTTAGCATAATTATCCTTGTTCCGTTGAAGGCGCTGTCTGGGATGAAAGATATCGCATTGTCCTGAAGATAGACATATCTCAAACTGTAAAGGTCACGGAATACATCGTCCTCAAGTGATTCTAGTGCATTCAAATTAGCTTTGATCCGGTAAAGTCGGTTTGTGCTTTGTAGGGAGGGCAGGGCTCTCAGTCTGTTATTCGATAATAATAAATATTCCCCGTAGAAAAAATCACTGGAGAAGGACAATTCAAGAAATTCAATTGCGTTAAAATTTGCGTCGACATGATTAAGTGTGTTACCGACTCCATGCAAACGAGGCCACTCCTTCAAGTGATTATATGATAAATATAGTTTTCTCAACGCTGTTCCATTAAATGCGTTTGCCGAGATGGACGATATCTGGTTATGTTGTAGGTAGACATTACTAAGACGGCGGACGTCACTAAAAGTATCGACACTTATCATTTCTACTTGATTGTAATCTGCCTGAATATAATATAATGAATTTCTGACGCAACCAAAGGATGGCAAAAGTCGCAATCGATTATTTGACAAATATAGTCCATTAAGTAATGTTCCATTAAATGCATTATCAGAGATATAGGAGATGTTGTTGTTCCGTATCCAAGACATATCGCAACGCTTTCAGGTCTTGAAAAGCTTCGTCACCTAGACTCTCTATTGAATTATAATCCGCCTCAATCCGAGTCAGCGTATTTTTTACGCTGCTAAAAGAGGGCAGCGCTCTTAGTCGGTTGCGTGAAAGGTACAATTCTACCAACACTGTTCCATTGAATGCGTCGTTAGAAATGAATGATAACGAATTGCTACGCAGATATACGTATCTAAGTTTAGTAACGTTGCGGAAAACTTTATTGTCAATCGTTTTTAATGCATTAGAATCCATTTTGATGTTATACAGTGTGTTTTTGACGCTTTCAAAAGAATGTAGCACCCACAATCTGTTGTCAGATATGTCTAACACTGACAGAATTGTTCCATTGAAGGCATCGGCTGATATGTATGACAATACATTGTTTTGAAGATAGACGCTTTGGAGTTTGCCACAATCGTTAAATACTCCACGATCCAACGTTTTGATTGCATTCTTTCTAGCGTATATTGTTGACAGAGAGCTCCTTACGCTGAAGAAGGAAGGCAACGCTCCTAAACGGTTGTTTGACAAATCTAATGTTGACAAGTTTGTTCCTCTAAAGGCGTCGTCGTCAATGAACGACAGCAAATTATTTTGAAGATCAATAGAGCGGAGTTTACGGCAATAGTTAAACACTTCACTGCTCAACGTTTCTATTGTATTGTACTCTGCGTCGATTGTAGACAATATGCTTCTCACGCTGTAGAAGGAAGGAAGCGATCTTAATCGGTTTTGACGAATATTCAATGTTTCCAGTATTATACCGTCAAATGCCTGAGAGGAGATGAATGATATTACGTTGCTGTACAGATTTATCGTCGACAGTTGGTGAAAGGTCCGAAATGTATTTCCTCGAATGGATGTCAGGCGAGATCGTTTACAACATACACAGTTGTAGTGTTAGGATCGATCTGATCAACGGGAACTGCAGTTAGACCATCACCGCTGCTGTAGAATGTTTGTGCAGCGCTGTGTGATAAAAGCGTCCAACAACAGTAACACACTTAGAGTACTCATGATGCGTTCTTGTAACCTGAAATAATGAGCAGAAAGCGTTATAATTTGCTTGTATATTAATGTACTGTATAAACAATGTATGTATGTATGTATGTATGCCAATGTATGTACCATATGTATGCAAATGTATGTATGTATGTACAACTGTAACTTATGTATGTATGTATGTATGTATGATGTATGTATGAATGTATGGAAATGTCGATGTATGTATGTATGTATGTTGTATTGTATGTAAAGTGTATGTATGCATGTAAAATGTTGTATGTATATGTATGTATACAATGTCTGCTGTATGTATGTATGTATATGTCTGTATGTAAAACATTGTATGTGCCCAACGCTTGTATACAACTGTATCACGCTGTATGTATGTATGATGTATGAACATGCATGTCAACTGCATGTATGTATGCATGTATGTATGTATGCATGTACATGATATGTCTTGTATGTATGTATGTTTGTATGTATGTATGTATGTATGTATGTATGTATCTGTATGTATGTATGTATGTCTGTATGTATGTATGTATGTATGTATGTCTGTCTGTATGTATGTATGTCTGTATGTATGTATGTATGTCTGTACTGTTATGTATGTACTGTCTGTACTGTCTGACATGTATGCCTGTATAACATGTATGTACTGTAATGTAGCTGTATGCCTCGGTATCTGTCTGTCTGTCTATGTATGTCTGTCTGTCTGTATGTATGTACTGTGTATGTGTAAGCTGTATGTTTGTATTTTATCTGTGTGTGTATGTATGTGTGTGGGCTATACCTGTGTGTGGGCGTATGTGTGTGTTATGGATGCATGATAGGATTATTATCGATGCATGATTGTGACATCCTTTAGCTCCGATGAAGGTCGCGAATATGTAAATGCATACTTTACTTTAAAAATCTGATGACCAGAGCCTTCAAAATTAATTGTTTATCAAAATCAGTTGAGAAGCCTTCATCCCCAAAGCACCCCCCCACTTCTCTCCCTCTCTCATTTTCACAACAACTATGCAATCAATGGACATTTATTAAGATGTAGTAAGCAGTCTGTGAATACATACTTTTACTTTTACTTATCAATTTCAGATTTACCTCAGCGTCGTAATTGTTAAGCCATGCGTCTTGGTGCACCTATAAGCTGGTATACGAATATATAGCAGCCAAACATCTTTTGCTCAGTCATGCAAACCTTCAAAAGTTATGTAGAGCCGATGTAGCTCATCGTAAGTGGTTACATATATTTACCGAACATATAATAAACCAAAAACAATCAAATAAAATTGTAGTTAATAATACAAGTTAATTTATACAAAATTGCTATATTCGCAGTAGCAGTATGGTATTAATAGCGCAGCAAGCCCACAATCATTTTTCAAGCCCTATTGCCCCTTGCACAATAGAATGTTTCACATCATTTTGAGATGGTCAGTTCACTGTTGTTGTGACCAGTTATACGGCTCATACTCCGCACTGGTAAATCAACGTGACCATGGCCTAAGTTGTCTACGCCATTCAGCTTCCTCCCCAGTAATATGTAGAGCTTGAGGTTCCTGTGGACAGTGAATGATATCGACCCACCTTAATGCACAGAGTGATTTCATTGCAGGGACTTTTACGCGCTGTAAACGGTGTAGAAAACAAATAGTATAAAAAATAATATCGCAAAAAAATAAACAAATTGTAAAAGAATTGTAAAACAACTTTACAAAATAGTGTAAAAAAAATTATAAAATGTTTTTACAAAATGGTGAAAACAAAATTGTGAAAAACGAGTGAAAAAAGTGTAAAAACCCCATGGTATGAAGACTGCTCTCCAGTTCAAGCAGGGCCACATCCACTCAAGGCTTTGTGTTATCAACCCCTCACAGCTTACCCCACGTGCCTCATTACTATCCCCTCCACTATATTGGGAGGGGGTGCTATAATTAGGAATAAGTACTGGGATAGAAGTAAGCATGTATTGTGTAGAGGGCCGGGATGCCTCCTCGCAATGCGGTGGTAATCAACAACTCAAGCCCTGCAATGTCATAACGAGAGACAATATTATGCAACAACTTTGGGCTATAGAAGTAAGAGCATTGTGAGTGCAACAAAAATATGCATGAGTGAATTTGACACAGAGAGTGTAAACGTCGTTGACAGTCATGGTTCGGCTCACTTTGCCTGCATGCCTTTTTTTTTTACACACCATATAAACGAGTTATAGAAAAGAACACCGAAGAGAGTATTGCTGAGCTAGAAGGTTGTGTAAATGAGATAAAGTTATATATATAGATTATCTAAGAGAAGAATGGATTTAGAGATCGAGCTGAGAGATGTTGTTCAGGGATTTGTTTTCCAGTTTACCATTCCTTATAAAGTATTCAATGTGTCTTGACAGATGTATGTGATTGCCAGGGAGATAGCCCCTTCATAGCGTGTTAGAAGCGCTTGGTCTGATTTCTACACCTCTGACCTATAAAAGGCTTGGTTGGCGAAACAAAAGATAGCTCACGCACTTTGGAAATATAGTGCATGGAAATATCTAATACTTCAAGTAAGTTATCAAATGTCAAACTCCATGCATAAAGCTGCTTATCAACACCATCACACTGCATCGAGTAATAATTTCATCATCCACTGGATGCTTGACATCTCAACAACATGTACCATCACAGTGGTTTTAGATCAAGAATGAATCAGTAAATCATTTTGAGAATTGGAGACAAAACTTTCTATGTACCCTACCATTGGATCCAAACGCAATGGGGACAATGGGGATCCCATAACTGACAACAAATGACGTACCCAACAACAGAGCGTCAAAAAGCTTGAGCTCATGCTAAGATTGATCGCGAACTTCGGCACAGTTATTGTCAAAACAACACTTCAAAACTCACCTTCAAACTATGTTTTGAACTCTTAAGAGCATTGATCCATGCAAAGTCGGCACTCAAATCAGTAAAAGGATGTGCCTGGTTATGGTATGATAACGTAATAAATAAAAACACGAAATTGGCACCTATAGCCCATTTGTGAATACTTAACGATCCGTGTTTGCCAATAAAATGTCTTTGTAACGCTCGGCTATTATCCCAGGAGATATTCGGGATTCAACATTTTCAGTTCTGTGCATCATTGATGCCGAACTGTTAAAATAAATGCTTTAAAAAACAAGTTGCCCAATGTATATGGAAAAAACCCAAAAAAAACTTATATTCATACATGCATACAAATCGACAAACAGCACTGATCAAGATAACTGGGCGACAGTAATTCGGAAAGTTAAATAAAACATAGCCACAAACGACACAGATCAAGATAACTTATCGAAAGCAGGACTTGGTCTTCTTAACTATCCATATATCTGCATTGCGGAAAAAATCACCTAGTCATACGATGATGATATATTCGTGGCATCGTTCTACTCTATTAGCCCATGCCCGCATTCTCGGCTTAGAACAGACAGGTGAACAAGGTTTGCGCTTGGATGGTGATACTTGTACCGCCGATATCAGGTGGGAGGAAGGTTTTCGCATAATGTGTTTGAAAAGACAATAAGGCCTTACTGAATTTAGGCGGCACGCTCTTAAAGGTCGGTGCCTGGGCCAGGCGAGTATGCAAAGGTGAAAGCCTACAGCATGGAAACTTTTCGAATGGAACAATTCTTTTGAATGAAAAACTCCGTCTGACAGACTGGCGTTTGACATATGTTTAACAGGTGGTAAAATTTGGGTGGCAGAGGTAGACATGAAGAAGTCGCGGTGGATTAGGAGTGGCGGTCGATGAAGAGTGTTGGTCGATGTGGGTAAAGGTCGAAGTTGGTTGGCGGACGATTTGGGGCAGTTGTCGATTTTGGTGATTGAAGATGCTGGGATGGCCGTTTATGTGGGTTTATGGTCGATGTGGGGTGGTCGTCGATGCGTGGTGGTGGTGTGAGCAAGGAATGTTGAGCAGAGGTCAATGTAGTATGGGGATTGATGTTGGTTGGTGGTCGATTTGGGATCCGGCTGATGGTAGACAGTGGTCGACGAAGGCGGTGGTATCAACGGTGGTCTATTTGGAGTAGCAGGGAATTTGGGGACAGTGGCCATTGCAGGATGGCGATCGATGTGGGCAGGTGGTTCATTTTGGGTCGTCGTTGGTTTGTGGTCGATGTAGGATAGCGGTCGATGAAGAGCAGCAGTTTGTGTAGATGTTGGGTTTTGGTCGATGTGGGCATGTTGGTCGATGAGGGATAGTGTTCAATGTGAGTGGAAATACGTGTGGGGTGGTTTATGCTGTGGGTTGCGGTAGATAATGTTTTGTGGTAGATGAGGTGCATGAAATAAGCCACGCAATAGCAATATCTTGAAGTAGTTTCGCAAATATGTGAGATACATTCTGTTATATACATTCCAACAGTTCATGTAAGTAAGTTACGGATCTCGGGAGTTAATCACGAAAGTACGCAGATAGATAGCTAACACCAGCAAATCAAAACGACCTTTTGCAAATGTTAACATACCTGGATGGAGTGAAGAAATGTTCACTTTTCTTAGGCTATGTCAGCCTATCTTCTGTATGTATCAAGTGATGTTGCTGAAAAAGCACTGGAAACGTTTTTCTTAACCAAAATCCCAACTGAGGAGGAAGTATGTCAAAAGAGAAAGGGCTCAAGAAAGACAGGTACAATGACCCAGTTCAATTTGGTTACCTACGCATCAGAACGCAGATACCATGTCCGTACAGGAACGCCCTAACTCGTTATATGCGACGCTTGGCTCAGCTCATGCGCTTTAATGGGTGTCCTTTGCAAAATTTATTGTGGTGAGGTGCATCATGGCGGTCGTTTGATTCACTGAATGTTCACAAGGAAGTGTAACATTTAAGGGCCCATCCATTTAAAACTCCTCCTATCAAGAGAGCACGATACAGTGGTGACTACAAACCAGCTTAGGCCATTTAATGGAGAGCATGGTGTAGTCTGTAGCATTCAATGGAGTGTATGGTGCAGTATGTAGCCTTTCGATGGAATGGGTGGTGCCGTCTGCAGCCATTAAATTTAGTTTACGGTGCAGTATGAAGCCATTCCATGGAGTGTATGGTGTGAATTATACATAGATCCTGTTAAAAATGTTGAGGGTGAAATTATGAAAATTGCGACCTGTATGGCGAGACAAAAAAGGACAAGCAAGCATTTATTGAGAAACTGATCAACGTTAAGTGCAAGAGGCCCGTTGTGATGTTGGGTAAACTTGGCGAACTGACATCACCATCATCATAATCCTAATGTTCTTAACAATCATCATCATTGCCATTATAATCACCATAATAGTATCATCATCACCTTTATCGTCATTGTATCACCATCATCAGTGTCATCATCATTATCATGATCATTATCCCTACACCATCATGACCAGTTTAATCACAATCACCATCGTCGCCATATTTATTGTCATCATTATCAACTTAATTATTGTCATCGCCATGATGATGATTATGATCATAATTATGATCATGATGATTATCGCTTTCTTAGTCACCATCTTCATCGACATCATTGTCATCATTATCATCATAATCATAATGATTCATAAAAGAATCTGGAATTTTCTTTTACTTACAATATGGTTTTCATTTGGCAACTCAAATGTTTGGCTAGGATATATTATTTGTTGGAAATGTGGTTTAAGATGATCAATAAAATGAAATATTAATACAGCTCTTAATGAGGGCTACTATTTACACATGGAACGCCCAGGCACCCAATAACTCTTCGTTTCGTAATAAGTTATAACAGCTTGTTAAGGAAGAATTTCCTGAATCACAAATAAGAAAGGAGACGTTTAATGTTATGCATGTTGTTAGAACCCTGTGCATCCCAAATATGCGTTTGTATCAGGTACTGCCAAAACGATAAGATAATCTGAAATTGCCATCCAAAGTGTTTCACCCAAAAGTACTTTGGCAAGTACCATAAAATGAATGTCCAATAACGGTGACAGCAGAGGCAGTGTGCCTAGTCATTGATCACAAATGGTTGTCATGTCTAAAGTCCTTGTGAGAGAAGTGGCCCCTCCATGGTGTGGTAGAAGCAGCCGGTCTATACAAGGCTAGGTAGGGGAATCAAACGATAGCTCGTTAACTTTGGAAATATAATGTCTCAAAGTGTGTCTGACTTCATGTTATGTATCAAATGTCAAACTTATTGCACACAGCTGCTGATCAACACCATTACACGGCATCGAGTCATACTTTCATCATCCACTTGACAAATGGCATCGCTACAACCTGCACCAAAAGAGTAGTGTTTGATCAAAACTGAATAAGTAAATTATTGTGAGACAACACTAGCTATAGACCCTGTCATTGGATAGGAACTTTGCGCCTTTCCTGGTGAAGGGAACACAATGGGGAAAGAAAAGAAAGGCTCAACCTCAACGTGAATTCACAGACAATGGAGATCCCATAACTGTAAATAAGCAACGTACCAACTACAGAAGTTCCATTTGTTCGGGCTCATGCTGGGACAGATCCCTAACTTCTCTCCAGTTATTTCCAGAAGAACATTTCAAAACAATCGATCACATATGGCAAAGCATACGTTTGCATTATGGCTTGCAGTCTACATTAGCACACTTCCTGGATCTTGGTGATATTAACCTCGACAATTATCCAAAGAGTCAACAAGTCAACAAATCCTACCCTTTAAGTAAACAGACCGGACGTCCTTACCGCCTTTTCCTGAGTTGTTGCCTGTATCTACCTGAAGAGGATTGTAAGTTTATGGCCAATTCCCGCTAAGTACAAGGTGTCGTATCTGATACAGAGGAGGCTTAGATTGTAAGTGTACCAGAAGAAGCAGCTGGAGGGAACAATCTCATGCTTGGTGCCGAGTACAGGTATGATAGTTCTAGCTTTGTACAAGCACTGTCATATCAGAAGAGCTATGACAATGGTTCTACAGGACATATGAACGAGTCTGACAATCGTGAAAAGATTGGGGCCCGATTATAGGGATCGCTCAGACAGCTCGTAGGCAGATGAATCACCGTTAATGGAGAAGAAACACATCAGCATTCGACCTGCTGAAAGCCTGGTCATACTAAGTAACGGAACCGTATGGCTCCACATCGATGACATGCAATTCGTCGAGCACAAGTTCTTCATGCTCCCAGTAGAAACACTACAGAGTAGCCATAAGAGTTAATACTGACTGCACATTAGAAGCACGCACAAATGCTCGAAGTATGAAAATCTCTCCTCTCGGTATTGTCACAAAGATTTGCCCCATAACCTTAAACATAGTGAACAAATAACCCGTCCTTCGCAGAAACTTACCAATATCAGGGAAATTAAGGGATACCTTAATGTAGCCACCATATCTAGATATGGCTTATTAGTAGTCAAGCACAATACTCCATGGCACGTCAGACTGTGTCAGACAATGTATGACAAGACTGGAATATTCAGATATTTCCATGCATTTAACGTCCCGTACTTAGTAACGACAAAGGGACTTATGTGGAAGACCTAATCTCTTCATCCGATGCTTCTTCAGCAGCAACTCTGACATCAGTTGTAACTTTGCTATTTGCGTCCAGCAAGAGTGTACTCAACAAGAAGTCTCTTCTACAGGTCCTCGCCGTACAAATTATACTCTATATCTGAAGTTATTCTAATCTGGCTATTTGTATACAACATCTTTAGCAATATATGATAGTAAAAACAAGAGTGTGATTTCTGCCTAGCTTATATCAACAGACAAACGATGTAAGCAAAATTTTAAGGACGAAACCAGGCGACATTAAATTACATATGCATGATTTCAGTTGCATTGCAGAAAGGTATCCAAAGCAGCAGTAGCAACAAATATGTGATTAATTTTGGAATGACATCTAATTTTCCAATCTCTCCAATCTAAATTCGTCTGGCACACATTATACTTTGTAACAACAGAAAGCAGATAAGACGCTGTGCTAAATACTGTTATGAAGAGACATCTCGGCCGCAATGTCAATGCCATAGCAACTAGTCACTTATCGCCAAAAACACGTCATTTTTTTATAATGAAATATAATAACAGTTTTTGGCTAGACTTGTTTTGTTGTTATGATAAGAAACAACAACCTAAGTGTACGCATGCATCCATATCACATACGTCTCATTCCGTCAATATTATGGCTCAATTTGAGTTTTTGATGAGGAAAAATTGGAGTCGTCTATCAGGGTGCCAACTGTAGTTTGTCGATTCCATGACGTCATTCAACGCGCCTTTTGCTTGTCGCCGTTCGTAGATTTGGTTATATTTCTGCCATAGGAAATTGACAGAGGTACATCTTTTTATTACCAGACCCTCCGCGTGGTACTGTGTTTCTCACCAAGCATTCTTTTTAATGGCATGATTTAAAGCCGGATGCCCCTTTGTATCTGTGGATGCGATGGACAAAATGGACCAGTATGTCACTTGCCGCAATTGGCCAGTTTACTGATCTGCTGATGTTTTTTATTGTGCTCGAGTAGGTGTCTATACGTAAATGCGGTTCATGTATATATGCAACCAAACGTGTGGATATTAACGATTCACTTCGTATAATATTAACCCTGTCACATTGTTAGTTCGATCATTTGTGTCACCACCGAGTCTCCTTTTGTTGAGATTGCCCGGAAAGCATAGCGTGATGCAATTGTATAGTAGCCAGTCCCGCATGTAGATCTATCGCACATAAAAGTAAAGATATCAAATGCCGCGCGTAGTATTCACTGTATTCCATGGCATACTATGATATGTATGGCATTCAATTTATGTGTTTTGAACCATACCAGGAACCAGTCAGTACTCGAATGAGTAATATGATGTGCTTGGTTAAGGTAACATGGCGCATTGAATTGTGACCCATTAGACTTGCTCCAGACAATACTACTCATGTTGATCAACACAATTCAATAGGAATTACCCTGCATCCCATCGTGGCTGTAGTAGCAGCGTATCAGTACATCATACATAATAGCAGCAGTACTCTTATTGACAGGTTTTGAATTTGGGTGTATTGGTCTGGACAGCGGAGATTAACCACGGCTTGTAGACTAAGGAAATACATGATGCGTAAATGAATACGGAAAATGATCATGCAAATTTTAATTAACTACAGAGTTCACCCATAAGAGTGTTGAGTGCATCATTTACATCATGACAACACACCTACCCGTCATCATAACGTGGCCCTCTCAGCTATCAGTTTCATGGAGTAACCCCATCAGCTGTTCCAAATTTAGCTCTCCAGATCCACGAGTAAACGTCGTGTCACCTGCTACCCCATCCCGTTCATTCCTGGCAACCACCCTGCCCTCACTGACCAGGCTACTGCATGTCCGATCAGTTTAGGGATAGCTTCAATCATTAGGTAAAGCTCTATCTTAAGTATTGAAGTTCAAGTTTCTTCTAAATCCTACGCCATGAGTCGTCCTTCATTATCGCAAGCGGGTATCGTGTACATGTCTATGCCATACTTCACCATACAACAAGATGGTTGTGTCGCGTATTTGTGATTAACGAGGCCAAGCAATTATGGAACAGGATTGCATATTTATTGATGATGAAGTTCACGTGTGAATCATACAAAATCGATATCACTACAGAAACGGTGCATAATATAACATTGTATTTATTTCATTGGCAAGTGCTCGAAAACCGAACACTAAGCTTCGAGTAATGAACAGCTTAAATTTTGTGAATTATTTGAAAATCATTAGCAATGGGGACCCTTAAACATAAAAAAACATCATTGTATCAATCCCTGCATATATATAATTGCTATATAATTGCTTGATGAGGGAAACACGTGAGACGATATACAGTGCTTGGTAGCTAAAGGGCTGTCTCTGACGTGAAGGGTCATCAGTGGCCAGTTACTGAAAAATGTCAGTTTGCAAAATAGAACTGATGTCGTCATCGGATAGACCAAAATATTAAGTTGGTTGAGTTCAAAAGTTTTAAATCTTAAGTGATATAGGATTAGTTTAAACATACAGCGGTGTTGTTTGCCGCTATGATGATCATTCAACAGCAGACATCATACAGCACTCATGGCATGGATTTGTTTTGTTTGCAGCTTCGTATTATTGACAATTATCCAACTAACATATATAGTATCTGGGCTAAACGTGGGATCATAAGCACGTAGTGGAAAGAGCGTACAGCTCATGCTCTGTCAGCTTTACTAAATAGCATGACTTGCTTAAAAGGGACCACTGATGAGTGAGAAAGCTCAGAGGCAGTCAAATTACGGATGGAGATAGCGCATGGTGATAGTTATGTTTTGTGAGAGCATATCTGAAACTAGACAAAATCAGGTCTTCAAAGGGACAAAAGGACTTCAGTGAAAGACAACCAATCAAATATCTGGTATTCGATTAGTGGTTTGAACCATGCCAGGAACCAGTCAGTAATAAAATGAGTATTATTATGTGCTTGGTTAAAGTAAGATGGCGCATTGAATTATGACCCGTTGGACATTTCTATGTTAATCACCACAATACAATAGCAATAACCCTGCACCTCATCATGGCTGTAGAAGCAGCGTGCCAGTACATCATACCTACTAAGAATGTGGTTGTATTGGTCTGGACTAGCGCGGGTAAACCACAGCTTGTAGCCTAATAAAATATATGATGCATACATGAACACGCAAAATGAAGCACTCCACTATGCGATGCGGATAACTGCCATCAACGGCAACTATTCTCAGCATTGCATGGCCGTACTAGACTAGTTCGACTATCATTGATGAACATGTCTGCCTAAGTTGCCATTTCCGTAAGCATCTTGTCGTGTTTGACATTTAATTCGGATATTACATTACTTGTAATCCTTAGATATGTATCAGCCCTCGTGTCGAAATGCAGCAAACGCTTAGAGGTATTACGATTGCGTAACATCCACCATGCATCGCGCCCATTGATTGTCAGTGCACGATATATGAAGAAAATACCAAGTTCTGGAATCATTCTCTCCCTTTTTCTGCCAGACGCATTTCATTCGAGCCGAAAATGACAACCTATAATTTTCAGTAGCCTGATAGTTGGCGTGACGACCTGTGGCGTCTTCACAAATATTAAAGGGGTTTATTTGATGTGTTTATTTATTAGCATTGTGTGCATGGCTCTGTGTCACATGACACATTTTGCAGTAACATATTTATAAGATCTGTGACAGTGAAAGCTACAGCAGACTCATTGCATGTGCATTAAAACAGGGATCCAGGGGCATTAAAGTTAACGTCAGTACGAAGTAGCATGTAATTCATTTGAATAATTAGCTGATTGAACAAAGAAACCAAACCTTGTTTATTCATCGCTTTGCTTTAAAATATCATCAAAAATCGTTTCCTTATAATAGGAAGCAGCAGCAAGCTTCTCAAATATCATGCACACAAACTTTCCTGCTCATTGGGAAGCCAAAGCCAGACGAAAAGAATGGCAATACTTCTTGGACTTTCACTTAATAATCAATCTTTTTTTTGGTTTAATTAGCTGTTGGCCTCAACAGAAACCCATGTTGCTTATTTTATTTATGTACCTATTACATATTGTGAATAAGAGACCTATGATTTGAGAATCATTAGCAGTGGGGACCCTTAAACAGAAAAAAACATCACTGTATCAATACCTGCATTTATATAATTGCTAGGTGTGGGTTTCACGTGAGACGATACACAATTCTTGGTAAAAAAAGTTTTCTGTCACCTGACTAGCTAAAGGGCTGTCTCTGTGGAGGGAGATACCAATTTTATATATATGTGCACTGATCGCTGTGCATAAAAGTTGGCATGTCCAGTTCGTTCAAACAGACCATGGACTTAAAGTTTGTTTTGCATGTAATTGCAGCCCAAAAGTTTCATGACAGTTTCCATAGCTTCGGAATGATTCGAAATTATCTTTGAGCGTATTAAATATCGACAAGCATATTAAACAAAGAGCAAAATTCGCATTAAATCTCGAAATACCTTGCTGAAATAAGCAACACCAACACATTGATAGCTTTCCACACTCACTTTACCTTTGTGTGACTCGTAATGCACAGCAATTATTGCGTTTATAGCTTTACTTCAATACATTAATATACAAAACAGGGTGATAATTGGGTGCCAGAAAGTATTGATTGTATATACTAGAAACATTTCATCGAATCATTACATTCGGCCTTTTTATCCATTGAGTTATTAATATATTTGAAGCACAACATAAACATCAGCCATCGAAAATAACAAAACACAATAATCAGTTAGCCTTTGATAATGATTGTATGTAGTTCAATAAAAAATTTCCCTAATAACAGTCCATTTGTCACTTTTAATTAGTTTGTAGCAAACATAAAATTCCTAGATACATCATGCCACGAAAAACATACAGAAAGTACCAAACAATAGCCCAATGTTTAGCTATGTACAGCGTTTTGTTATATTTACAACTGTAAATATCAAAAGCATATAAGCCTGTTGAGTAATAAGTTGACGTTGAGAGACATCGATGTTGGCTTAACAATTGTCGTACACGCTGTAGGGGTCTGTTTCCCTTTGTGCGTGTGTGACTTGCAGCTCCACGTATGTATTACTTTCAGGTCGGGAAATTTGTGCTATTTCGATAGAATCATAAGCTTCATTCGTATTGCCATTCACTCTGTCTGTGGTCTTAGAAACAACTAAAGTTTGAACACAATAACATGCACGTCATGACATGATATCAGGGAATTACCTCGACAAACATACATTGCACAGCATAACCAAAAAGCTCACTGCTGGAATTGAATGATAGTATTTTATTCACTTATTGGTAGCATGTAAATTTTGTTGTTGTGATTTGCTAGTTAAAAGCAAGCAATATAACGGGTAGGTTACCCAGCAAGAACGTATAATAAAACCCTACTATTATATTTTGCTAATCATCAATACAAGCTTCTCTTACCAAGAGGCCGCTGAAGGATGTGCCGGTATACTAAGACGACGATCATTATGATTGCCTGCAGTAGCAGTGTTCCTAAGCTTGCGCCAACAGCAGATACCTGAGCACTGCCTCCAACTACAAAGAAAAGATGAGCGTTTTGCATATAATTGTGAACCATATCTGTCAAACGTCGAGCATGAACGACATTGTGTAGAAGTTGCACAGAAATGGTAAGGGAAGTGTGAATGGTCATTATGATGTTCAACGTAGAATACCGTTACTTGTCTGATTCTGCGTGGGTGGATATGTATCTCGAGGAGATGTGGAGGCTGCGGCAAACACATGATGAACATTATGGCCACACTGAAAATAATTTACGAATATCTACTTTCGAAAGTGCATTTAAAACACCATAATAATGAGTGTGTATTTACGATTGCAGAGATCATCAAATGTGATGGTGTCCAACTCTTTGCCTACGAGTCCAGGCGGTGAGGCACAAGGTGTGCTGTCCGCTGTTATATCTGTGACGTTCGTAAAGTAGGCAGATTTTTTTATGAACTCGGCCATCCAATTCATGTGACAATCGCAACGCATCGAGTCCGGGTTCAGCATGTACACATAAGCGATTGTGCGCTGAAGAAGTCTAATGTCTGGGATTGTTTCTAAACCAATGTTGTGAAGATCAATAAACTGGAGTCTGTAGCTGACCTGAAGGAGTTTGAGTATGACACCGGAAGCGACGTGTCCGATGTGGTTATTGCTTAGGTCCAAGGTCTCAATTGATGCGTTTAAAGGAAACACATTCGGGAAATATCTTAGGCGATTGTTGCTCAGATTCACTGAAATTAAGCTCATACCCTCGAATCTGTAATCGGGTATTTCACTGATGGCATTGTCTTGTAGGCATAGCGTTCTTAGAGCAGTAGAGTGGAGAATCGGAATTCTTGTCAGCCGATTTCCGGTCAACTCCAATAACCCAAGCTTCGGCGTATTGTACAGAGCAGTTGCAGCCAAGTCAGTGATGTTGTTATGGCTTAAGGACAAGGACGTGAGGATATTACGTTCTGGTAGGTATGTAAAGTCAGGAAACTCACTCAGACGATTGTTCTTGATACTAAGCTGGTACAGGGAGGATTTATTCCTGAAGAAGAGCGGAGAAATGTAGTCGATTTGGTTATCATCGGCTTTAATGATTCGTATGCTGTTAGAGATGGATGCAGGAAAAGCCGTCAATCGATTCGATGATAAATCAATGAGGATAAGTCTTGTCAAGTTAATAAAATCGTGACCTGAACTTGTTTCAAGGAAGTTGTTCTTTACATCGAGTATTCTGATGTAGCTTAAGCTGTGGAAAGGGGACAGTGATGTAAGTCGATTTCCTGATACGTTCAGGTGCTGCAGAGCAGTCCCAGTGAAGGCATCGACCGAGATGAATGATATCTGATTGCCGTCTAAATCAATGTGGCGCAAGCGAATAAGTCCAATGAATTCATTCTTACCGATAGTCATGATAGCATTATCGCTCGCGTGAATATACTTCAAAGTATATCTGATGCTGTAGAAAGAGGGTAATGCTTGAAGATGATTGTTTGATATATTTAATCGGTAGATGCTTGTTCCGTTGAAGGCACTGTCCGAGATGAAAGATATCGTATTGTCCTGAAGGTAGACATAGCTCAGTCCGTTAAGGTCACGGAACACATCGTCGCCAAGTGATTCTAGTGCATTCGAATCAGCGTTGATCCGGTAGAGTCGTTTTGTGCTTTGTAGGGAGGGCAGGGCTCTCAATCTGTTATTCGATAATAATAAATATCTCCCATGGAAAATATCGCTGGAGACGGACGATTCAAGAAATTCAATTGCATTAAAATTCGCCTCGACTTGATATAGTGTGTTACCGACTCCATGCAAATGAGGCCACTCTTTCAAGTGATTATATGATATGTATAGTTCTCCCAAGGCTGTTCCATTAAATGCGTTCGCTGAGATGGACGATATCTGATTATGTCGTAGGTAGACATTCCTAAGAGGGCGGAGATCACGAAAAGACCTGTCATTTATCATTTCTACTTGATTGTAATCTGCCTTAATATAATATAAGGAATTTTTGACGCTATCAAAGGAGGGCAAAAATCGCAATCGATTATTTGACATGTATAGTTGACCAAGTGATGTCCCATTAAATGCATTATCGGAGATGAAGGAGATGTTGTTGTTCTGTATATTGACATACCGCAATGCTTTAAGGTCTTGAAAAGCTTCGTCACCTAGACTCTCTATTGAATTATAATCCGCTATAATCCGTCTCAGCGTATTTGTTACGCTTCTAAAAGAAGGCAGCGCTCTCAGTCGGTTCCGGGAAAGGTACACATCCGCCAACACTGTTCCATTGAATGCGTCGTTAGAAATGACCGATAGCGAATTGTTGCGCAAATATACATTTCGAAGTTTATTACAGTTGCGGAAAACTTTATGGTCAATCGTTTTTAACGCATTCGAATCCACTTTTATCGTATACAGAGTGTTTCGTGCACTTTCAAAAGAAGGTAGCGCCCACAATCTGTTGACAGATATGTCCAACTCAAACACAATTGTTCCATTGAAGGCATCGGCTGATATGTATGACAACACATTGTTCTGAAGATAGACACTTTGGAGTTTGCCACAATCGTTGAATACTCCACGATCCAATGTTTCGATAGCGTTATGTTGAGCGTAGACAATTGACAGAGAGCTCCTGATGCTGAAGAAGGATGGCAAGGCTCTTAAACGGTTGTTTGACAAATATAATGTCGCCAGGTTTGTTCCACTAAAGGCGTCGTCGTCAACGAATGACAGCAAATTATTTTGAAGATTAATATAGTGGAGGTCACGGCAATAGTTAAACACCTCACTGCTCAACGTTTCTATTATATTATACCCAGCATTGATTTCAGACAAAGTTCTTCTCACGCTGTAGAAGGAAGGAAGCGATCTCAATCGGTTGTGACTGATAGATAATACATCCAGTATTGTACCGTCAAATGCCTGGGGCGAGATGAATGATATTTCGTTTCTGTAAAGATATATCCTCGACAGATGGTGGAAGGTCTGAAATGTATTTGCCCGAATGGATGTAAGGTTATTGTATGTAATATAAACGATTGTAGTGTCAGTATCAATCTGATCAACGGGAACTTCAGTATGACCACCACTGCTACTGGAGAATGTAAGTGCAGCGCTGTGCGATAAAAGCGTCCACAACAGTAACACACTTAGAGTACTCATGATGCGTCCCTGTAACCTGAAATAATGAGCAGATAACAATGAAGATTAATGTATGTATGTATGTATGTATGTATGTATGTATGTATGTATGTATGTATGTATGTATGTATGTATGTATGTATGTATGTATGTATGTATGTATGTATGTATGTATGTATGTATGTATGTATGTATGTATGTATGTATGTATGTATGTATGTATGTATGTGTATGTGTGTGTGTGTGTGTGTGTGTGTGTGTGTGTGTGTGTGTGTGTGTGTGTGTGTGTGTGTGTGTGTGTGTGTATGTATGTATGTATGTATGTATGTATGTATGTATGTCTGTATGTATGTATGTCTGTCTGTATGTATGTCTGTATGTGTATGTATGTATGTATGTATGTATGTATGTATGTATGTATGTATGTATGTATGTATGTGTGTGTGTGTGTGTGTGTTATGGACGAATGATAGGATTATTACCGATGCGTGATTTTGAGTGCCTTTAGCTCCGATGAAGGTCGAAAATATGTAAATGTACTTTACTTAAAAAATGTGATGACCCGAGCCTTCAAATATTTTGTTGACCAAAAACCGTTGAGAAAGCTCCTTCCCACAACACTCCCCCTCCCCTACTCCCCTCTCCCATTTATAACACCTCCCAACACCTATACAATAAAGGGACATTTATTAAGATGCAGCAAGCCGTCTATGAATGCATACATTTACTTATGAATTTCAGATTTACCTCAACGCTGTAAATGCGGGTTGTTAACCAATTATCAGATATTCGAATATATAGCAGCAAAAGATTTTGCTAAGTCTTGCAACTTTTATAAAATTTAGGCAGAGCCGAGGTAGTTCAACGAGAGTGGTAGCATATATTTATGGAACATATTATAACACATAGCAATCAAATAAAATTGTAGAAATAGCTCAATCAAACCATATTTCCCCACACCAACATCCCATCTCACTCTTTTAGTATCGTGGTAGACATGTGTGTCTATGCATGTGCGATTTTGGGGTGATGCCAAAACCCGACGATGGTTAACAATGAAATGGTGAAGGAATCAATACTGGGTATTGGGCTATGGGGTACACCAACCTAGTTAGGTCAACTAGGGAGATAAGACATCAGAGCATTTTACTGACAACATTGCAGGAGAATATGTGGCAGCAGTTGAGTATTAAGTAGATTAGCAGTTTTGGGTAGAAAAAAACATATTATCTATAGACACACAAACCACGAACTACTACGTTTGTAATAAATTGGCATAGAATGTCATAATCAGAGCTTGACATATTGTGGGTTAACCTGTTGTTGTAATAATGACTTTTTGAATTAAATTAAAGATGCCTATGGGTAACATACATGCGCAAAACGAAAAGTGACAAATGAAACATAAGATATGCAGTACGACCAGTTGAGCATATCGCTGAAATGACCGAAGTTCTCGAGCAATTATTGATGGAATGGTGTTTGAAGAGGTAGGCATAAAAAATAAAATTTATACAGAATCGCTATATTTGCTGTAGTGGTATACACTATGGGGTTAATAGCGCAGCAAGCCCAAACTATGGGGTTTCTGGATTGGCAGATTACCACAGACGGAGGTTGCGCACCTTACAATTTACCTAGTTCTGCATGTGGTAGGTTCTCCAGCAAACTATAGGTTTATCTTCACTCATGTTTGGCACTACATAGTGTTCAAATAGGTTGGAGAACTCCACCTTGACCGCCCCTGTACTGTCTTCCGCTTGGATATGGATGAGGAGATGACACATTTGTTGTTCTTCGACCTCCACCCCTTACCGGTGGCCATTTTGTATCCAGTTTACTATTCAAACTATGTTTTGAACTCTTAAAAGCAGTGATCCATGCTAATTCAGAACTCAAATGAGTAAGAGGATGTCCCTGGTTATGGTATGATAACGTTATAAAATATAAACACGAAATTACCCCATTTGTGAATACTAAATGATCCGTGTTTGTCAATAGAATGTCTTTGTAACGCTTTTCTATTATCCCAGGAGATATTCGGGATTCAAAGTTTTCAGTTCTGTGCATCATTGATGCCGACTTATTAAAAAATAACTTTAAAAAAATTTGCCAAATGTATAGCGATACGCAAAAAAACCTAACAAACATACATACATGGATACAAATCGACAAAGAGCACTGATCGTGATAACTTGGCGACAGCAATTCGGCAAGTTAAATAAAATATAGCCAAAAACGGCGCAGACAAGATAATTTGGCGAAAGCAGGACTTGGTCAACTTAACTAACCATATATCTGCATTGCAGAAAAAAATTACCTGCCACTGTTTCTTGTCAATCATATACATTGCTACACCAACAAATCATACGATAATGACATATTCTTAGCACCGTGTCAAGTTCTACTCCATTTTCCCCATGCCCGCATTCTCGGCTTTCACAGACAGGTGAACATGGTTTGCGTTCGGACGGTGATACTTGTACCGCCGATATCAATTGCTTTTTTACCGCTAGAGAGGAAGGTTTTCGCCTTATGTGTTTGCAAAGACCATAATGCCTTATTGAATTTAGGCGGCACACCCTAAAAGGCAGGTGCCTGGGCCAGGCGAGTATGCAATGGTTAAAGCCTACAGCATGGAAATGTTTCGAATGGAACAATTTTATTGAATGGAAAACTGTTGATGACAGGCTGGCGTTTGACATATGTTTAAAGAGGTGGTGAAATTCGAGTGGCAGACATGAAGAAGTCGCAGTCGATTAGGAGTGGCGGTCGATGTGGGGTGGTGGTCGATGTGGGGCGGTGGTCGATGTTGAGTGGTGTTCGCTGTGGGGTGGCAATCATTGTTGCAATGTGGTCGATGTGGAGTAGTGGTCAATCGGTGCAGTGGCCGATTTGGGGTGGATGTGGATGTAGGATGGTGTTTGATGTGGGGTTGCTGTCAATATAGGGTGGATGTCGAGGTGGGGTGGCAATGTGGTCGATGGGGCAAGCAGTTGATGTTAGGTGGTCGATGTAAGATGGTGTTAGATTTCGGGTGGTGGTCGATGTCAGATGGTGATAGGTGTGGGGTGGCGGTCGACGTGAGGTGGTGGGTTAGGGTGGTCTATGTGGGGTAGCTGGGAATGTGAGGTAGCGGTCAATGTAGGATGGTGATCGATGTGGGTAGGTGGACGATTTAGGATGCCGGTTAGTGGTAGGCAGTGGTCGATGAGGGCGGTGGTTGATAAGGGTGGTCTATTTAAGGTAGCAGGGAATGTGGTGGTCGATTTGGGATGCCAGTTGATGTTGGATATTGGTTGATGAGGAATTGTGATAGACATGAGGTTATGGTCGATAATAGGTGAAGCTTGCTGTGAAGAAGTGGTCGATGATGGGCATGTAATAAGTGGCGCAATAGTAACATATTGAAGTAGTTCCGCAAATATGTTACCCTAACCCAAGTTCATCATTCAGTTATGTATAGGCCAGCTGTTCATGCAAGTTATGTATGAATCTCACGAGTTAATCACGCCAGTACGCAGAAACTAAGACCAGCCAATTAAAACGACCAATTGCAAATGTTCACATACCTGGATGGAGTGAAGAAATGTTCACTTTTCTTCTGCTTTGTCAGCTTATCTTCTGTATGTATCAGCTGATGTTGCAGGAGAAGGGAACGTTTTTCTTAATTAAACTTCCAACTGATTAGAAAGTATGTCAAAAGAGAAAGGGCTCAAGAAAGACAAGTGAAATTACCCGGTTCAATATGGTTACCTACGCATCAGAACGCAGATACCACGTCCGTTCAGGAACGCCCTAACTCGTTAAATGCGACGCTTGGCTCAACTCGGGCGCTGTAATGGGTGTCCTTTGCTAAATATATTGAGGTGTGGTGCATCATGGCAGTCGTATGGTTCGCTGAAGTGTAACATTTAAGGTCCCACCCATTCATAATTTCAACTCCTCCTATCAAGTGAGCACAATGCAGTTGTGAAGCCATTTAAAGGAGAAAATTATGTAGTCTGTAGCATTTAATGGAGTGTACATTGCAGTCTGTAGCCTGTCGATGGAATGGGTCGTGCCGTCTGCAGCCATTCAATTGAGTTTACGGTGCAGTATGAACCCATTCCATGGAGTGCATGGTGTGAATTATACCTAGATCCTGTTAATATGTTGAGGGTAAAATTATGAAAATTGCGAGACAAAAAAGGGCAAGCAAGCATTTATTAGATACTGATCAACGTTAAGTGCAAGAGGCCCGTTGTGATATTGGGTACACTTGGCGATCTGACATCTTCATCATCATAATCATTACGTTCTTAACAATCATCATCATTGCCATAATAATCACCATAATCGTCGCCATATTTATTGTCATCATTATCAACTTCATTATTGTCATCGCCATGATGATGATCATGATCATGATCATGATGATCATCGCCATCTTAGTCACCATCTTCATCGCCATCATTGTCATCATTATCATCATTATCATAATGATTCATAAGAGAATCTGGAACTCAAATGTTTGGCTAGGAGATATCGTTTTCTCGAAATGTGGTTTAAGATGATCAATAGAATAAAATATTTATACAGCTCTTAATGAGGGCTACAATTTATGTTATGCATGTTATTAGAACCCTGTGTATTCTAAATATGTGTTTGGATCAGGTACTGCCAAAACGGTGTGGTAATCTTAAATTGCCACCCAAAGTGTCTCACCCAAAAGAACTTGGACCAGCACCTTAAAATGAGCGCCAAATACTGGTGACAGCATAGGCAGTGTGCCTAGTCATTGATCACGAACGGTTGTCATGCTCACTTTGCACATACAGCATACAGCTAAGCGTACAGCTGACTGTATGAGGAAAATATATAGAACATAATTTGGGTGTTGTGGTCCCTCAGATTTCCACAGCTATGTGAGCTATACAGAGAAAGCGCTAGTATGTCCTGTGATACAGTAATGACCACCATTGCATTACATACTGAGCTACATGCAAATATGTCACATTTGTTGTTCCATCGCTTTTGCCCCCCCCCCCCCACCTTCCTACACCCTACCCTGGTAGCCATTTTATTTATAGTAAACCGCCCCTGATGAAGTCAGTAATGAAACCTGCAATGTGTACTTGTTTGTTGTGACGGAAGGTCGTCCTCTGAAGGAAGTAGCCCCTCCCTAACGTGGTAGAAACGGTTGGTCTGAATTCTACACAACTGTGTCTCTATGTCCCTCAACGGCGATGTGGTGGAGCAATGTAGGGAATTTGAAAATGCTTGGAGTGACTATCTGGTCGCCACAAAACTTAACCAAACACTCATAGGAGAGGATAGGGAGGCCAGTCCGGCGGGTATGGCAATAGTGGCAGCAACACTGGTGCTGGCATGGGGGCTGACTGTAAACGGGTTCTAAACAATCTTCCAGACCCGAAGAAATCCAGACCAAATTATCCAGTCACTCAGCTTACACTTAATTTAGCAGAGAAACGTCCTTTACGAAAGGTTCAACTTCAAAAGCGTCTCACAAAAACCATCAAAATCGTTGATGAGTTCGTGATTCGTCTCCGGCAGATGGCTGAGTCGTATGAATTCGGGGAATTAAAGGATTCCTTAATCCGGGACCGAATCGTGATTGGAACCACAGATGAGTCTGGTCGGGAAAGGCTCCTGAGAGCACGCCCCACGCCAGCCCTCAACGGTGTTGTAGAAAGCCTACGTAGAGCAGAGATGCGTCGAACGCATAAACAAGTGATATCTGGGAAAAGCGATAGTGCTTCAGTGGACTTTGTTGGGCGACGAAAGCAGGGTAGAAACCAAAACCAAAGTTCCGGTCGTCCCAAGAGTCAAGGCCAAAGACGATCCCAAGGTCAAGGTCATCTAAAACAAGCAGCAGCCCCAAACAAGTCAACTCAAAAGCCACAAGCAGCATGCAAGTGTTGCAGTCAGGACAATGACCATTTCAAAAATGATTGACCGGCTCGAACAAGCAAATGCACTTATGCATAAAACTTGGACATTATGCAAAAGCCTGTAGGGTTAAAAGGACAGCAGAAACCGAATAGGATTTGCCAGATGAGTACTATCTCAGTGAAGTGAATGGCATAAATATCAAGACCGATGATTTCTGGTCTGCTGATATCGAAGTGAATCGAAAATCCACGACGTTCAAACTTGATAGTGGTTCTAAAATCAGGGTGATCGGAGATAGGACACCCTTGTTAAAAGGACAGAAAATACACATGGAGGTATGCACATCATATTCGAAAGGCTCCGGAGGGGTTTCTCTCTCACACCTAATTTTAGGTGAAATCCGGGACGCAAAGCTGAAAATAAATGAACGAGATTACACATAAACAGTGTATGTGATGAAGGGGCAACCAAAAAACCTGTTATCGAAAGCAGCCATCCAACGACAGGGACTGCTTAAACTTGACCCGGAAGTGTGCAACGTTGAGTCAGCTACAGACTTTCGCCAGGAGTACACTGAACTCTTCTAAGGACTAGGTCTTATGAAGGAGTCTTACACCATTCCGTTGAAAGATGGTGCAGTTCCGGTATGCCTCTACACTCCACGTCGTGGGAGATTCTGTTTCAACAGATTACCATTCTGGATAAGCTCGTATCCCGAAATATTCCAGCGAACCATGTCAAAGATACTGGAAGGCTTGGAAGGTGTGATATGTCATATGGATGACATACTGGTACATGGTCCGAGCCAAGAAATCCATGACCTGGGTGCGGGAAGTGCTGACGAAGCTGGAGGAAGCCGGTCTAAAGCTCAGTGAGAGATACGAGTTATTGAAGAGACAAGTGACATTCCTTGGACATGTGGTAACCCCTGAAGGCATAACAGTCAATCCAGAGAAAAGCTGGCCATCCAGAGTAAACCAACTAGCCAAATTCCTGCCCAACCTCGCAAAGTTAAATGAGCTTCTCAGCAAGCTCCTTAGGAAGGAGCAACATTGGGTCTTGGATGAACCCCAAGAGAGAGCATTCCAGCTAATCAAGGCGAAACTCATCTCAATGAAAGTACTCGCGCATAATGACCCGAACTTCCGCCGCACCATTGCAGCAGATGCCCGCCAGAACAGCTTGGGCGCAGTACTACTTACGGTAGATCCTGACCGATCTCCTACGCTTCAAGCTCTCTGAGTGACACGGAGAAGAGGTATGCAGTGATTGAGAAGGAGGCACTCGCGGCCACATGGGCCTGCGAGAAATTCGCCTCATATATAATCGGGACAGCATTCACATTGTAGACAGACCACCATTCCTTGGTTCCACTATTTTCATCAACAGACCTCGCGAAACTTCCGACGAGATTTCTACGCTTCCGGCTTCGCCTGATGCGGTACAGTCCGGAAATGACCTACGTTCAAGGGGTACACCAGAAAACAGCTGATGCACTGTCTCGGGCCCCTTCGAGTCAGCCGAAGAAAGATGATCTGATCTTATTGGAAGATGTGGAGGAGTTCCTGCCTCAGACAAGAGGCTCCAGCAAATGAAACAGACCCAGGAGAAGGATGCAGTATGCACCCAAGTCAAGGACTACGTTGAGCAAGGGTGGCCATTGATAATGCCTAGCCGACCCCTGATGCAACCATACTGGGAGAACAGGCACCATATAGCAATCAACGATGCATTCCTGATGTATGACAACCGGATAGTGATTCCCCAATCAATGCAGCTGGACATCTTGGAACAGATCCATGCTGGTCACCTGGGGATGACCAAATGCCAAGGCAAGTCCAACAACAGCGTTTGGTGGCCCTCCGTCACCTCCCAGATTGAGAGCATGTGCAACAAATGCACAACCTGTACCCTCCATACGCCTGGGAGAAAAGAGGCACTACTGCCTCTCTCAACTCCGGAAAATGGGCCATGGAACCGAATAGGTACCGACCTGTTCGAGTATCAGAAGAAGAATTACATAGTGATCGTCGACTATGGTACAAGATGGTTGGACTTCAAGGAGCTGCCATGGACCACATCACCCTCAGTGATTCGTGTCTTGAGCGAAATGTTTGCGACACACGGCACACCGATTCTCATCGCAAGATTTCGAACAATTTGCAAGAGAGTGGGGATTTACCACTTAACATCGTCTCCAAAATACCCACAGGCGAATGGAGCAGCCGAAAGAGCTGTGCATACAGCTAAGAAGATCCTGAAAAAGAACGACAACCCGTACTTGGGTTTATTGGCGTACAGATCTGTACCGCTACAGTGTGGTGAAACGCCATCGCAGCTGCTGATGTCACGCCTTCTCCGTACGAACGTGCCGACAGTTCCAGAGAACCTCGCACCGGAAGTAGTCAACCAGGAGAAATTTCGGAAGGGAGACCAATCATACAAATTGCAATACAAGAAGGGATATGACCAACCACACAAGGTTGTCACATTACCTAGCTTGACACCTGGAGACAAAGTCTTCATCAGAGATCAGATGCGTCACGGGGAATTAGTCGAGCGCCTCAACAGTCCAAGATCGTACAAAATCGCTACGGAGACAGGCATCACCATCAGACGCAACACAAGATCACTAATCCACACAGGCTTGGATAGGGATACCTATCAGCGGTGACATAGGTTTTCCCTTTGTATCTGTGGATGCGATGGACAAAATGGACCAGTATGTCACTTGCCGCAGTTGGCCATTTTAATGATCTGCTAAGGCATTTTATTGTGTTAGAGTAGGTGTCTATTTGTACAATGCAGTTCATATATATACTTAAACAAAAGTGCGATATTAACAATTTATTTAGCATAATATGCGATGTGTTTTGGACCCTTTAGTAACTTTTGATCATGTGTGTCACCACCTAGTCTCCTTTACTTGAAATTGGCCGGAAAGCATAGCGTGATGCAATTGTAAAGTAGCCAGTCGCGCAGGTAGATCTATCACAAATAAAATTAACGATACCAAATGCCGCGCGTAATATTCACCGAGTTGCATGGCAACCAATGATCTATCTGCCATACAATTTATGTTCTGAACCATGGAAGGAACCAGTCAGTAATCGAATGAGTAATATGACGTGCTTGGTAAAGGTAAGATGGCGCATTGAATTGTGACCCGTTGGACTTGCTCCAGTCATTTCTACTCATATTAATCAGCACAATACACACAGAATAACCCTGCATCTTACCGTGGCTGTAGAAGCAGAGTACCAGTACATCATATGTAATAGAAGTACTCTTACTGATAGGTTGTAGCATGTAGTTGCATTGGTCTGGACCAGCAGAGTAAACCACGGTTTGTAGTTTCAGGAAATACATGATGCATAAATGAATACGGAAAATGATGCTATGGAGATAACTGCATTATTTATCTCATCAGCGTTAACTATTCCAAGCATGGCATGGCCGTACTACTAGACTAGTTCGACTATCATTGATGAACATATGTCTCCTTAAGTTGTCATTTCTGAAGCAACTTGCGGTGTTGGACATTTAATTCGGGGATTCCATTTCTTGTAATCCGTGAATATTCATATTTGAATTGACTACAGAGTTCACTCATAAGAGTGTTGAGTTCATAAATTACATCATGACAACACACCTACCCATCATCATAACGTCCCCCTCTCAGCTATCAGTTTCATGGAGTAACCCCAACAGCTAATCCAAATTCAGCTCCTCAGATCCACGAGTGACCCTAGTGTCACCTGCCACCACCCCCTCTCCTCGTGTATGCACCACACACTATCGCCTGATATCCCGTTCAGCCCTGGCAACTACCCTGCCCTCACTGACCAGGCTACTGCATGACCGATGAGTTTGAGGATAGCATACCTTGGTCGTTTAGGGAATCATTGATAAAAATCAGGTTTATCCTGTTCAAGTTTATTCTAAATCCTACGCCAGGAGTTCGAGTCGTCCTTTATTATCACAAGTGCGTATCGTGTGCATGTCTACGCCATATTTCACCATACAACAAGAGGATTGTGTCGACTCAGTGTCTGTTTATTGCTCACTAGGCTAATCATGCTGTGTACACAGAAATTGCTGCATTAACACAGGGATCCGGGGGCATTATGGTTAACGACATGCATGAAGTAACATGTAATTGATGTGAATAATAAGCTTATTATACAGAGAAACAGTACCTTTCTCCAGAATTCATATATTGTGTAGTCATTGCTTTGCTTTAGAATATAACCAAAAATCGTTTCCGTTAAAACATTGGGAAGAAACAGCCTAAAGCTTCTCAAATATCATGCACACAAACTGCCCTTATTTGGAAGCCAAAGCCAGACGAAAAGAGAATGGCAAAACCTTTTTGGCTTTCACTTATTAATCAATCTTTTTTGGGTTTAATTAAATGTTGGCCTCACCAAAAGCCCATATTATTTCTTTTAGTTATGTACAGCTTAGATATTGTGAAATAAGAGACCTTTTAGCTGACATCACAGACTGTGAGATCACCATGATATCAGTGTGGGATCATCATGCGCGCATTGATCATAATGTTCAGATCATGACGTATAGACAGCACATGGCATGTAATTAATTTCGGTCAGCAAATTGGTCGAATTCTGTTTATTTCCTCGGATTTCATTTTATTACAGAGAGTCATTCGATCCCGGCAATGTCTCTCAAAAAGATGAGTTTAGTAAGCTATTTAAATATATTTACAATTCACTGGATATCTTAATAAACTATTATTTTCCTTGATTCTCACGCATTTGAAGCTTATAAAAATACATGGGCGATATGATAATGACATATTTGATGTTTGGGGTATATATTGGGTCGATGTGGCGTGTATGAAAATGGTGTGTGTGCATGCTTGTTGTCGCCTTCGCATTTCTAATCTTCGTAATTTTCCGAATCAATCAATATATCTCTACATTTTTGTTATTGTAAAAAACATAATTTTTTGTGGTTCAGTTAATGAGTTAAGTATCAATTTTTTTGCAATAAGTTGTTCACCCGTCGATCATTCGAATAACAACATGTTGCATGGACTGTTGATTCAAGAATATGATATTAAACAGGTGACCCTGCACTATAGAATTAACACCCCCTGATTGAATCATTGCATGCACAGTAACTGTTATTTCTACTACCATTTTTTAAAAATCATCATCCTCTTTGCTCTTTTCAGACTGCATGCTGTTGAACGTTTTATCGGTAAGGTTTATTTGTTGGCTTCTTTCTGCCTTTCAGCAACTGTGAAGTATTTTCATAGGGAATCACAAGAAATCAAAGTAATGAGGGGTAGGGAGGAGATCAAAACCAGTGTGAAAAGGGAGACACAGAAACAGTTGGAAATATTCCTTTCCAGAAACAGTTGGAAATATTCCTTTCCTACAGTACTACTAGACTTCAGAGGAAGACTGCCAACAAGATGTCACAAGAAAGAGAAAAATAAATTGTGATAACTGAGATTGTGCTAAGCTATTGTGCAACTGTGTTTAGATAAATAAAATCATGATTTTACCATTGTTGTCATTGGAATTTAGCTGAACATATGCAGTGATATAATTATCTCATAGTGATCTAACAGAGATATCAGCTCATGATATCTTTGTGAGATGAGTATGTGATCTTACAGAGATCTCACGCTGTGATATCAGCTCATGATATCTTTGTGAGATCAATATGTGATTTCAAAAACTACCTCACAGTGATATCACAACTGTTTCATATGGTGGCATCATTGGTGAGATCACATTCTTGGCTGGGATATCTTGTATAAACAAAACATTCTCATGGAAAAAGGACTAAACAACTTATTATAGAATTAATATTAAATATCCTGTCATAAATGAATCTGTCACTATCCTATACAAATTTTAATATGTAACCCACCAACACAAATAGTAGATGAGTAGAAGTCGGGCCATTTTGTGCATCCAGGATAAGCATATGTTGGTTAACAGGCTTGGGACAACCTGTTACTGCACAATAAGTCGTGCAAAATGTACTGTCACCACACACCGATACACTGGGAGCAGCAGCAGGCCCGACGAACGGGATCAAATGAGAGGTATTGCAGCTGGCAGAAACATCGGAGGCAGACAAAACGAAGCCATTACTCGTATCCATATAATAATACCGGATTCGTTGTCTACAACAAGAGCAGTATCCATATCACACACGCACACACGCCTCAATCAGCCAATATAATGGCTCAATTTGAGTTTTTGAGGAGGAAAATTGCAGTCGTCTATTAGGGTGCCAACGGATGTTTGCATCGCAATAAAACATCGATTCCATGACGTCATTCAAAGCGCCTTTTGCTTGTTGCCGTCCATAGATTTGGTTAGATTTCTGCCAGAGAAAATTGACAGAGGTAATTTTTTATACCAGACTCTCTACGTGGTACTGTGTATCTCACCCAGCATTTCTTGTTATGGCATGATTCATGTTTAGCATTTAATTCGGGAATTCCATTACTTGTAATCCGTAAATATGCATATTTGAATTGATTACAGAGTTCACACATAAGAGTGTTGAGTGCATAATTTACATAATGATAACGCACCTATCCATTATCATAACGTGCCCCTCTCAGCTATCAGTTTCATGGAGTACAGCCGATCCCATCAGCTGATCCATATTCAGCTCCCGAATTCCAATAGAGACCCTCGTGCCATCTGCCACCACCCCCTCTCCTCGTTTATACCCCTCATCCAGTCGTCTGATATTCCGTCCAGCCCTGGCAACTACCCTGCCCTCACTGACTAGAGAATCGATACATATTAAAATCAGGTCTATCCAGGAACATCTCCCTCCAATCATTAGGTAAAGCTCTATCTTAAGTAATGAAGTTCAACATTCTTCTAAATCCTACACCAGGAGTTCGAGTCTTCCTTCATAATCACAAGTGTGTATCGTGTACATGTCAACACCATATTTTATGGAATTATGGAACATGATTGCTCTGAAGTTCAATTTGTTCAAGCTCATGCTGGGACAGATCGCTGAACTTCTGTTCAGTTATTGCCAGAAAAAACACTTCAAAACAGTTGATTACATATGGTGAAGCATACGTTAGCATTATGGCTTCCAGTATACAGAAGCACACGTCATGGATATCAGTGATATATAACTAGAAAAGTTTCCAAAGAGGCAACAACATTGTCAACAACAAGTCAACAAATCCTGCCTCTAATAAAACAGGCCAGACGTCCGTGTCGACATTTCCTGAGTAGTTACCTGTATCTACCTGAACAGGATTGTAAGTATGTTGCCAATATTCGTTGGGTACAAGGTGTCGTATCTGATACAGAGGACGCTTAGGATGGTGAGTTCACCAGAAGTACCAGCCGGAGGGAGTAATCTCAGGCAGCACTCTGAGTGCAGGTATGATCGTCTAGCTTTGTACAAGCACCATCATATCAGATGAGCCATTGACAGTGGTTCTACAGGAGATATGAACAAGTCTGACAACAGTGAAAAGATTGGGGATCCCGATTATAGGGAGCGCTCAGGCATCTCGTAGGGCAGATGATTCGTCGTTCGGAAGGGAGTATCAGTTTGAAAACCTGTTAGCGCAGAGTCTTAAGGCGCTGATTTGATAGCTGGATCACCGCTAATGGAGAAGAATCACATCAGCATTCGCCCTGCTGAAAGCCAGGTCATACTAGGTAATGACAATGTATGGCTCCACATGGCTGACAGGATATCCACATGCAAGTCGTTGAACACAAGTACTTCGTGGTCCCAGTAGCAGCACTACAGTGTGGCCATTAGAGTTAATAGAGGGGGAGCTTCCAACCAAGACGGATTCCAGCTGGACATTAAAAGCACCCACAGATGCTCCAAATATGAAACATATTGAATTATCTCCGCGCGGCATTGATTCCGGGGTTGCTGGAACAAATTCCCCTAATCCTTCACGTAGTGAGCAATTACGTCTCACCTATGCTACAATACTGCACTAGAATCAGTAGATGATCCTAACGTTAGGGTCAAGCACTCAGTGACCATCACAAGACAGTCATAGCCGTGCACCATTACAAAAACAATATTCTCTTGTTCTGTAACCTTAGATCCAGATGCTCTATTGTCTTCCACAATTAAAACCCTTTTCAAATCCTTATTGATGAATATTATAGCGTATTTGATCCAAAAATCATGAGATGACGCTGAATAACCTTTTGTCGTGATAGTCAGGAGGTTTCAAGCGTCCACTTTCTTGGGGAGTTTTTCGCCTAATCATAACATTTACAAAGGTTGGCAGATATTGTAAGCTTCAACCTTCCTTATTACCTGACACGGATTCTACCGTATGTCATATTGCCCAGTGGAATTATAATCACCAATGCTGTATACCGAATACAAATCCTAGAAATACTGTTGTGTAGTCACCACATTTTAAGGGGTAAGAGAATTATATATCCGATCTGCAGTTGGCATAGGCAGGGAAAGCTCACGTGCAGAGTATTTGGTGATCTCCTGCATGAGGGAGTAGTTGTTCTATCACACATCAAAGTAAAGATATCAAATGCAGCACAAAGACCGCGAGTAATATTCACTGCGTTCCATGGCAACCAATGACATATCTGACATTCAATTAATGTTTTGAACCATGCCCGGAAGCAGTCAGTCTTCGAATGAGTAGCATGATGTGTTTGGTTAAGGTAAGATAGCGCATTGAATTGTGACCCATTGGGCTTGCTCCAGACATATATAATCTTGTTGATCGACACAATACAATAGGAATATCCCTGTACCTCATCGTGGCTGTAGAAGCAGAGTACCAGTACATCATACCTAATAACCGAAGTACTCTCATTGATAGGTTTTAGAATGTGGTTGTATTGGTCTGGACCAGGTAAGATAAACCACAGCTTGATGCATAAATGAATACGGAAAATGATGCACCCCAAAAGATGCGATGCAGATAACTGCCATCAGGCCGTACAACTAGACTAGTTCGACTGCCTAAGTTGTCTTTTCTGAAGCAACTTGCTGTGTTTGACATTTATTTCGGGGATTCCATTATTTGTTCTCCGTAGATATGCATATTTGAATTGACTACAGAGTTCACAGAGTGTTGAGTGCATAATTTACATCATGACAACACACCTACCTGTCATCATAACGTGCTCCTGTCAGCTGTCAGTTTCGTGGAGTAACCCCTCAGCTGATCCAAATTCAGCTCCTCAGATCCACGAGTGATCCTCGTGTCACATGCCACCACCCCCTCTCCTCGTGTATACCCCTCACACTATCGTTTGATATCCCGTCCAGCCCTGGCAACTAACCTGCCCTCACTGACCAGGGAATCGATACATTTTAAAATCAGGTCTATCCATGCACATCTCTCTTTTATCATTGTGCAAAGCTCTATCTTAACTAATAAAGTTCAAGTTTCTTCTAAATCCTACGCCAGGAGTTTTAGTCGTCCTTCATTATCACAAGTGCGTATCATGTACATGTCTACACCATACTTCACCATACAACAAGAGGATTGTGTCGCATATTTGTGATTAACGAGGCCAGGCAATTATGGAACACGATTGCATGTTTATTGATGATGAAGTTCACGTATGAATCATAGAAATCGATATCACTACAGAAACGGTGCATACTGTATAACATTGCATTTATTTCATCGACAAGCGCTCGGTAACCCAAAATCAAGTTCCGTGTCCCTATTGACATTATTGTGAAATGCAGCAAACGCTTGGTTGTTGCATGATTGCCTAACATCCATTGATTGCCTGTGCACGAGATATGAAGAAAATACCAAGTTCTGGAATCGTTCTCTCCCTTTTTCTGTCAGACGCATTTCCTTCGATGTGAAATCTTTTCTGTTAAAATAGGAAAGAAGTAGCTACAAGCTTCTCATATATCATGCACACAAACTGTCCTGCTCATTGGGAAGCCAAAGCCTGACGAAATGATAATGGCAATACCTTTTGGGCTTTCACTTATCAATCAATCTTATTAGGGTTTAATAAGATGTTGGCCTCAACAGAAACCCATGTTGTTTCTTTTAGTTATGTACAGCTTAGATATTGTGAATAAGAGACCTATCATTGGAGAATCATTAGCATTTGGAATCCTTAAACAGAAACAATCATCACTGTATCAATGCCTGCATATATATAATTGTTAGGAAAGGTTTTTAAGTCAGCTTGATGACGGAAACACGTAAGACGATATACAATTCTTGGTTAAAAAAAGTATGCTCTCACCTGACTAGTTCAAGGGCTGTCTCTGACGTGGAGGGTCAGCAGAGGACACTTACTGGAAAATGAATGAGAAATAATGTCAGTTTGCAAAATGGAACTGATGTCGTCATCGGATAGACCAAAATATTTAGTTGGTTGAGTTCAAAAGTTTTAAATCTGAAGTGATATAGGATTAATTTAAACATGCAGCGGTGTTGTTTTGTCGCTATGATGACCATTCAACAATAGACATCATAAAGTACTCGATGGCTTGGATTTGTTTTGTTTGCAGCTTTGTATTGTTGACAATTATCCAACTTGCATTAAAAGTATCTGGGTTAAACCTGGGATCATAAGCGCATAGTAAAAAGAGCATACAGCTCATGCTCTGTCAGATTTGTAAAGGATTACTAAATAGCATGGCTTGCTCCAAAGGGACCACTGATGAGTGAGAAAGCTCAGATGCAGTCAAATTACAGATGGAGCATTTCTGAAACTAGACACAATCTGTAGTGCACTAATTAATTCACAGAGGTCTTCACTGATTTTTGAGTCATTTTGAAAATGTACATCACACCCTAAACGGTGTTCTACTGTTACATGATATTGATGAATCTCGTAGCAGTGGCAAAGAGCTTATAGCTATGCTAAAAGCGCTAACTCACGCCTCCGCCGGACAAAGAACACGCCCCTGTGAGCAACGCGCTGCTTTGTCATAGCGTATCTTTAAATCGCATAGAATTGTCTGATAAATTCGGGATCCTGGTCGCCTCGACTATCCAGATGACTCAATGGGCAGATCCCCAATACGTTGGATCAACAGTTCCATGTGCTTTTGTTTAATTTATGGTAGCGCCACCTCACGACGGGCGTTTTTGCTTACACACGGCTTATCTGGTAATGACCCCTTTTAGCATAGTTATCAAACATATACCGTACCCATTTAAGACGTTACGTCCCAGTCAACGCATGATCTATCTCGGATATCGCTATGATATCACAAGTACCTCATCCATATGAGATCACAAATTGAGCTCATCATGATGTCACAGCGATCTCATAAGCTGACATCACAGACTGTGAGATCACCATGATATCAGTGTGGGATCATCATGCGCGCATTGATCATAATGTTCAGATCATGACGTATAGATAGCACATGGCATGTAATTAATTTCGGTCAGCAAATTGGTCGAATTCTGTTTATTTCCTCGGATTTCATTTTATTACAGAGTCATTCGATCCTGGCAATGTCTCTCAAAAAGGTGAGTTTAGTAAGCTATTTAAATATATTTACAATTCACTGGATATCTTATTAAACTATTATTTTCCTTGATTCTCACGCATTTGAAGCTTATAAAAACACATGGGCGATATGATAATGACATATTTGATGTTTGGGCATGGTTTGGGGTATATATTGGGTCGATGTGGCGTGTATGAAAATGGTGTGTGTGCATGCTTGTTGTCGCCTTCGCATTTCTAATCTTCGTAATTTTCCGAATCAATCAATATATCTCTACATTTTTGTTATTGTCAAAAACATAATTTTTTGTGGTTCAGTTAATGAGTTAAATATCAATTTTTTTGCAATAAGTTGTTCACCCGTCGATCAATCGAATAACAACATGTTGCATGGACTGTTGATTCAAGAATATGATATTAAACAGGTGACCCTGCACTATAGAATTAACACCCCCTGATTGAATCATTGCATGCACAGTAACTCTTATTTCTACTACCATTTTTTTAAAATCATCATCCTCTTTGCTCTTTTCAGACTGCATGCTGTTGAACGTTTTATCGGTAAGGTTTATTTGTTGGCTTCTTTCTGCCTTTCAGCAACTGTGAAGTATTTTCATAGGGAATCACAAGAAATCAAAGTAATGAGGGGTAGGGAGGAGATCAAAACCAGTGTGAAAAGTGAGACACAGAAACAGTTGGAAATATTCCTTTCCTACAGTACTACTAGACTTCAGAGGAAGACTTCCAACAAGATGTCACAAGAAAGAGAAAAATAAATTGTGATAACTGAGATTGTGCTAAGCTATTGTGCAACTGTGTTTAGATAAATAAAATCATGATTTTACCATTGTTGTCATTGGAATTTAGCTGAACATATGCAGTGATATAATTATCTCATAGTGATCTAACAGAGATATCAGCTCATGATATCTTTGTGAGATGAGTATGTGATCTTACAGAGATCTCACGCTGTGATATCAGCTCATGATATCTTTGTGAGATCAATATGTGATTTCAAAAACTACCTCACAGTGATATCACAACTGTTTCATATGGTGGCATCATTGGTGAGATCACATTCTTGGCTGGGATATCTTGTATAAACAAAACATTCTCATGGAAAAAGGACTAAACAACTTATTATAGAATTAACATTAAATATCCTGTCATAAATGAATCTGTCACTATCCTATACAAATTTTAATATGTAACCCACCAACACAAATAGTAGATGAGTAGAAGTCGGGCCATTTTGTGCATCCAGGATAAGCATATGTTGGTTAACAGGCTTGGGACAACCTGTTACTGCACAATAAGTCGTGCAAAATGTACTGTCACCACACACCGATACACTGGGAGCAGCAGCAGGCCCGACGAACGGGATCAAATGAGAGGTATTGCAGCTGGCAGAAACATCGGAGGCAGACAAAACGAAGCCATTACTCGTATCCATATAATAATACCGGATTCGTTGTCTACAACAAGAGCAGTATCCATATCACACACGCACACACGCCTCAATCAGCCAATATAATGGCTCAATTTGAGTTTTTGAGGAGGAAAATTGCAGTCGTCTATTAGGGTGCCAACGGATGTTTGCATCGCAATAAAACATCGATTCCATGACGTCATTCAAAGCGCCTTTTGCTTGTTGCCGTCCATAGATTTGGTTAGATTTCTGCCAGAGAAAATTGACAGAGGTAATTTTTTATACCAGACTCTCTACGTGGTACTGTGTATCTCACCCAGCATTTCTTGTTATGGCATGATTCATGTTTAGCATTTAATTCGGGAATTCCATTACTTGTAATCCGTAAATATGCATATTTGAATTGATTACAGAGTTCACACATAAGAGTGTTGAGTGCATAATTTACATAATGATAACGCACCTATCCATTATCATAACGTGCCCCTCTCAGCTATCAGTTTCATGGAGTACAGCCGATCCCATCAGCTGATCCATATTCAGCTCCCGAATTCCAATAGAGACCCTCGTGCCATCTGCCACCACCCCCTCTCCTCGTTTATACCCCTCATCCAGTCGTCTGATATTCCGTCCAGCCCTGGCAACTACCCTGCCCTCACTGACTAGAGAATCGATACATATTAAAATCAGGTCTATCCAGGAACATCTCCCTCCAATCATTAGGTAAAGCTCTATCTTAAGTAATGAAGTTCAAGATTCTTCTAAATCCTACACCAGGAGTTCGAGTCTTCCTTCATAATCACAAGTGTGTATCGTGTACATGTCAACACCATATTTTATGGAATTATGGAACATGATTGCTCTGAAGTTCAATTTGTTCAAGCTCATGCTGGGACAGATCGCTGAACTTCTGTTCAGTTATTGCCAGAAAAAAACACTTCAAAACAGTTGATTACATATGGCGAAGCATACGTTAGCATTATGGCTTCCAGTATACAGAAGCACACGTCATGGATATCAGTGATATATAACTAGAAAAGTTTCCAAAGAGGCAACAACATTGTCAACAACAAGTCAACAAATCCTGCCTCTAATAAAACAGGCCAGACGTCCGTGTCGACATTTCCTGAGTAGTTACCTGTATCTACCTGAACAGGATTGTAAGTATGTTGCCAATATTCGTTGGGTACAAGGTGTCGTATCTGATACAGAGGACGCTTAGGATGGTGAGTTCACCAGAAGTACCAGCCGGAGGGAGTAATCTCAGGCAGCACTCTGAGTGCAGGTATGATCGGTCTAGCTTTGTACAAGCACCATCATATCAGATGAGCCATTGACAGTGGTTCTACAGGAGATATGAACAAGTCTGACAACAGTGAAAAGATTGGGGATCCCGATTATAGGGAGCGCTCAGGCATCTCGTAGGGCAGATGATTCGTCGTTCGGAAGGGAGTATCAGTTTGAAAACCTGTTAGCAGAGTCTTAAGGCGCTGATTTGATAGCTGGATCACCGCTAATGGAGAAGAATCACATCAGCATTCGCCCTGCTGAAAGCCAGGTCATACTAGGTAATGACAATGTATGGCTCCACATGGCTGACAGGATATCCACATGCAAGTCGTTGAACACAAGTACTTCGTGGTCCCAGTAGCAGCACTACAGTGTGGCCATTAGAGTTAATAGAGGGGGAGCTTCCAACCAAGACGGATTCCAGCTGGACATTAAAAGCACCCACAGATGCTCCAAATATGAAACATATTGAATTATCTCCGCGCGGCATTGATTCCGGGGTTGCTGGAACAAATTCCCCTAATCCTTCACGTAGTGAGCAATTACGTCTCACCTATGCTACAATACTGCACTAGAATCAGTAGATGATCCTAACGTTAGGGTCAAGCACTCAGTGACCATCACAAGACAGTCATAGCCGTGCACCATTACAAAAACAATATTCTCTTGTTCTGTAACCTTAGATCCAGATGCTCTATTGTCTTCCACAATTAAAACCCTTTTCAAATCCTTATTGATGAATATTATAGCGTATTTGATCCAAAAATCATGAGATGACGCTGAATAACCTTTTGTCGTGATAGTCAGGAGGTTTCAAGCGTCCACTTTCTTGGGGAGTTTTTCGTCTAATCATAACATTTACAAAGGTTGGCAGATATTGTAAGCTTCAACCTTCCTTATTACCTGACACGGATTCTACCGTATGTCATATTGCCCAGTGGAATTATAATCATCAATGCTGTATACCGAATACAAATCCTAGAAATACTGTTGTGTAGTCACCACATTTTAAGGGGTAAGAGAATTATATATCCGATCTGCAGTTGGCATAGGCAGGGAAAGCTCACGTGCAGAGTATTTGGTGATCTCCTGCATGAGGGAGTAGTTGTTCTATCACACATCAAAGTAAAGATATCAAATGCAGCACAATGACCGCGAGTAATATTCACTGCGTTCCATGGCAACCAATGACATATCTGACATTCAATTAATGTTTTGAACCATGCCCGGAAGCAGTCAGTCTTCGAATGAGTAGCATGATGTGTTTGGTTAAGGTAAGATAGCGCATTGAATTGTGACCCATTGGGCTTGCTCCAGACATAAATAATCTTGTTGATCGACACAATACAATAGGAATATCCCTGTACCTCATCGTGGCTGTAGAAGCAGAGTACCAGTACATCATACCTAATAACAGAAGTACTCTTATTGATAGGTTTTAGAATGTGGTTGTATTGGTCTGGACCAGGTAAGATAAACCACAGCTTGATGCATAAATGAATACGGAAAATGATGCACTAACAAAAAATGCGATGCAGATAACTGCCATCAGGCCGTACTACTAGACTAGTTCGACTGCCTAAGTTGTCTTTTCTGAAGCAACTTGCTGTGTTTGACATTTATTTCGGGGATTCCATTATTTGTTCTCCGTAGATATGCATATTTGAATTGACTACAGAGTTCACAGAGTGTTGAGTGCATAATTTACATCATGACAACACACCTACCTGTCATCATAACGTGCTCCTTTCAGCTGTCAGTTTCATGGAGTAACCCCTCAGCTGATCCAAATTCAGCTCCTCAGATCCACGAGTGATCCTCGTGTCACATGCCACCACCCCCTCTCCTCGTGTATACCCCTCACACTATCGTTTGATATCCCGTCCAGCCCTGGCAACTAACCTGCCCTCACTGACCAGGGAATCGATACATTTTAAAATCAGGTCTATCCATGCACATCTCTCTTTTATCATTGTGCAAAGCTCTATCTTAACTAATAAAGTTCAAGTTTCTTCTAAATCCTACGCCAGGAGTTTTAGTCGTCCTTCATTATCACAAGTGCGTATCGTGTACATGTCTACACCATACTTCACCATACAACAAGAGGATTGTGTCGCATATTTGTGATTAACGAGGCCAGGCAATTATGGAACACGATTGCATGTTTATTGATGATGAAGTTCACGTATGAATCATAGAAATCGATATCACTACAGAAACGGTGCATACTGTATAACATTGCATTTATTTCATCGACAAGCGCTCGTAACCCAAAATCAAGTTCCGTGTCCCTATTGACATTATTGTGAAATGCAGCAAACGCTTGGTTGTTGCATGATTGCCTAACATCCATTGATTGCCTGTGCACGAGATATGAAGAAAATACCAAGTTCTGGAATCGTTCTCTCCCTTTTTCTGTCAGACGCATTTCCTTCGATGTGAAATCTTTTCTGTTAAAATAGGAAAGAAGTAGCTACAAGCTTCTCATATATCATGCACACAAACTGTCCTGCTCATTGGGAAGCCAAAGCCTGACGAAATGATAATGGCAATACCTTTTGGGCTTTCACTTATCAATCAATCTTATTAGGGTTTAATAAGATGTTGGCCTCAACAGAAACCCATGTTGTTTCTTTTAGTTATGTACAGCTTAGATATTGTGAATAAGAGACCTATTATTACAGAATCATTAGCAGATGGGAGCCTTAAACAGAACACAAATCACTGTATCAATGCCTACACATATATAATTGCTAGGTATGGGTTTTAAGTCAACTTGATGAGGGAAACACGTGAGACGATATACAATTCTTGGTTAAAAAAAGTTTTCTGTGACCTGACTAGTTGAAGGGCTGTCTCTGACGTGGAGGATCAGCAGAGGACACTTACTGGAAAATGAATGAGAAATAATGTCAGTTTGCAAAATGGAACTGATGTCGTCATCGGATAGACCAAAATATTTAGTTGGTTGAGTTCAAAAGTTTTAAATCTGAAGTGATATAGGATTAATTTAAACATGCAGCGGTGTTGTTTTGTCGCTATGATGACCATTCAACAATAGACATCATAAAGTACTCGATGGCTTGGATTTGTTTTGTTTGCAGCTTCGTATTATTGACAATTATCCAACTTGCATTAAAAGTATCTGGGTTAAACCTGGGATCATAAGCGCATAGTAAAAAGAGCATACAGCTCATGCTCTGTCAGATTTGTAAAGGATTACTAAATAGCATGGCTTGCTCCAAAGGGACCACTGATGAGTGAGAAAGCTCAGATGCAGTCAAATTACAGATGGAGCATTTCTGAAACTAGACACAATCTGTAGTGCACTAATTAATTCACAGAGGTCTTCACTGATTTTTGAGTCATTTTGAAAATGTACATCACACCCTAAACGGTGTTCTACTGTTACATGATATTGATGAATCTCGTAGCAGTCGCAAAGAGCTTATAGCTATGCTAAAAGCGCTAACTCACGCCTCCGCCGGACAAAGAACACGCCCCTGTGAGCAACGCGCTGCTTTGTCATAGCGTATCTTTAAATCGCATAGAATTGTCTGATAAATTCGGGATCCTGGTCGCCTCGACTATCCAGATGACTCAATGGGCAGATCCCCAATACGTTGGATCAACAGTCCCATGTGCTTTTGTTTAATTTATGGTAGCGCCACCTCACGACGGGCGTTTTTGCTTACACACGGCTTATCTGGTAATGACCCCTTTTAGCATAGTTATCAAACATATACCGTACCCATTTAAGACGTTACGTCCCAGTCAACGCATGATCTATCTCGGATATCGCTATGATATCACAAGTACCTCATCCATATGAGATCACAAATTGAGCTCATCATGATGTCACAGCGATCTCATAAGCTGACATCACAGACTGTGAGATCACCATGATATCAGTGTGGGATCATCATGCGCGCATTGATCATAATGTTCAGATCATGACGTATAGACAGCACATGGCATGTAATTAATTTCGGTCAGCAAATTGGTCGAATTCTGTTTATTTCCTCGGATTTCATTTTATTACAGAGAGTCATTCGATCCCGGCAATGTCTCTCAAAAAGATGAGTTTAGTAAGCTATTTAAATATATTTACAATTCACTGGATATCTTATTAAACTATTATTTTCCTTGATTCTCACGCATTTGAAGCTTATAAAAATACATGGGCGATATGATAATGACATATTTGATGTTTGGGGTATATATTGGGTCGATGTGGCGTGTATGAAAATGGTGTGTGTGTGCATGCTTGTTGTCGCCTTCGCATTTCTAATCTTCGTAATTTTCCGAATCAATCAATATATCTCTACATTTTTGTTATTGTCAAAAAACATAATTTTTTGTGGTTCAGTTAATGAGTTAAATATCATTTTTTTTTGCAATAAGTTGTTCACCCGTCGATCATTCGAATAACACCATGTTGCATGGACTGTTGATTCAAGAATATGATATTAAACAGGTGACCCTGCACTATAGAATTAACACCCCCTGATTGAATCATTGCATGCACAGTAACTCTTATTTCTACTACCATTTTTTAAAAATCATCATCCTCTTTGCTCTTTTCAGACTGCATGCTGTTGAACGTTTTATCGGTAAGGTTTATTTGTTGGCTTCTTTCTGCCTTTCAGCAACTGTGAAGTATTTTCATAGGGAATCACAAGAAATCAAAGTAATGAGGGGTAGGGAGGAGATCAAAACCAGTGTGAAAAGTGAGACACAGAAACAGTTGGAAATATTCCTTTCCAGAAACAGTTGGAAATATTCCTTTCCTACAGTACAGTACTACTAGACTTCAGAGGAAGACTGCCAACAAGATGTCACAAGAAAGAGAAAAATAAATTGTGATAACTGAGATTGTGCTAAGCTATTGTGCAACTGTGTTTAGATTAATAAAATCATGATTTTACCATTGTTGTCATTGGAATTTAGCTGAACATATGCAGTGATATAATTATCTCATAGTGATCTAACAGAGATATCAGCTCATGATATCTTTGTGAGATGAGTATGTGATCTCACAGAGATCTCACGCTGTGATATCAGCTCATGATATCTTTGTGAGATCAATATGTGATTTCAAAAACTACCTCACAGTGATATCACAACTGTTTCATATGGTGGCATCATTGGTGAGATCACATTCTTGGCTGGGATATCTTGTAGACTGCTCCGGCCATTACATAAGTGACCCATGCATTGTCCTGTTAAATAAGCGATGTTTAGCGCTAGCGCTAACAATGTTCTTAACTCTAACAAATTAGGACCTAGATATGGAGTTTAGTGTCTCAAAATACCATTGTAAGACAAACTTGATACAATAGCCACTGATGTATTGCAAGAAATGTCAGAAATTGAAAATGGGTATAACAAAAATTGTGAATGACTGTTACACTAAATAGACACCTACAATGACTAAAGCAAGCGATTCTGTTACACCTGCAAAATAGTACACGTGGTGTATATTATTTTTCATTCATTCAATAAGTCTATGCAGTGAACATTTGTTAGTCCCAACAACCCATCACGCTGTATATCAAGTAGGGGACGACCCTCGATTGAAGTGATGCACTCCGAACGAAGTGAATTCCCTTCGATTGAAGTGATTTTCGAGAATGTAAACATGTGCCACTGGCAAATCATACCCACTGTTATAAAATGGACACTTACATATTTGTGAACACGTTTCTGATTGGTTTAGAGGTCAAATTGCGAGGGACCATTTCAAAAGTGCCTAAAGCACATGGTTTTGTTTACAAAAGGTTGTTTGGAACGAAGTTCCGTAGTTTTAATCGTGTCGATTTGGCTCCTGTTAAATCAATGTCTCGATTGTTTTAACCATGGAACACTCACAAGTCATCTGACAGAGTTGGGACTGGTTTTATCTGAAAGGTGAGGTTTTAATCTATAAATTCACCGACCGAAATCGAAATCTACCGACCTATTTTAGAAATATCTAAATGTATATTGTCATATAGCCCTACAAGACGTCAGTAGTAGGTATAAATCCATGTTACCGTTATGACCGGAGCTAATTGTCATACTGTAAGAATACGCATTATGATGTGCGATATGATAGCTGCCATTGATGAAGAGGAAGAGAGTGATACAAATCGTTTGCTAAGATCAAATTGTATGAACCCTTAAACTTTTTAATACAAGATGTGATAGTAATATCGGTCATTCAAAATCACGATCACGGAATACCAGTCAAAACTACGGTGTGCGTTGTCAGTTCCGAGTAATACGCCCTCTCTGGATATATACAAATATGCACCCGTTGTAATACTTCTCACAGTCACAGCCAACAACCACTTCCGGGATAAACAGAATTATCATTTGTTGTCCCAGCCTTCATTATCATGCGCTAGAAATATGCGCTTGAACAACACTTTAATCGAATTGGCAAGAAATTGAAAATCAACATTCATAGAAATGGCTTCTAAATATTCAATTAAGTTAGTGCTTTGTTGTAATCAGCACACGTTTAAGTCATCGTTATGTTAATTGAATTCTTCACCTTGGTTATTGTCGAATATTGACAATTATTGTCAGCTGATGGAGTGATACCCTTGCAAAGATTGGTGATTTTGCGGTGGTCCTTCGCTCGTGCCATTCTAATTCAATCGGGCTCATATCAGTAGCACATAATTTGTTGTCCGATTAAGTTGCACTCTATCCATATATAATATAGCCCGGTTAACAGACCTAACTACTACCTGTTAGCTCTGGCGTTTGGCCTATTCAAAATGCGGTTGACAACCAAAGATTGATCTCACTGACTTTCATAGTTAAACAAATAC
>CM067356.1:58044420-58164420 GCA_034190875.2 Urechis unicinctus
ACGCCAAATGCCGTACAGTGATCCACTGATTTGTTGTTGCAGGAGTCACCATGTCATTGAGCACTCAGGAGTTCTCCAGCCTCAGCCATTCATCTAGTTGCCATGGTAACGTGTCTTCCAGCATCCTTCATAACAACAACAACAATTTCCTCTGCAAGGGAGACCCACCCCGTCCTGCCAGCTTGCCTGAGAGTCCCGAGAACAACCTGGTGATGCTGGGTAGCTATGGCGATGGGAGAGAGAGGAAAACAAGCCATAAAGAAAGTGCCGTGATGCCGGCCTTTCATGTGAAGCGGTATATAGACGGAGGAGCCCATTGGTATCGCTCATCGGCGGTGCTGTTGGCATATCACCGGTACACACCTCAATGCTATAAACATCACCAGGACACAGGCTCAAATTGAAATTGATTAAATTACATATCTGTGATACATATTTTTATTGCTTGCAGTTGGTTTAATGATATGAGAAACGAAGATCAAACGAAACGTCCTTTCCTACAAAAGTGAGAAATGGATTTGACAATTTTCAAGTGTGATAAAATTGAAGCTTCAACTTCAGCAATATACCTCTGATTTCTAATGCTCATAACATTGATTTTTTCTTTTCTATAGCGGTGAGATTCACAGTGTAGGAGGCCTACGACTGGTCGAGCTCCGATCTCTTCCTGATGGTGTCGTCTTGCACCACTGGGAATTTCTCCATGAATTCCCTCCAATCCTTTTTCCACTTATCCGCCCTGACATTCCAAAATTATGCGCCAATGCCAATCAGATTGGTATTCTAGCAGAGGATGACTTTGGAAACATATTTAAGAAAAAAATTCCACTGTCAGAATTAATACGTCCCAGACGCAACTGAAAATGCCTTGAATATTTTCCTGATCCAAATCGTCTTCTGGAATATCACATCTCAACTTGAATTGTGAAGCAGCTTTGTGGTGGCTTACTCTGAACATTCTGTCCTGTACTCAACATATTTAGTTTTTAGTTGGAACCTCATTCTTGGGTTGTGAACTGTATGATACTATATAGTCAGATAACGTCTTCAGATGTGTGGGTCATTTATGCAAATTATTTTGGGCTGTCTTCAGCAAGACGTTGGTTTCTGCCTCTGTGTCAAGCAAGGTGATGTCATTTTGTGGTGTTAAAGCTGACAATCATATTGTTGTTATCTTATGGTAACATGGTTCAATGATTAACAGCTGCGAAGATGGTTTATTTGCAATTAGAGGTCATTTGTAACAATTAGTTAAGAACGGGTCATTTTCAATTCAGGATTAAACATGAAGATATATTGGCCCCAGTACTGTACACAGTTTACTTATTTCTCTGCTACAAATTACCCTGAAAGTTTGATTTCATTGGAGGCTTTGTCATGTTTATCTAAACTTAAATAATCTGTCATGTCAAGTATTTTTTAGCTTTTGTAATAAAATAACCTTTAACACAAATTCTAACAAACTTGAACCGCTGACCCCAAAAAGGCTGCTGCAATTGTAATATTGCTCCCAGAGCCTTGATTAGACAATATGTGGGCCTTGACTCATAGCAGTTGTCATTGCGGAATCCTTGACATTTATTGAATTATTCCATTTGTGCTGTTTTATTTTGTTGATTCAGTTTTTCAATTATTGCTTTTAATTGCTATATTTAATTCATTGTTATATGTTTTATAGTTTGCGTTAAGCTTGTTTATACAGTGGATGATAACTAAAAGCAGCATTTTTTTATTTGGACACCAACAAGCTTTATTGTACCATTGATGATTGAAATCAATTTAGCTTTAAGTGTTGGCATGTTACTTACATTGGCATCAAATAATTGATGTGGCTTGTTTTGTTTTAGACATATAATCTTTCATTAAGAGTCTTTGAGATTTCAATCATCTCACTGTCTTTCAAGTTTAAGCAGTGTTGATTTCCAATATTTTTTTCGCCTGGTGGTGGACGGACAAGTAATTGTAGGTTAATTGAATATGATATTATAATATATCATCAATGTTGATATCTAGCTGGCTTGAACTATATTGAGTTCATCCACTTTTTCGTTGGCTCACAAACATTAACCATATCGTTGAACATTAAAAACTGTAGGCGGCGTTTAAACTGGAAATGTTCATTTGAACGTGTGTTCATTTCCTTGACTGCAGCTGAGTTGTGCCATTATTGAAACTTGATTGAATTCTACGTCTCTTGTTTCATTCATGTCATATCTATTAGGCAAAGTAGAATCGTATATCGGTCAAAAGATTTAATTTTTCAATTTGCATGTGTTACATCATTATATATAATAATCATTATTATTGTTGTGAAAAATTGAGTTTGCAGCGTATTTGCAACGTTTATATGATGAAGAGTTTTATTCGTGTTTGCTCAATTCCTAATTTGTCTCATTGTTGCTGCCAATTGTACTGTACCTCAGCCATTGATGAATGGGACTTAAACCAACAAGGTTGTACCTTTAAAATTGTGTTTATTCTCAAAGCCAATGTAGTTTTGCATGTTCAGTTGCAACGCAGCTCTCTACCAGGATCATTACTTGTTTTGTTCAATGTTGCATGTGCAATAACAATGTTCTTTTAGACTTAGATTAAAGCCTGCCAAAATGTGATTTGAAACCAACGGTAATGGTTGTACATTTGTTGTACGGTGTAGTATCTGCATTTGTTGTTGATTTGTGGATATTTAATCTACTGCACTACCAGCTGTATTGTATAGTAGCATATCTGTTATTGGGAATAGTTATTGCTGATTAATCAATGTCCAAATGTTGTTTAATTTGTTCTACAACCAATCTTATGAAATAACCAGTGATTGTGCATTAAATATTGCATGTTATGTAGTTCAAATATCAATTAATATATATATATATATATATATATATATATATATATGTATATATTTATATGTGTGTGCGTGTATATTTATATACATTTATATATATGCATATATATAAATATATATAAATATATATATATATATATACATATATATATATATATATATATATTTATATATGCTGTGCAATATATTTGTTATCTACTTAACTGTACTTCAACCAGGTTTTTGGTGCCTCAGTGTTCTGGCATGTTAGTTGTACCTCATCAATGTACCTGTGACGAGTTTGCCTCACCAGGTAAGCTTCTTTAATGGGCAGCAGCTTTTTCAATGGTGTTTTAGCTCTATGTCCTTAAAATGTTGTGGGTATAATCAACATACTAACTGGTCAGTCTACGTTTGGTAAATGAGAACATGTAAGTGATGCCCTGACAAATTGATCTGCACGATGTGACCTTGGCTGTTGGCTCTCTATGCAAGATATTGTGATTGTTGACATTGGGGCATGAAATAGAATCACAATCAAACAATACTAAAAATAGGCAATCTTCTTCATATAATCTCAATGGTGTGTTAGTCTTATGGCCTATGGATACAGTTATTTATTAACAGTGGTGATGTACAAAATATAATACTCCTGTGTACATGTAAATGGGTCAGGCTCTGTTTAATTTAATAATTGGAAGAACCTTAGGACTGTATCGCTGTATTTTCGTACTTTGGTTGGAATATACCTGTACTCAAGTCTTTGTCAAACAACGCTATCTTTGTTCCTGGTGGACTGGTTCATTAAATAAGATTATGATAAAGTCCACAATAATCACACCGTCAGGGACATGAATTACTGGATACATCTATATTCAACCATTATAAAGGAAATATTTCTTCAATTTGAAAACAAATATTTTCAAATTCAGAGAAAAAACTGAACTGATGACTTGCATAGGTGAATAAAACTTGTTCAATAATGTCTTTGAATTTTGTATTTTCTATTCAAGTTGAAATGCATATATTCAGCGATGAAAGAATCACAGCTGTCGGTGTCATAACATATTGACTTTTATAGCACATCCATTTTCAAGATTCTTAGAAGTTAAGGTCAATATACCTCCTTATAATGTCCCTGTTTTATTGTGGAGGTCAAGCCATGGGATTGTTAGTACGGGTCGGGGAAAACATGCTTTACCTCCTAACCTGCTAACTATCCGGGGGAATGGTGGTGTATTTTCAAACTGGTTCATGGGGGTTGGGTTATTAAAACATAAATTCAAAACTACTTGTGGTAATGGTAATATTGGGGCCTAACGTTTCAATAACTAGGTGATATCACGAGGGTGATGGAAGAGGATGATAGTGATGCTCGGACAGCTCCCCTGAAGTGCCAGTGCCCACTTTGCTCTAACCTATTGCCCAGACCATGCTGTGAAACCCACGCTGCTGGGACGAAGGTCCAGCATGGTACAATTGACCTTCCGGGTCGGGTGCCTCCCCTTTCGGAGATTGCACCGTTATTTAACTTGATTGTCTGAGTCATGGGGAACCAGTCAGGTTTTCACATCTTGGTATTCAACGCTCAACCTGTGGGTCGAAAGGCAACGCACTATGCCACGGGTACCGGCATTGATGACTAGAAAATCTATAAGAAATATATACCATGGGTAACAGGCCAAGAGTGATTTTGTATCCATCAGAAGAAGGCACTAACATTTCTATAGATATCATGTGGTGGGTCAAAAACACTTATCACTCAGACTTTAAGTAATCCAGACCCATCCTTTCAATAACTGAATAATTCAAATAATGTACCACTTTTATGCAATCTCTTGAAGACCATGACATGAATAAGGACCAGCTTTTTTTTATTGTAACTATTTCTCATACATTGTTGTTAACTTTTTTGACAGCTCTCACCATGTGTCAGATTTTTACAGCAAGTATCACCAACACATTCACTGCCTGGCGCGATAGAGGCAGCCACGCGGGGTCCTGAAGCTCTGACGGTCCTCGTCTTCCGGGCCGGCCTATGCTTCTCATTGTTGACAGTCCAAGGTCCAAGACTAGCATTGGCGTAGTAATCCATTGGATATGTCGTTTGATACTCCGCGTACTTCAGCGCAACTGACAACTGATAAAAAACATGAAATATTATTGAAATTTCTGCATAGCTAGGCTGGATTCACATTGGGGTACATGTATGAAATATCCAATGTGATTTCTTGAGCAAGTGCTCAGTGAGCTAAATATATGACGGCTTGTAGGTTATGGTAGTATGAAGATGCCACCTCATATGGGGTGAGTAAAGGTGTTTTGAATGCCAGGCCCCAATCTATTGACAGCCGTGGACATGCTACCTGGATCCACCTGCAATCAACACAGTATGCACACAAGGTAAACATGAAATCTAGCAGTATTTCTTACACTGCCAGAGCGTGGCAAAAATCAATAAATATACATACGCATCGACATCAGCAAACAAATCAAGTTTCCCAGGGAAGATCTCAGAAAGAAGAACTGTAATAAAATCCTTGTTATTCGATGTCAACTTCTCTTGTAAATTCTTAACTCAACAAGAACATAAAGTAAGTATTGAAAGCACCGGAGAAAAAAAATCACATATATTTCACTACAGAAGTGATATATAAATCAAGCGTACACATGACTTATTCAACAACATACATAATCTACAAAACAAAAGCATCATGCAGAAAACATACAAATGGTTGTCATCATTAGCATATCGCGTTGCATTGTAAGACTTGACAATTGATCACCTGGAGAACTTTGGGAGACCCTTGTCTCCCCAGGGTTCCCAAAATCAAACCAAATTTCTTAGCAGAGGCAGCGGTATTGATGGCTTTCTGTCGATTCTCGTGCATCTGCTGGTGATCGTAATACTCCCGCGAGAAGATCTTACTGTATGGATCATATCTGCAAATGACAAAAAACACCATCGATTATTCGATAATTGTCAGTCAAAATACTGACCTAATATCCAGTAAAACTAATGTATTTACTTATGTTTAAAAGTCATATCCCCATTTATAACAATTTTATTCTAAAAAAGCCCAAGCCAAGAGTGAATCCCCAATTTTTACACGCACCATTTGAAGGCCAATTCTGTTTAAACTCTATGAGTAACTGGACCAAGTTCAACACCTGATAAGCACAACCTCGCTTCTATCACCATGACATTTCCAGAACCCAAGCGATCACACTATAACAGGGTTTCACGGTACGCTTACACCAACCTGTAAGCTGGGATGGAGGGGTTTCTGATCATTATGGATTCCAAATGAAACCTCCCATCGCCTAAATAGCTGCAACAAAACACAAATAACTTTAACGTCTGCTTCCTTCCTTGCTATTCCATAAAGATTGAAAATGCCTCTAGTTTTCTGAAGCAATGAAGGTATCTTAACATATAACAATCAATTTGCCAATGATAACTATCTCATCTAATGACTAACTTAATTCAGAGATACAGAGTTAAATCAACATATATTTAGCAACTACCGTTATTAATAGCAAAATATTTCTAATAACTAACATAAGGGCATCTGTGTCGTCTGCAAGAGGCGGAGAAGTACACCCGAGAATCTCCCCCGGAGACAATGGCTTACATTGTGGTATAGTCATCCTGTATTCCTCTGCTAATTCTACTGACATTGACTGAAAATCCATTAACTTTATAATTTTACTAACTCAAATATTAATAGAGACCAGAAACTGTATTGAAATAAAGTGCTGAATTGATTAATATTTAATTAAAATTTAAGATACAAGAGTATTTGGAGAGATGTAATCAAATTACAGTAAATAAAACATCAGTAATATCCCACCACAAAAATTACATCAACACTTCAACCATATCTAAAAATAGCACCAAAAACATCCAACAATCAGAACATTGATTAAAACAATTGAAGACAATTGAAGAATAGGCTGCACCTGTAATGTGGGGACGAACTGGATGGTGCTAACGAGAGCAAGGTGAGAGGATGGACTAAAGTTGTGCTTGATGGTCTCCAGGAAGTGCAAGCTGTCTATTTGTATGTCGACGAAAACATAGAGCATGGGCAGACCCTCTGTGGTGTCGATGGGCACTACAGTCAAACACACGGAGAACCGCAATCAAAACCAGAATACATGAACATTCATCTTATATAAAAATCTACCTCTTTCATTGCAGCATGTACAACACTTAATCTCAAATTCAAGGGAATTACTGTCCATAACAATGTACTTCACATGGAAACCCACAATAAAAGTAGTTTGGGTTCGTTACAAGAATGATACCTTATTTAGTCATGTGAGCTTATATACAATACCAGTGGGGACTATGGTAAAATGCAAGGCAATTAACATGATAAGCATTTGCTCTTTAATAAATAGATCAACACATGTGATAATACTGGGAGTTTGATGAACACATACAACCCTGAATCTGGAGGAATGGATGGAAGCACGGGCACTCCAGTCTTAAAACGTGCCTATGTACCAAAACAATGACTGACCCAAGCAGGAATGGCCATAATGAACCATTAGTTCGGCACCCAGAGCTTTGGCCGTGAAGTCATCGACGCAACAAGCGCCGTACGTTACATCTCCCATGATCAGGGTGTCAGCACCGGTAAAACTGAACAGCAAACACACAGTTAAAGGTCATCTAGTGCACAAACCCATGGTTCCTGATACCAGGCTTCTAAGTACTGACGTGCTCGATCAACATATAACAATACACGTTGTCTATCCCCAAATCAGCAGGTTAAATAAAGTCAGGTTGACAAGCCTGGAGACTAATGTACCTGTGTATGATGTCTGAGATAGTACAGGCAAATAACAACAGTCCTTCGGGAAACTGGAGAGCCACTGAAAACATAAGCAAATAACAAGTCCTTCAGGGAACTGGAGTGCCACTGAAAACAGTACCTACATAGTTACTACATATCTCTCATCATCTCACTCATTCTCTCTTTTTTTCAACCACTGACACACCCCCCCCCCCCCAACCCCCTACTCACCCCCTCCCCCCCCCCCCTTCACTCCCTAAAAAAGAACAAATTTAAGTACCAGTTTTGGCTCCAAGCGTCTTGATTCTCCATATCGTCTTTGGAATTTCAAAATTATAGTTGTCCGGGAGCTGAATGTAAACAAGTGGCATAACAGTTGATACAGGTTGTATCAGATTAGTTTGTCAAGTATTTAAGATGAAATAATTAACTAATCACCTGCTTCATAGCATTTTTCAGTTCAGCATTGTTAAGGATATCATCAGGAACTTGGTGGGCAACTCGCTTTCCTGAAACAATTCATATCAACAATTATGTATGAAATGGGCAAGTGCAAGTCACTAATGGTGCAAAACTTTTAATAGTTGTATTAGGGAGTATCTTATGTTTATTGGTGGGGGCATGTCATTGCAATGGTAGAGTGGTCAATGAAAATTTTAGGATTATTGCATGTAAACAATAATTGACAAATGTTAACTTTTAACTGGTTTATATGTGCCCTCCTTTGAGAAATCAAATACTAAGAAAAGCGATTCTTCATTTATAATGTTTTAAAAGAGCAAAATGGATCACTGCACCATCTTGTCAGTGGTCATTTATATAGGTCATTTACATTAGACAGCCAAAACGGCCCTGTCCAAATAAGATGGGCGCGATGTTTGTCCACCCTAGGAATGGTACAGCTGTATTATGGTCGTCTTGATGGGGTATCATCTCAGTATCTTAGCCCTACAAAGAGGTCATATGATGACTGAATCCAACGCAATGGATAAATCCACAATTGAAATCAATTACCTAGAACATCTAAAACCTAGTGAGTTATTTGGTTTCATCGCATATTTGTCATAATTTGATGGTAATGAACAATTTGCACGAGTGGAGTATTCAGCTGACATGGACAACCATTGCAGTCGAGGAAGCATCATCGATGAGCACATGTAGCCAAGATGATCGGGACCAGTGATGACCCAGGATGTTATAATGAAATGAAACGTCCCTGTGGGATGACAGTATCTGCGAAATGACACATATTGCTCTATTATCGCTCAAACCAATAACTTTTAAATAGCTGGATCATTAGGTTCACCCTTTAACAAACCACACCTTTGGTTGACGATATAACGCGTCTTTTAGGATCAGCAATTACCCTCGTTGGTTCTGACATACTCAATTACTGGTCATTCATCAATAAAAACAAATCGTCTGTGCTCGCGATCAATTGAATGGTAAAAATCAAATCATAATGATCCCCGTTTATTATGCATTATGATTTGAGGTGACACTTCTGATTTTTACTCTAGCCGCATAAAATCAATTTTCACACACGAGGACCCGGCGTCCATAAACTGTGCGCAAACTGCTTAATTTATGAACAAACTCTCATTTATAGACTTCAATGATCATAGAAATGTGGTCTGATCAACAGGGGCCAGGTGTAGATCATTATGATCATACCATTACTGAGATAACAGAAAAGAAAATATAATTATTACATATGATCATGATGGTTGGGTCATAACGGTCCATACCAAGCTATGTCTCTAGGTCCAAGATTACCAATATGAGCTTATGGAATCCGACCATCAAATACACATTTTATTGTTCCCAACATATTACAACATATTATACCTTTTTCCGTCTCTAAAGGAATAATCGATGTACATCACAAACAGACATTATAAGATGCATCCCACATGCTTGCATGTACCTTTGGAATCAACATAAACAACACATATATAATATGATAGATAACACAGAAAAGTAATTATAATTATATATCGCGCGAGCACAAGACGCAGAGAACGTAGAAAGAGAGCACAAATATCACAATATATCCAGATACTCAGGAGTTTGATATATGTTTTATGGCACCATATATACAAATTTTACATTTATCTGTTCTGCTGTCCCATCATCATTATCTGCTCATCATTGCACTTATCTAGATATATAGGCATATAACTCAAGAAATTAGCTTATAAGTCTCCAATCTTATTAGATACAACAAAATGCATCAATATTAATTTGCTGAAGGTTTAAACTGCAAATAACCGAATAAGCAATGAAACTGAAATGTATTCATGAAGTACTATCCTGGAGATTGACATTTTTTAATTAACATACACTATGTCACCTTGAACTGTGGTATTTGATCCGATACATGCATATATGCAATACAATACAGAAATATTGCAGTAACAGAGGTTATTTGATCTGATACATGCATATATGCAATACAATAAGGATCGGACAATCTTGCCCATACTGAAATATTGCATTCACAGAGGATATTTTCACTTCAACTTGATGACACAATGAGTAGCAAAAAATGTAAGCAAAATACCCCACAGCAATAGAAATACACACATTTTATCAGATCTGATTACTCACGTAATCTTTGTTATAATAACAAACACCAGATAATTGATCAACAACCCCAGTATTCATAACTGATGACCAGTTCATGCATCATAATTTCTATGACGTAAACACACAAAATCATCTTCTAAAATTCAACAAAGGTGAATGTTCTGATGACTCAGAGCCGATAGAAGCTTGGATTTGGTTCCTAGGTCGAACTGTTCCCGGCCGGCTGGAAGCCAGTGAATACCTGTCCACGAGTTGTCGGTAGCGACAACCTACCCCATGGTACACCAAAGAGTTCAAGAATGCTTGCACTGGATTGACTACAGCCTGAAACCATGAAGCGTCAATGGAATATTGCCACCATTATTTCCAATTCAACAGTCATGAATTCCCAAGCAATTAAATCAAAATTAAAGCCAATAAAACATTATAATGTTACTAAATCATAACGTTTATACTTTTACGTTGTATTCGACAGCACACTTTAATAAAGAGTAAAAGAGCCATCAAATTATTTCACATCAGCCAAGTAAATGAACCACACAAGAGGCATGCTAAAGTGTAGATTGCAAAGCCCTAAAATATATCTAACTACAAAGCTAATTTAACCATGCCCAAAACCTAGACTTACCATGAGCTGCCAGAGTATAATGTAGAATGCTGACGGGATTTTTCTCCAGAATATAACGAGAATGCCGTTGAGAATATTAGGAATCCAGCTGAAAAATGACCGGTACATTTATGCCGAGTTGTTAATGATTCGTATTTGTTGAGGTGGGGAATAATTCCAAACAGACATGGATTCTAGAAATATATATAACAACATAATCATTGAGTGATTAAATATGGAGCGTTAAAAAGTTGATGTGGTTACTGCAAGTGTGTGTGGAAGGTGATAGTACCATTGAGGAATGGTGCTGTACATAAAATATCAAACATATTTTGTATTTTCCAATGCCAATCCTAAACAGGTTCTCTTACCAACAGTAAAACACAAGCATAATGAGGAGAAACTTCTTCTTGACACCTGCTAAAATATTCCTCTCACGATCTGTATATTGCCCTTGGCATGCAAGACTCTCCCTCACTGAATAACAGAAGCAAATGATTAATAACCATAATTGTCATCTAAATGTGACGAGAATTCAATGTAATAAGGTATTTGTTATCAGTGCAGGGCTGTATCATGAAACGTTATGTACCTGCATGAGATGATTTGAAATAGAGCACCGGGTTTGCTATAATGACCAGCAGTATTGGGATATATGAGGAGAGAAAGTGCGGGACCACGCTGCCCGTGTCTTGGGCACATCTGAGCGCAAACAAATTCAATAGAAACCAATAAATGTTAAATTAATATATAACATACATTAAAGAAACACACAGCTGTCAATTCAAATTAGAAACCTTCACAACCAAGACAAGATTTTGCAATTAATATTCAGTAGGACATTTGACAGCCATAGTAGATTGTATATTCATTAACAATATATTCTTATGTAAAAACATTGATTGGATCGCCAAATCAATCTGTCCAGTGATAGTAAGCTGCAAGGTACAAAGTTGTTGTCATAAACTCAAAGGCATTGCATTGCTGGAATGTAAATCATACGTACTTGAGAAGACTTTTCTTGTACAATGAAACTAGGCCTGCCCCACAAATGAGGGCGGATAGGACCCAGCTAACCCCGCTGTACACCCAGGGATATCTGAATACCCAACACAATAAAACTTACAATACAAGAGTGGATATCAGCACAGCCAAAAAAAAAACAAACAAATTAACCTCACAATACAAGACAGGTTATCTGCACACCTATACAATTAACCTGTATATATGTGCACACCCAACGCTATTAACAAGGATTTCTGCTCACCAAAAATAAATAACCTCACAATACACATAAGGTTATCTGGACATCCAACCACATTTACATCAGAACAATAAGCAAACAGTTTCATCAAGTCAATCAATGTATTCATTTCAATATACATATAAAGCATACTGGTATATATTTACCCTGGCTTGTCTTTTGTGAGAAGATAAGTATCAAGTGCATAGCAGAATGTCCACATGTATGTGGTGATGTAAAAATACTGAATCCATCCCTGCAAGAAGTGATCAAATAAACAGACCATTTACCCCACTGGTGCGAGAGTATCTTTTAAAAAAAGCACAACTTATGTAAAGTATTGAAGTAAATTGCACTCACTGAACTGACAGCACAAAATAAATGAGGGAAGTCAGCATTACCGGACCCAAGCACCTTACTTAATGGCACCGGATATCCTAGCCAAACCACTGATCTAACCAAGATACCTGTGGATTATAGGTGCATTTTTGGATTATTCATATAACGGTGGCTCGAAAATAATACTTACACTCGACTGCAATCAAATTTAACCCACCAGAACGTAGAATATTTGACCAATTTGTTAAATACACGGAACTCACCGAATGCTGCCAGTAAGTCAGCAAAAGCCAGGGAACACACAATAGAGTTCTGTCTCAGGAATGCATTGACCTCTCGAGTCCCTCGTGGGTAAGAAAGGGGCTTCTTCGGCCACAGCTGGTAAACAGCTCCTAATATTCCAAGAGTACTGGTAAATGCACACAAAGCATTGTAGATAATCACACTAGAGTCTGTTATGAAGATTTTGCGACTTGGATGTATTTCCAGGAGAGCTTTCCCCTCTGCGTTGGCACTGTGGTTCACCATACAGCAGAAACTAGCGAGAAATGGTGATGCCATGGTGAGCTGAGAGAATCATTCAAGCAAGGTCCTCATGTGATCAGATAGTAGGAGTTTCAAGGTATGACGTGGTGTGACATTGTAGGATATACAGCGTACAGGTCCTGTGGTACATTAAATTCCCGCTTCAGTTGGCCTGACACACACAACCATAATGTACAGTACAATATTCAATAACTTGATAGAAATTAGAAATGGGATATGAGGGGGCAGGGGTATGCTGTATGCAAACATTTCGTGGGATATGGACCATCAGGAGACTGTACCGTAAGTTGTGATTAGTTATGACATGATTATGTCAGATAGGTCTGTTTTGGTTGATGTCATGAATTAGTTGTCATATATTCAGAAATTGTATCTCAACATGATGTATTCATGCATCACGGAGTAAAATAGATAGATAGTGGGTTCCACTCGGCGTCTCCGGGTGCCATCCCGCAAGAGCTGCAACAGAGCGCATATATTTAAGTTTCTGGCCTGAAAATTTGGATTTAAACTAGATTAGCTCTGGGGGCGGGCAGAATTTTTGTTCCTCACAACCGTATTGTAGTATAAGATTTTTAACCACGAAAGCCATCAACTATATTCTGCTTACAGTTAATTCATTAAAAAAAAGCTTTTGAGGTGAATATTTTGATGTATGCACATTTTTTATTCTATTGGATCACAGCAGACATGTTTAGTCTTTACTCCATCACAAAAATTGTATCTCATTGAATATAGGTACACTCATGAGGATTCTAAAAAGGTATGTTTCATTTTTTTAAGTGAATTAGAAAAAAAGTGATTGAGGTTTCAAATTTCATGATATTGCTCTTTGTGCCAGAATTACACGGTAAGGAATAGCAGCCACTTTTCATGTCTTATATTTAGAATATCATAGGGAAATTTTGCCACAAGAAATGTATAATCTAGAGGATTATGATAAGCTGTGTTTCATTTATTTAAGTCAATTAGTAAAAAAGTAATTGAGGCTTCAAATGTCATCGTATTGCTCAGTTTTGTGCCCTGAATTCTATGTAAGCCTTGACGGATAAAAGCCACTTTTCATGTCTTATATATAGAACATCATAGTGAAATTATACCACAAGAAATGTATAATCTAGAGGATTCAATTAAGTCAATTAGTAAAAAAAGTTTTTAAGGATTCAAATTTCATGGAATTGTCAGTTTTTGAGCCAAAATTGACAGGATGACAGCCACTTTTCACTTTTCCAGTTACCTGTCCGAAATTGCCAAACAATGCTAATACTATTGCAACCAGACATCTGCCTGAAATTGCCTAACAATGTTATTCTATTGCAACCAGATACCTGTCTGAAATTGCCAAACAAGGCTTAAACTATTGCAACCAGATACCTGTCTGTCTGAAATTGCCAGACAATGCTAATGCTTTTGCAATCAGACACCTGTCTGAAATTGCCAAACAATGCTAATGCTTTTGCAACCAGACACCTGTCTGAAATTGCCAAACAATGCTAAAACATCAGGTAACCAAAATTTCAAGATCCCCTTTAGAGATCTCCTCGTCCAGACGGTGGTATGTGTACACAGCATCATCTAGGGTAGCCCTACAAGACGTCTGAGTAGACGTCTTACTCTTTCTGGAAACGACGCAACGCGAATTTGTTTAGATCAATTCACACTACTACCAAACACCAATCATACACAAGTGATGGAGTTATAGAATGCAATGATGTTTTACGGACAATTTTATCCCTTTTCGGCGGGGGATTTCATCCATGGTAATTATTTATAGTTCGATCAATTTGGGAAGTGGTAAAAAGTCTGTAACACAGCAACATGTTTGTTTTCAAGTTCAAGACCACTTGCATTGCGCATGCTCAGAAAGACGACGACTAATGCTTAGCCCGGGGGGGGGGGGGGCACTTAAGTGTAAAGATATAGTATAAATGTGCCGCGCTAAGGGGCATGTGTTTTCGGCCTCTCGACTTGTACGACTGGCTATACATTCGCATAATACCTTGTACGACAGAGTATACTTTTTCCCATTCTCAACTTGTACAACGGGTACGGGTTTTCGAGGTCCCGTAGCCCACCCCTATCCGAGTTTGGGTAAGTGCCTCCCCCCCCCCACTTGGGATGCTAAGGCAATGCGAGAAATCGCGAGAATTAATATTTTCCAAAATGGCAGTCATCGTATCTCGATTTTCTCGGAAACGAACTATTGATGGCATTTATTGAAGAATACCGGCGAGTGGGGGTAAGTTTTTTGGTGCGCAAAGTCTATTTTCTGTAAAGGCTCTTGATGTATGTTTTTTTCTAGTTGCGCAGAGTAGCCCTTCAACCCAAACGCGAACACGGCGACACGTGTATAATAATCACCTCGTAACAGTATAAATTCATGTTACAGTTACGACCAGAGCTACATCTGGGGTGAACTCATGATAAACACAGGATGTACTCAGTGAACGAATCTGACACAAAACGTGAAACTCTTACATGTGTTAATTCTGGGAGGTGCCCTTGGCCTTGGCGACGAGCATATCTACGGTAGCCTGCCTGTACTGTAGACTGTAGGGCCATGCCTAGCCCTACAAGACGTCTGAGTATATTAATATCACCGCTCGACAGTAGCTCCGGTCAAACGGTAACATGAATTTATTCTACTGACGTCTTGTACTAGGGTAGCCGTGCACGACGTTTATTAACGTCGTGCAAAGATCGTAACCGAATGAGCATGAACGATACATGAGTTCCAATTATACACGATAATTACACAAATGTACATATGAAGAATAAGATTTCGTCAAGGGCGATTTAATCCGGCCACACAAATTCTTAAAAGTTCATGTTTATTTTGAACGACAAGAACGGTTTTAGCGCGCATGCGCAGACAAGGTTCTTCGCAAGCGAACTTTTTCTTTCTGAATTTTATTATTTAGTATATGTGTCATTTTGTCAATGATTATCTTTTGGAAATATCTACTTTGAAGGGCGATATGTATTCAACGATATCACATTGACATTTAAAAAAAGATAACACTAATTGATTCCCACAGTCTGGAGGGGGCACTTGGCCTTGACCTGCGTAGGGGTGTGCCCCGGGATCTCAAAAACCTGTACCCGTCATACAAGGTAAAAATGGCAAGAGCATACCCCATCCTACAAGTATGAGGTCAACAAAACCAGTCGGGAGGCCGAAAAAAACCTACCCCGACACATGTATACTACCTCTATATACTTAAGTGCCCCCTCCACCGGGACCTGCAGCCACATGGCGAGTGAAACTGGAACTTCGTAATGTGACGTCATATCTCCAAAACTGGGGCTGCCGCGAATGAAAGTTGTGATTCTAAAAGTTTATTCGACTATTGCTAAATAATAACGAGACAGTGGACAACCAAAATAATACGCTTAAGCGGATATTCATCTCATTTGTCGACATAAATATTTACGTAAGTACACAACTTGGTGGTAGCCCCGGAGACGCGAAATTAAAAAAATTGCCACACGACCCACATATCCTCAATCACGACGGTATATATTTATATTACTGTCGTGCGTAGCTCCGGTGTAATGGTAACATGAATTTATACCGTTACGAAGAGTTCGTCAAACACAGTCGACGTGTTCTCGTTTGGGTTGAAGGGCTATATTTCGCACCTAGAAAATAACATATATCAAGAGCCTTTACAAAAAATAGACCTTTCGCTCCAAAAACTTACCACCACTCGACACTATTCTTCAATAAATGCCATCGATAGTTCGTTTCCGAACAAATTGCAATACGAAGTCTGCCATTTTGGAAACTTTTAATTCTCGCGATTTCCCACATTGCCTTAGCATCCCAAGTGGGGGGCACTTACCCTAACTCGGATAGGGGTGTGCCGCGGGACCTCGAAAATCCGTACCCGTTGTACTCGTTGAGAATGAGAAAAAGTATACTCCATCGTACATGGTATTATGCGAATGTCTAACCCGTCGTAAAAGTCGAGATGTCGAAAAAACCACCCCCTTCGTGCGGCACATGTATACTATATCTTTACTCTTAAGTGCCCCCCCCGGGCTTAGCATGTGTCGTCGTCTTTCTGTGCATGCGCAGTGCATGTGGTCTTGAACTTGTAAACAAACATGTTGCTGTGTTTCAGACTTTTTACCGCTTCCCAAATTGATCAAACTATAAATAATTACCATGGATGAAATCCCCCGCCAAAAAAGGGATAAAATCGTCCGTAAAACATCATTGCATTCTACAACTCCATCACTTGTGTATGTTTGGTGTTGGTAGTCGTCTGAATCGATCTAAAAATATTCGCGTTGCGTTGTTTCGAGAAACGGTAAGACGTCTACGCAGACGTCTTGTAGGGCTACGTCGTGCGCGGCTAGTACTAGGCCCTAGGGCTACGTTCGACAGGAGCTAGCAGCAGGGCGAACCCTAGCCTAGGGCCTAGGCTAGCCCGGGAATTAAGATAAACAAATGATCGCTTTAGCTTAAGACAGTTACCCTTAAATTGATGACATGGAATGTCATTTTCACATCATTTCTGCAGCATCACGGATCACCCCCGAGAGTAGGCAAGGCAACTCGCCCCTGGTGTTTTGATGATCTGATGCCACCTTAGGCTACAGTTGTAAATAACGCGGCGCTGTCAGAGGCGAAGTTTCTTTGCCTACCCCGAGAGTTATTTCGTTATTTGGTTGTGAACGTTTTATAGTTGTGCAGACAATGAAATAAATGGAATAGGAAATAGTCTACATCTCACAAACAGCGCTATTTACTTTAATTATTAAACCATCTATGAAATGGTACTTTAAAGTATTTTATACCTAAAAATGGCATAAAAATAATAATTGATTGCTCAAACCAATGTAAACTGCGGAAAACCCTTTGCAATTTAAATTAACAATTAAACATTTCGCAAGATTTCTCGTAAGACATAAATCATAATGCATGCTTCTATGCATTATGACCTTGCTTCACATCATGTGATACCGAGTAAACAAGTTAACAAGGTCGGGGATCACCACAGATGGACGTACGTCTCTTAAACGAAAGACGTACCTCGTTCAACGTACGCCGTCCTTCGATTGGCAGCCGGATGCAATATGCGCGGGGTGCCCGAGAATAATCTAATTTTCGATGACTCGCAAACGTTTGTATTATCCTGGGTTAGCTTAAATAGATCAAGGAGTTATAACCTTTAGTTTTGTAACTCCTTGAATAGATTCATGACATCATTGACTAAATTTAGCTCCCAGAAATGGACCGCCTTGCATCTTAGGGGTTCTTTCAGTCAAGTGCACTGCTGCGTCCGAGCTCATCGCCGTGTTTGAAGCCGTTTATTCGACCCTAAACTACCATCCTATCTAACAGTGCCTGGTAATAACTTACATTAAAATGAATTGTTTGACGAAGTTTTATTGAAATTGTATGTCCGCCTAGCTTAAAAACCACCTTTTAGCAAATGAGAATGTCGAGTCAACATTGTCAGTGGCCAACTAAATATATATATATATATATATATATATATATATATATATATATATATATATATATATATATATATATATATATATATATATATATATATATATATATATATTTATATGCGTGGCTACATTGTCGACGTACGCTGCGTCCCTCGGTTCAAGTACGAATCAAATAAATGAACAACGTGCATTTTTTGGAAATTTTTCTTGGTTACTTCATATTCTTTGTTGACATTTTTATTTATTCATACATACATACATTATATTTTCTCTATCTTCTTGTAACTGCAAAGTGCCATCCAAAAAACGTACCCTTCTCAGTAAGTGATGCGATCCATGCATGTATTTGGATCAAAAACATTGAAGTTACCATTACAATTTTGCAAATTCATCTGCATATGCTAAGATGATGAATATGTTTTGCAGTTTGGATGCCTTGTTCTGTTTGCGTTTTCCCACGTTTTGTAGACAATGATCATTAACCTGCATGCTTTTATTTCATGAACTGAATTCAGTTCAGTTCCTAGTCGATCTTCAATCAAATAGTTATAGTTATGGAGCAGACATTTTAAAGCGGAAGAAAGTGGGAGTATGCATTTAGATTTTTTTGTAATCTAACACAGAAATAACTTTCTACGTTTCTACACACATGATGGTTACATAACTTGAATAAAATGCTTTTTTAGTGTTGTTGATGGAGTCGATGTAAAATAAGATGTGATCGAGTAGAGTCAGCTAAAATAACATACGTTGATAATCCACAGGAACCCAAATGGAAACATGTTGGAAGAGCATTTCAATGTTGGTAGTATTTCTAATGGCTGCTTTTGGTTAAAAAACAATTATATTATTCATAATTCCACTGGACTATTCTCCTTTGGGAATTTGGTAAACAAAAAACTAAAATGAAGCAAAACCAGACCTCGATTTAAGTACGCCATCGTCCTTCGTTTAAGGTACGGCGACCTTTGCACTAGCTCCGGTCGAACGGTAATCAGACGTCTTTTAGGGCTACCTTTGCACCTCAGGTACACTTATAATTTCCACAATATCTGAAGTTGCGGACATACGATTTAATTTAAATTACTTCAAATGACTAGAGGAATGAATATTTTATCGAGGGAAAGGAGAATTAATACCCCTCTGTTTGATTAAAGGAATATACGATGAAACAAAGACACGACAATCGGAAAATGATCACATGCATTGACATACAGTCAGCTGATGGAGACTCCCAAAATGACGTAGGTAGGGAATTTAGCATTCTAAATATAGCACCCACTGAATTGCTGAACTGATCTTGTCCGACCGCCGATTGTAGTACGGCGTACGTTGATCAAGGTACGTCCTTCGTTTAAGGGACGTACGCCAATCTGCGGCGATCCCCGACCTGGTAAAGGAGACACATCTTATTCGTCTTGCTTCCTTTCATATGTTAACGTGTTAATTTCAATATATAATACCCTGTATTTTGGAAATTCCTCAATAGGTTAACACAGGGCAATCGGTATTTTTCCTGGTTGACGCCCAAAACATGGAAAAACCGGGAAAACATGAATGAAGGTTCGGTTTCATATTCATTTTCGTTTTCTCAATTCTATGCCATAGATCGTCACTGTTCATTGCGTTTGATAGGTTGTCCGATTTTCTTAAGTATCTGAGTATGGGTGCAGGGCGACGTGATTGCATGCACGGATGAGTCATTGCTTCCAGTTATCTTGACTGTTGATCATTGAACTGATACCTGTGTCAGTTGTCACGATGTCATCATAGATATTTTAAGAAACACCTAGCCGTGCACGACATCTGATTGACTAGGTAGTATATATATTTATTCCCGTCGTGCCCGGCTAAGAAACACCTTGTCCTTGCCCACCTGGCTTCAGACATAATTCAATCTGCATATTTCACGAGGGAAGTTCTATGATAATGATAGCGTAAGGCTAGCCGCGAACGACGGTAATATAATAAACGTCGTGCACGGCTAGCGTAAGGCTAGCCCTACAAGACGTCTGAGTAGAGTATTAATTCATGTTACTGTTCGACCGGAGCTAGCGTAAGGCTTGATTTAACACATAAGAGCTGCCATTATAAAAGCATTAAAGTTTTCAAAAGTGTAAAATCAGTTTATGAAAGTTCTTATGTTTGCACTCTTTGATGTCACATTGGAGTGAATCCCTGAAGAAGTTTTTGTGTTGTTGATTTTGCTCCCATTTTTCATTTCCAGGATGTGAATATCTCCATTGTTCTTGACACTGCCTCAGACAAGTGGAATTCCATAAAGAATTCACTCAAGACTTGGATTATCTAGCCAATCGGTTGTTGATATAATCTTATCACAATCTGTATTGACGATCAGGGTCATGTGACCTCATTTATCTGTAATGTGGGCGTTTGAATTACACATGACTTAGAAGTCAAGGAACAATGTTGCTTTAATTCTCGCCCTTGATCTTTCCTCCTGGATATGTGCTAAATATTTTTACAAATGGATCTCACAAGGAATGGATTAGATAAAATATGAAGATTGCATTGGTCGCAAGGAAGTCTATGCCGACTGATTTGAGCATCTCTGTTGGATAATCTGAAAACAAGATGGGTTGCTATTCAACAAGGACTGGTTATATTCTGTTAGCCTTAGCAAATCTAACATTGTGTGTGGTTGCTACATATCATGGTGATACATCACCAGGGAACACAATTAGCCAGCATGGGAAATACTTACCCATGCACAATAAATCAGATGCAAGCTCAAATTCTGGAGTCAATGATTATGGCCAAACAGATGAAAAGGTGAGACATTTTCCTTGAGTCAAATATTGCTTGTTCTATTCCGTGTTTGCCTCAGGCACTAAAGTCTACAAATGGCCCTTGTCCCTATAGCCACTACCACTGAAAATATGTGGAGGGTCATTTTGAGACTAGTTGACCTGTGATGCAAACAACCCACTTACATTGAATCTTCACTTCATTATTTATTATATACAATGCATATTCTTCTTTTTGACCCAAATCCGATATCTGATTGTTGCTATATTTTTGTCATTTTCAGTGTGAGCACGTTAAAAAGGTTAACGCATCCGACACGTGTGAATTTGTCAACCGCACTGAAAACTGCCATATTGATCAAGGATTTATAAACTATGTCGACTTTGTGTATTGCATATTACCACATGATCTTATACCACTGTCCACAGTCATACTGGTAAAAATTTCATTCGTAAAATGAATTCTAGTTATGTTGCAATCATTCTATGTACTTAATGTTGATTCCAATACTAATGACCTCCACCCCAAACCTCACCCTCCCCCCCCTGACAACTGACCCTTGTTTGACTAAGTGCTATTCTTGTCATGCTATATAGTAGGACTGCATGTCTAAGTATGTAAATGATTTTATCATATACCAGGTATGCTCCAAAACATGAATGAATTAATATACATAGTATCTTGTATGACGTGTGTGCAGCTATTGTGGTGGCTACTTCTGTTTCTTGCCTTGGCATCATGTGCTGATGACTTGTGAGTTTCAACTGCAGTTTATTTTCTATGAATAATATATGACATATATATATATATATATATATATATATATATATATATACATATATATATATATATATATATATATATATATATATGTGTGTGTGTGTGTGGCATAGCCTGTGCATGACCCCCCCCCAAAAAAATATATGACAATTTCTGCTTTATTGATATGAATATGTTTATATTTTTTCAGCTTTTGTCCATCCCTTGTTGTTATGGCTAGAACACTACACCTGAGTGAAAATATAGCTGTATCCTATTGAATTGTTATTGGCATCTCATTTTGCTAAGTCAGACGTGGTGCTCAAGGGGTGCTGTCAAAGCAAAGGGGTGCTGTCAAAGCATCACTATCATCAACATGCGTGATATTGAAACTAGCGCCACTGAGCCAAGCTACATTCAATACCACCTATGTTGGTCATTTGGCTAGTTGAAACCCATGCTAATCTCCATTGTTTGTTTCTTCACATTTCCATGGTGTATCTGAAAAATGAGTGCAACCATTGTGTCTTCTCTTGCCTTAACTTGGTGGTCAGGGTGTCACGCTCGTGGCTTTTGGCAATGGTGCGCCGGATGTGTTCTCTGCCATCTCTGCTGTACGGGGAGCCAAAGATGGAGATATAGGTCTAGCCCTTGGTGCTCTACTTGGTTAGCATGTTTTCTTCCCCAAATAAGATAATTTAAAAGGTTAAGTTCTGTTGGAAGATACCAGTTATATTTATCTCTGTAGACTTACATTTTTGGTCACCATGTTATTTTAAGGAAATCATTTTACAAAAAATATTATTTTAAAAGTTTTTTTCACATCCAATATCTCCAATCTATGGTAAAGCTTCGAAAGTAGTTGTCTGTTAAATAGTAATACCCAATAATACAAATGTTGACTTTCAAACTCTACTTATGTTGAAATGGTGATAATTTGGAAAGATATTTATCTGGATTCATGTTACACAGAGACATTTTGTAGCAAACTTGATTCATTTCCCCTTGCTTATGGGTTTTTGGTAATGACATGATAATCACTCGGTGTTGATGTTTACTACATACAGATTATTTATATAGTGTCATTGTATGCCTTTAGGTGCGGGTACATTTGTGACTACGATAGTGGTAGGAGCCATATGCATGGTTGGCCCGTTCCAAGCAGCAGGGCGGCCATTTCAGGGATGTCATTTTTTACATAGGAACAGTGTTTTTCACCTTCTATATCCTCTTTGATGGAAAAGTAACACAGATTGAATCTATAAGTGAGTGGATGTATTTTTTGTTAAAATAAGCGAGTAATGTTATCAAAGTGTCTACTTTAATGGAATCTTTTATCACCAAACAAGTGTTGTGTTTACCCATGTTGTGGCTGTTGCTCTAGCCCACACAGCTGGCTCTCTACTGAAGTATTCAACATAAAAACAAGCCTTTTATTGCACCATTGGCACTTTGTTTGCTTCCAGTGTTCCTGGTCCTGTATGTGGTCTACGTACTGGTTGTGGTGATCGGACGAGTGATTTACCAGAGAATACGAAACCGCACACCGAGACTTGAGCCACTCAACGAGGATGTCAGTGTACCAGGTGGAAATTATCATATTTATTTCAACAATGAATCTTTATTGCAGTTCCTGAAGAAACCGCGGGTCACGTTAGATAGGAAATCTTCCTGGCTGTCACTGTATTTATGATTACTGAAATATTTGAAATGTAATATGAGTTGGGTTTGTTGTTTCCAAACATTTACTTCCGTTGACTTAATCTGTTTTAGTTTACTTAATTTTATTCTATGCTTTCCTGTGTCATGTTTGGTTTAATCCCTTGAATTTTACTGACATGTCAATTTAGCTTTTCGTCATCAGCTACTTTTCTCATCTGATATGTATTTACTATTGATTTGAATTTCCCCGACTTGCAATAGCAGCTGCGTGACTATCAAAAATCCTCTCTAATTGCTTTTAGATAATCACAGCCATGATGATTACGATAGTGACGACGTTCCAGTGTTTCACTCGCAAGTTATGAACTCTGTCCTGTCTGATGAGCAGAGGTACAGAGTATCACGTGCCAGTCAACTACGCCACACCACTGATGGTAAATGAATTGGAATCACTCCCTGAATCATCCTATATTGTAATTCTTGATTTTATGATGCTGCTATTTATGTATTTATTCATCCATTTGAATGAATCCTCGCTGGCTTGTACATATTCGGATCAGGAAATGTATGCAGCAGTGAATGAAATGCACGGGGGCGGCGGGTGAATTCGCCCTTTTACGCTAAAATCCGCCCTGAAATATTGATAATGAGAGCGACATGGGTAGCCTCCAAAAATTTTGGATAACCAGGAAAAGGAGCCCCCCGAAAAAATAAAAATAAATTCCCCTGGTTTGCAGGCCTATGAAAGTATATTTGTGTTAGAGATATTCTTTCCGCAGCAAAGCTACCAATAACTGTTCAAACATAGTGCTTAATTAGATGCAGGTAAAGCTTATTTTGAAACATTATACTTACTCATATTTCAAACTGCTAATTGCATTTGTTTAAAAAAAAATATCCGCCTAAGCTTATTTGAGTGGTCTGTTTAAGGTTTTGAGAGCATTTATCAACCAATGGCTTGCTGTGTGACCGTGTATTTTGTGAACGCACCCTAAATTTTCCAGCAGTCAGTTCATTGGGTCTGTTGGTGGAAACAATGATTTGGTGAAGGATCAGCATGATTTGGTGAATGATCAGCATGATTTGGTGAAGGATCAGGATAATTTGGTGAATGATCAGCATGATTTGGTGAACATTCATGATGATCTGGTGAATGATCAGCATGATTTGTTGAATGATCAGCATGATTTGGTGTATGTTCAGGATGATTTGGTGAATGATCAGGATGATTTGGTGAATGATCAGGATGATTTTGTGAATGTTCAGCATGATTTTGTGAATCATCAGCATGATTTTGTGAATGATCAGCATGATTTGGTGAACATCAGCATGATTTGGTTGATGATCTGGATGATTTGGTGAATGATCTGCATGATTTGGTGAATGATCTGCATGATTTGGTGAATGATCAGCATGATTTGATGAATGATCAGTTGATGAATGATCATGCATGATTTGGTGAATGATCAGGATGATTTTGTGAATGTTCAGCATGATTTTGTGAATCATCAGCATGATTTTGTGAATGATCAGCATGACTTGGTGAATGATCAGCATGATTTGGTTGATGATCTGGATGATTTGGTGAATGATCAGCATGATTTGATGAATGATCAGCATGATTTGGTGAATGATCTGCATGATTTGGTGAATGATCTGCATGATTTGGTGAATGATCAGGCTTATTTGGTGAATGATCAGCATGATTTGATGAATGATCAGCATGATTTGATGAATGATCAGCATGATTTGGTGAATGATCTGCATGATTTGTTGAAGGATCAGCAGGATTTTCAATCTTGCTGAGTAAATTAGAACACACATAGATCACACCATTTTCTTTTGCGAGTCTGTTTGACTATACAATACAGTGGCTATCACAATTTCAGATGGAATGCATGGATCTAACATGACAATATCTGAAGGTTTGGTATAATTGTATTCCCAATCCCTAACAAATGATAAGCTCAGCTTGGTTCAAAGGTGCTTGCTAGCTTACTGGATTTGTCCATTCCAAATACTTTATTGGCAGGGATCGATATATATATATGATGTCACAGGGGTTTGAGGGAGATTGTCATGATTCTAACATCAAGATAGCACTCTGTATCATTTTATGCATGATTTCGATTGTAGGATCATCTCCGATTAGCCCAAACCCAGTGTACTTTATTCAGTAATCATTCCCTGTGATCAGTTACATCTGCCCTCTCTCTATTCAAGTACTGGTACAACAACCTTTATATATTATTGCTAAGAGCTCCTTTGCACATGTGATGTATATAAGGAAATGCAACTTTCAACAGGATATGTGATTTAATGTATATCAAGATATTATTTATATCAGGAAATGTGATTTAACATGTATTAGGATGTGATTTATATCCAGAGATGTGATTTATATAACATGTTTCAGGATGTGATGTATATATATATACTGTATATATAAAAATATCTGGAAATGTGGTTAATGTCATGAAGTGTGATTTAACATATATCAGGATGTGATTTATATCATGTGTTATTGAGACACCCATACAACTTTTAAATGCCTAGTCTGGATGATGTAGTTTATTTGACAAGTGAGCATTGAATCAAAAGTAACCGAAAAATGGTTACTTTCATTATGCACGATGTTCAACGATACTGATTTGAAATCTGTAGAATGGTCGGCAAAAACCCCAGAAGATTTTTACCCCAAAATGATTCTATTCTTATCTTTATCTTGGTATATTTGGGTGTTTTAGATATCTCTATTAAATTTTTGATCGCATTCGGTCAGTGTTAAACAAGATTTGCTTGTATGTGTACCTCCTTTGATGCTTGATGCTACCAATTTTAAAGTAACACCTGTGATTAAATGTAGTCTGATTGGTTACATAACACCAAGGGAACTCTTGTTCCATTTTTAAAGAAATTAAATAAGAAAAACAAATTAATCCCTTATAGTAAATAATCTTTCTTGTGAAAGATATTATTAACTGATCATGGAAATATATTTCACAAGCGGCTATGCTTATAGTCCCCAGATGCCAAACAACCGTAATTGATTCCTCTTTGTGGTAGAAGAAGCAAGGAGCTTGCCATGACTTAGTTGGTTGATTTGGTATGTCCAATGACCATTGTTATCTTGTGTCAGTTCTTCCAGACGGCACCTATTTACTGCCTCCAGCTGAACCGTCCCATCTTCAACAGTTCAAGACATGGGTACTTGATGTCTTTGTGATGATAAATCCATTGTCTGAATGGAAAGAGAAAGGACCCAAAGGAAAAGCTTTTCTCATTTTGCAGGTATTTTATGTAGTGTATAAACAATGGTTTACAGCTGATATTTTATAATATATATATATATATATATATATATATATATATATATATATATATATATATATATATATATATATATGCATATATATGTATATATATATATATATATATATATATATATATATATATATATATATATATATATATATATATATATATATATATCATATATATTGCTCTGTATTCAACTGGGCTGGATTGACTTACAGCTGCTGATGTTTACCTGTACAGGTGCCTGTGTTGCTGCTGCTGAGGGTGACAGTGCCTCTTGTAGACGAGGACAGGGATGATCGTGGCTGGTGCTATCTTCTCAACTCTCTACAATGCATCATAACCCCAACTGTGTCTCTATTCCTCATCTATCCCCAAGGTGTCTTATGGATGGGCTTGTTTTGGATGGCTTAATGAGCATCTTTACATTTCACCAACCCTGACATTTGTCCTATAAAGAAATTTGATTTATTCTCTTTAACAAACATATAGATGTATAGCAAAACATTTGATATTTGTTGTTGTATGGGGTTTTGTGGTAGAAAACACAGAAGTAAGTCAAAGAATCCGGCTCTGAAAGTGTATTGTGCCCTCTCCTCAGCTGTCATGCTGTAGGGTACATCTGTAGAATCGGTGTCCTCTTGTTGTATTCTAAACGTACTGAAAAGCAACTCGTTTTGACAGGCTAGGAATCATTTATATTATTTAGGACTACAAAGGTTAAAGTGTTTTCACATATTAAAGTTATTGCTTGTATATTTCAGGTGCTTTGATGATGGTTGGTGGAGTGATGCCAGTGTACGGCATTGTATTACTTATAGGCACCGTGCTGGCGTTCATCGTATTAATCACGTCTAAGAACAGGGTGCCCCCTATATATCATCCAGTAAGTAAATGTTATATACCAGTGTTTGCTACTGTATGTATGTTCTTGCCCTGACTTGACGGATCAATGATATAACATCTGCCTTCCATATTATCGGCTGGAGTCTGGTTGGTTTAGTGTTTACACTGGGACATTAGCGGTGATGTTCGAGCTTCGAAATCATTCTAATCCATCACATTGTGATATCACCTCGGTGCTGAATCCATCATTTAACCCAAATGTATCATACATAGTGAATTAATTCAGATCTCAGTCCCTCGAGTCATAAATGCCCAACCTATCTGATCGCTGAGATGTAAAAGCCTTTAAATATTAGCCGCCATAAGGTGGGGGCATTTTAAGACTTGACTGTCTGTTATGCAAATACCTGGTAAATTCATGCATATCCCAAACCCATGCATATCCCGATTGATTTTTAGCCCTTATTTGCAATCGCAGGTATTCGCTTATGCAGGATTCGTGGCTTCTGTTATATGGATCCAAGCTATTGCAAATGAAATTGTGAATATCATGCAAGTAAGTGTATTAACACAGCTGCCTGATTTGTGTTTTCTCCTCCTTTTGGTTAACATGGACATGTGATTGTACCACTCCTTTTTTGCATGCCGTGTGCAGATTAAATCAAATGGATTTCTACAGTTTTTATCTTAATTAAAGTGCATAGCTAATTTCAAAGGATGACAGTGACAACTGCTGTTCTTATTATGCCCCAAATGGGTTTACTGTGACCCAATTGTATCCTACTTGTGTATTTTATTCTAAGGGTAATGCACAAAGGAACGGAGTGGCTGTTGGCTGGCTGTGGACTATGTGTGCTTATGTAGGAATGGACGAATTGTAAAGCATGCATCTTCCATTGAGGGTGGGGTGGCTGTGTAGTGTGGTGTATCTCCCCACAAGACACTAGAAACTAATTGTGTTTAAACATAGTATCAACATTGTTTATATATAATCACATCTATGTAGCCTTTTGACTGTATCATGCCCTGCATTTCCTTTCTCTCCTGCCATTTCTTTTTTTGTCTTTGTTTGTATTTTATATGTAACCAAATCAAGCGTATTCCTTTATTTCCCTGTTAATTAATGTTACTATTTTGTTACCTTTGGCTTCAGGCTTTAGGTATTGTGTTTAGGATTACCCAGGCTGTTTTAGGACTGACATTCCTTGCATGGGGTAACAGCATAGGAGGTGATCCTTATTCCATAACCTTCATAACATTTACATTTATAAGTATTATACGACTTACTCATGAATCTCCTATTGCTTTATATGCACTCAAAAATGTGTGAATATATATATATATATATATATATATATATATATATATATATATATATATATATATATATATATATATATACATATATATGTATATACACAATGTGTATATAAATATATATATACATATATTTATATATATTATACGACTGACTGATGAATCTCCTATTGCTTTATACGCACACACACACATATATATATATATATATATATATATATATATATATATATATATATATATATATATATATATATATATATATATATATATATATATATATATACAATCTGTCCGGAAAATGATCAGATGACAAGTGATAAGCATTGTATTTTTTTATATTATTTTCTTAGACTTAATTGCTGACACCATAATGGCCAAGCAAGGCAGAGCACGGATTGGCATATCAGCATGCTTTGGAGGGCCACTGTTCAGTATCCTTGGAAAACAAACTTGATGTTTTATGATGGTTACTATTGTTACCATACAGGTGCTGATAATTGTGCAGTCAGGCTGGGTTTATTGGTGCATGTTGACATTCAGAAGTGCGGTCGGATGGTTTCCTAATGTTAACCTTGACCAACGTATGAATCAATCAGTATCTTTGTTGTTATCCAACATTTTTAGAAATTCTGTCTTCCTCAGGCACTTGGTTTTTTTTTAAAACTCATTACCTTCACTGTGTTCCTTGATTAGTTACCTTAGATCTGCTACTAGGAGTTGGCATACCATTTACAATGCGCACCACTCAAGATGGACCAATTCTGGTAATACCCATGACAACCTACATGATGTTGATGATTTCTTTACCTCACATGTACCATGAGTTCTTTACCTCGCATGTACCATGATTTCCTTACCTCATATGTACCATGAGTTCTTTACCTCACATGTACCATGAGTTCTTTACCTCACATGTACCATGCTTTCTTTACCTCACATGTACCATGATTTCTTTACCTCACATGTACCATGATTTTTAACCTCACACTGACCGTGATACATTGACCTCCCATTTAACCCCAATTTCTCGACTCACACTGCCATGATTTCTTTACCTCATGTGTCATTACTTCTTTACCTCATGTTTAACCATGATCTCTGGACCTCACTTATCCCACTGTGTCCTGGCTGTTCAGGTCCCTAAGACTGTGATACAGTTAGTACTCGTGGCTGGTCTTCTTGTCAGCCTCCTCTCCTCCATGATCTTCGTGACCTTCACCAAGTTCAACTTCAACCGTTGCTATGGCTTCTATCTGTTCGGCCTTTACGTGGCATTCATTGTAGTCGCTATATTGGTGCAAGTCAACGTTATACCATCATCGTATAGTATCAGTTGAATAAATATCCATCGACATTCCTTTAACATTCCTTGGCATCATCAAATGTATATGTTACTGGCATATATTTGTTTATTACCCGGTTGTGGTGCTTGACCTTTTCGTTAATGCAATGATGTCTACTTTCTTATGTTTTATGATCTTTTGATTGTGATAATAAGGAGTATTGTTGTGATAGTTGAATGTTGCATATTTTCAATCACAGAAAACCACTAATGTGCTTTTTAACTATGTATTCAAGCATTGATTCAGGATGTGGCCTTTCTTACGCAAATTGTGTATCTGTGGAGTTCTTTAATCTTCGACTATTACACAGTGCATGTTTTTTATACGAGCTGTGTTATACAGTAATTGTACTGTGTTGCAATTTTGCTGTGTCATCTGTTATAAGATTTTGACATTGCAACAAATCAGATATTTGTGTAAGCAAATACTGATACTTCAGGTGTGATGTGTGTTTTGGCTGTTACTTAATTAGATGTATCTAACACTGGTCAGTAGATCTGGCAGCATTGTTATTGTAGTTTTCTAGTGCAATATGATCAAATGTATTCAAGACTTTATCATGGAGGCATTGTATCTAGGAGACATTGCAGTGTGCCGTTCAACCAAATTACCTTTACTGTAACACTTTGTTGATGATAAATCAGATTTAATTTTTGGATTTTGTGGACAATTTGAATTTTAACACCTCAATAATCACCTGCTCGGGTAAAAAAAAATTGAGCAAACTAGCCATGTTGTCTTTTCTGCTAAAGAAATAAAAGTAACTATCAAATTCCCAATTTTAGGTAGTACCAAAACATTCAATATATGATATTCAAGCTATCACAATGAAATCCATGTGCGATAATAACATTGTGAATTAAAACACCCTTTAGCGTTCGATTCCAACTATTCACACTTAAGTTTAACTGTATAATTACTGCTATTGCAATATTGTCTACAAAGCAAAGTACAAAAGTTCTTTAGAACCAACCATGAGGAGCTATAGGGGTCAGAAAAATAGTTTATCAAGGGTGGATAGCCCTTGTTGAGGAGCTTTTGGGGTGGACAGCCCACCATGAGGAGCTCTAGGGGGTCAGAAAAATACAATGCCCAAAGTGGAGATATAGTAGTCGGGAGTAATAGATTATCAGAGGTGGACAGCCCACCATAAGGAGCTACAGGAGTCAGAAACAAAGCTCACCAACAGAGGGCTATTATTCTGACCCCAATGACTACTCAAGTTGGGCTATCCACCTTGGACACTGTATTTTTCTGATCCCTATAGTTCCTCATGCTTGGCTATCCACCTTTGACAATGAACTGCTCTAGCTCCTATAGATGCATGCTCATGGTGGGCTATCCACCTTGGACAAGGTATTTTGAAATCATATTGCTCATCATGGTTGGCTAGCTGACTTGGATAAGCTAATGTGCTTTCTCTTAATGGTGGGACATCTACCTTAGACTTTGCATTTCTCTGCTTCCAATACCTGCTCATAGTGGACGGCTATCAAACTGTTAATTATATCAACAATTTTGAAACCGGTCAAGCCATTTTCAAATTTCAAGCTTGGTCGACGTATTATATGATTGGGTGGCTCGTAATAGAACCTGAGGGTTCTTCGACAAACCTTGGTCTATTCGGACATACGTCTGGACCCGGTGGAGGCACCTAAGTGTATAGAGGTAGTATACATGTGCCGCGCGACGGTATGTTTTTTCGGCCTCCGACTTGTACGATGGGTTTTATTGGGCCTCGTATACGACGGTCGGACGGGGTATGTTTTTCAGCTGCAATCTGTCCGACGGGTTTTTGGGGCTTCGTTTTGTACGACGGGGTATATCCGGGATATGGCCGGGTATCCCCACCAGCCCCCGAGGTCTGTACACCTCCACCAGCCCCAAGCTATGCTGGCGTAGATTAGGATGTGAACATTGCTAGAGTGCGTAGGAATTAATCTCCGCGTGTTAAGTGGTTTCATATTTAACCAAGCCAAGAGCAATAATAAGATAGGCGGATGACAATGTGGGGTGGGTGACATCAAACACGGGCGTTGTATTCATGTAGCATAATATAATGTGTGCAATAGGTTCACCTTACTCATGGAAATGTTACCGATCCTTCATGCTGAAATATTTGAGGATATATACTGTCATTTGTTGGTATAGATATGCAGATATGGTCCGGTTTTTGTTACCCATGGCGGCACACCCCTACCCTTTTTCAAGGAGAAAACCCCCCCGGGCTATGGAAGCCCCACAAATTGGTGACGAAGGTTGACCCGGGGGGGGGGGGGGGGGGGCACTTGGCATTATTTTGGATGGGGGTGTGCCGCGGGACCTCGAAAACCCGTACCCGCCGTACAAGGTCAAAATGGCCGAAAGCATACCCTGTCGTACAAGGTATTATGCAAATGTATAACCCCTCGTACAAGTATGAGGCCCAAAAACCCGTCGTACGAAATCGAGAGGCCGAAAAAACATACCCCGTCGCGCGGCACATATATACTACCTCTATACACTTAAGTGCCCCCCCCCCCTCCCAGGAGGTTGACATACTCGTCGACACATACGAGATCACCGTGTGCTCCTCATTTTGGGGGATATATACTGACTCACGATGATGATGATGATGATGATGATGATGATGATCATGCATTGATGATGCCGATGTTGATTATTTCAGAAGTACTACGATACGGTCAACGTTCCGTTATCTCTTGGCCGCCGATAGCGACAAAACGGAAGTTTCACAATTGCAAAAATCCTTAAGGAAACAATCTGATAACGACAAGGATATGTTGCAAAGGAGGAATATAAAAGCCCACTCGAAAGCGAATGGATCTTTTAAGATTTTTTACTACCGCGCTGTTAAATATAACTCAAGCGGTTTTGTTTCCAAGGGTCGTTAAAATTGTGGGTTGTGAGTAGAAGTCACAAGGATATTCGTATAATAAAGCAAGTGCTAATATATCGTAAAACCACAAGTGCTATTATATCAACTTAAAGTCAGTGGGGACTAACTGAGACCAACTGGTATTCTTGTTTTCCGTTGCCATTCGTTAGAGCGCCAACGCCATTGTCAAGCAGCCATACTCGACAGAGATTATGAAAAGCCCTTCCAGACCAACAGCGCATTTGACTGTCATACATGGGTCAATATAAAATAAATATTATATTTGCCCTATGCGATGCATATATCATAAGATAAAAACTATGATGGATCCGTGAAGCTTTGCTCTTTAAACCGATTGTTATGTTCTATTTGTCTTAGCAAATAGTACTTAGTGTGTGTTTGCTACATATCATAATAACACAACCGGTTCACATTGTTGCGAGATCCGAGCGTAATCATTAATTGATAATGGCGAACATTTACACATAAATGTAAGATGGATGTACATGTATTTTATTGCTGTTACAATCCGAGCATCCAGCTCAGTTTCTAGCCACATGGCTGAGATCAGGAAGAGGAAGTGTCCTCATTATGATATCTACGTTAATACATATTCATCAACACACATAATTAGCCACCATGGGTAATACTTGTCTTCATCTAACAACCCAAATCTGAGCTTGGATTTTGGAGGCAGTCATAACGGCCAGGCAGATGAAAAGGTAAGGCATGTTCCATGTGTCAAAGAGCATAAAGCTACGCCAAGATTGCTCAATCCCGACAAAAACTCCTGACCACGCCACCTGTGTGCAGCCCGCTATTTGTCATAACGTCTATCATATGTTTCATGGAATAGGAGGTTTTGTCCCCTCGACCTATCCGATATCTCGATTACTGCAATAGAAACAACGGTATCATATGCTTTTGTTGACTTCAGGATAGCGATGGGCATGTTGGAAATGCTCACCGCATCAGCCAATCAGAGTGAGCCATCTTAGCATAGCTAAGAGCTCTTTGGTTCCATTTCATGTAACCCACAGGCCCTCGAGTCTTAATACGCCCCTGGCCAGAAATATATGTGCCTGTGATGTAAAGAAGTTACTTGCGTTGTGTTTTTACTGAGTGCACCCATGTGTTATGCTCGTGGTTGATTCCTACAATTTTAAATTTTTATCTGGTAGTTGCTCTTTGGTTATTTTAGTGTGAGCATTTTAAAAAGGTAAACGCTTCAGACACGTGTGAATTTGTCAACCGAACGGAAAACTGCCAAAATGATCGGGGATGTATAAACTACGTCAACTTTGTGTATTGCATTCTACCGCACCATCTGATACCGCAATCCACAATGTGATATTAAGTCCATTTACATAGTGTTGACCCCTTAACTGTTTCCGACGAGTAAACTCGTCCATGACAGGTTACCATGCAATGTGATGTATTAAGGTAGCTTTAATTATCATTATCTTGATACTATATAGCAAATGTAATATTCGTGGCAACAGTCTATTCAAAAACACACGAGAAAAAATGTTTCGATTGGCAATGCATGCTTAAATAATAAGAAAGTCAGACAGTTTTCAGCTTTTGCCCATTCCTTATTGTTATGGCTAGAACACTTCATTTGAGTGATAATATTGCTGTATCCTTACGAATTCTTGGTGGGCATCTCGTATATGCGAGTTGTTGGGACATTACTGTGTGTTTTGTCTTCTCTTTCCTTAAACTAGTGGTTAGGGGGATTCTCTGGTTGCTTTTAGAAATGGTGCCAACGATGCGTTCTCTGCCATCTCGGCTGTGCGTGGAGATGGAGATATTAGCGCTCCACTACGTTAGTACTTTTTAGCTGAGTACGATAATTGATATTGTTGGAAGCTTTTCAGCCATATACGGAAGCTTTATTGCTATATAATATCAATTAAAGATTGGTAATTTACAGTGAGACTTGAGGTGAACTGTTTACAAGTTCAGTCAAATTTTTTTTGATATAAATTACCTGCAACTTATCACTATGAAATACACTTCCAGCCTTCATTATATCTTTTAAGAAATATATCTTAAAGGACCAACTTTTACGTATTAATACATGATTGCACCGTAATTGTTTTGTTTAATTCAGTGGTTTTATAGCGATAATGTCAGAATGGTAGTCATTTTAGAGGACATTTATTCAAACATGTAATACATAAACAATTTGAACCGAAATTGAAATTTCTTCATGCTGATATGGTATTTTCTTGTCCACCCACAAATCTCTTGAAGTTGATATTTGCAGTATGCAGCTCATTGACATTGAGCAGTTACGGGCATGTGGGGGCGGGAACATTTGTGACTACTATAGTGGTCAGGTTGTAGGAGCCATATGCATAGTTGGCTCGTTTCAAGCCGCAGGGCGACCATTTTTACATCAGAACTGTACCTTCTATATCTTCTGATGGAAAAAAAAACCACAGACTAAATCTATTAGTGAGTGAGCACTTTCCTTTTGGTTAAAAAAACCATGTGTATAGGTCAATATATATATATATATATATAGTTATATTATATATTATATATATATAGATAGATATAGAGAGAGATATATAATATATATATATATACATACATACATATATATATATGTATATGTATATATAGATATATATACATATATATATATATACATACATATATATATATATATATATATATATATATATATATATATATATATATATCTATATATATATATATATATATATATATATATATATTATATATATATATATATATATATATATATATATATATATATATATATATATATATATATATATATATATATATATATATATATATATATATATATATATATATATATATATATATATATATATATATATATATATATATACATTTATTGCTTGTGGGACCCGCGCGTCCTGCCATAAGGCGTGAAACGTCGACTACAAGGGTTCAAATCAGGTTTCATTCTTCCTTGCTGCCGTCGCCGTCGGCTGCTGACGCATGATTGTATTTTGAGTGATGCTAGTGTAAAGCTTTGTATTACTTATAGACACCGTGCTGGCGTTCATCGTGTTAATCACGTGCACCCTATTCTAAGACATACTGTTGCCTTATCAGGCACTTATTCTCATCAATCAACATCGCGATAGTGGAATGCAGGAATAAACCCTAATATGTCATGCTTGAATGGCAGTTATGCATCGTTGCTTATGTACGTCAAGAGTAAAGTGTAATCATACTTGAATGGCAGTTATGCATCATTGCTCATGTACGTCAAGAGTAAAGTGTAACCATATTTTCAGGTATTTGCCCACACTGGATTATTGGCTTCTTTTTTGATGGATCCAAGCAATAGCCAACGGAATTGTGCATACTATGCAGTACAATATGTTAATATCATTATCAGGTTTATATTTTTGTTTTTGCTTGGTGAACAAAGAAAGAAGTACTGCCTGTTTTTGCACAGTTTATATATGCATGTTGTTTATGTAGATAACATGTATGCATATATGTTGGCTGTGTTTCAAGGAGGTGATCGTACCTACTGAATTTGTTGTAAATTACAACGCATATTGCAGTTCCAATCATTCCACATATTTAGCTAGCTGTTGACCATATACAACTTTATGCCTGGTAAAGTGTGGATAACATTCGCATCAATTGAATTGAAATGAGTATGTAGGTATTTCATTCCCATTGGTCACTTGTATGTGAAGTTACACAATGAGCACTCTATATTAGCGACTAGGGAGGAGGGGCACTTAAAGCTATAGGTGTGGGCCTGTTGTTGCCTATTTCTATCTCTGTTTGAAGGTATGAATTGTAAAACGGGATTTCCCTCTGGGGTTGGAACTTAGTAGTGTGGCTTATGTACCCATCAGGCACGAGTAACTAAATGCGTTTTGCCATAGTATCAACTATATTGTAGCGTGTTATTGTGAGCATTGATTGGGTTTATATATGTACATATGCAAATGTGAATGTGAGAGTAAATGGACAACATGACATATTTATAATGGAAGAATTTATTTGCATGAATGTGCTTGTGAATTTTACATCCTGCTCTGTTATATTCTTTTCATTCCTCCAGTCTACAATTTCCGTGGTTTGACTCGTTAATAATTTTTAATGTGTTTTTATGTATTGTGTTTGGGATTACCAAGGCTGTTCTTGGACTGACATTCCTTGCATAGGGTAACAGGATAAGAGGTGACCAAAATCTTACACACTCAGATGCATGTGGACGAAGTGACGTATTGCGTCATGATAAACACACACACACACACACACACACACACACACACACACACACACACACACACACACACACACACACACACACACACACACACACACACACACACACACACACACACACACACACACACACACACACAACACACACACACACACACACACACACACTACACACACACACACACACACACTGCTGACACTATAATGGTCATGCAAGACAGAGCTCGCGTTGGCATATCGGCATGCGTTGGAGGACCATTGTTTGCATCCTTTGTAAACAAACCTTCAGAATATTATGCAATCCTATATTTGCATTTTTGGGCTTGAGAATTATGAACTTTTTTGGGAAAAGGAAGGTTGTGTTTATGCTGAATGCATTCCGAGTGGACTGATTTTCCCAGTGCAATTTCCTTAATGCCAAAGTAGATTGGTTTCGTAGACGGCATCATATGTTTTATGCAATTCCATCTTCCCTCCCTCCCTCCTTCACTCACATTATTATCTTTTTACCTCCCTTATACCTTAATGTTTGTTTGCCTCCCATGTACCAATATCTCTTTACCTCGCACGTACCATGTTGTCCACGTTCCATGATGAGTCCTGATCTCTGGACCTAACTTATCCCACTGTGTCCTGGCTCTTCAGGTCCCTAGTTCTGTGATACAGTTAGTACTCGTGGCTGGTCTTCTTGTCAGCCTCCATCATCTTCGTGACCTTCACCAAGTTAAACTTCAACGGCTACTACTGTTCGGCCTTTACGTGGCATTCGTAGTAACCGCTGTATTGGTTGAAGTTAATGCTATACCATCATTATATAGGATCAGATGAATTAATTATGTGGCCATCAAAACCAATGTTAACATTCTTGGCACCATGAACACCCAGTGTTTATTCCATGATATTTTGTTCCATTCCTCGTAGTATAAATAAGTAAACTTTGCATTGCAACAACTGATGCTGAACCAGGCTAGATTTGATAATCGAAGACTATGAAGGTCGGTATTGAAGATATTTGTCATATCTCTGCGTTCAGTGATGAGTAGCGATGAAGTTGCCAATAAATACATCTTTGAAATTGGCATGAAGGAGACAAAGCGCTAATCACAAATAGATTATATTAGTGCTTTGTCTCCTGGCGTTTGCGATTAGTGCTTTGTCCCCTGGCGTTTGTGATTAGTGTTTTGTCCCCTGGCGTTTGTGATTAGTGCTTTGTCCCCTGGCGTTTGTGATTAGTGCTTTGTCTCCTGGCGTTTGTAATTGGTGCGTTATCTCCTGGCGTTTGTGATTAGTGCTTTGTGTCCTGGCGTTTGTAATTGGTGCGTTGTCCCCTGACGTTTGTGATTAGTGCTTTGTCCCCTGGCGTTTGTGATTAGTGCTTTGTCTCCTGCTGTGTGTAATTGATGTTTTGTCTGGCGTTTGCTGTATATACGCTGTATTATGTCGTTTACAATAGTGTGTGATAACAATTATCCCTTATCACGAGCCAAGACAGCGGTGCCCATAATGTATTTGATTACTGCTGTAAACAGATCATAAAATGGCAATGCAAGACGTAAATAGCAATCTAGAGAAAAAACACGCCGAACATTGATGGCTGCAGTAGGTGATAGCTGATACGACTTAATATCATACTTCATAACAAATAACACAAATAAACAGGTAACTTGTGCTAATGAATGATACTGATGCATCATTTACAAGCGGATGCTTTCCAAATGAATAGGTAACTTGTGCTTATGAATGATACTGATGCATCATTTACAAGCGGATGCTTTCCAAATGAATAGGTAACTTGTGCTTATGAATGATACTGATGCATCATTTACAAGCTGATGCTTTCCTTATCTTCATTTAGCTCTTTTCCCTGAAGATGAATGGTTTCCTTGACGACCGATTCGAGTAATGGTGCGTACAGTATTCCACTTGGAATCACGCCTCAATAGAGATGGCTTATCTGAGGCAGGGCGCGATAGGATATCCAACTTTTCTGCAGCCACAGCAAGATAAACGCTAATAATACAAAATGCACTGCAGATGACTTTTGAATTGGGAAGATAACTAACAAGGAGTCAATCAGGATAATGTCGTTCTACATCATCAACAGGGAGTTATCTGGTCCTATTACCTGGTATATCAGGATAATGTCGTTCTACATCATCAACAGGGAGTTATCTGGTCATATTACCTGGTATATCAGGATAATGTCGTTCTACATCATCAACAGGGAGTTATCTGGTCCTATTACCTGGTATATCAGGATAATGTCGTTCTACATCATCAACAGGGAGTTATCTGGTCCTATTACCTGGTATATCAGGATAATGTCGTTCTACATCATCAAGCAGTGAAGTGTATTTGTGGTCCTATTACCGTGGTATATCAGGATAATGTCGTTCTACATCATCAACAGGGAGTTATGGTCAAGTACCTGGTATATGGATAATGTCCTCGTATTAGGGAATGGTCCTACTCTGGTATATCAGGATAATGTCGTTCTACATCATCAACAGGGAGTTATCTGGTCCTATATACCTGGTATATCATGGAAAGGTCGTTTACATCATCTAATTTGATTCATATTTTCATAAACCTGGTATATCAGGATTGATAGTCGAGCGTACATCATCGAGGGAGTTATCTAGGTCCTATTACCTGGGCTATCAGGATAAGGTCGTTCTACATCATCATTAGGGAGATCTGGTCCTATTACCTGGTTTCAGGATAATGGTTCCCTATCCAGATCAACAGTTATATGTCGACCCATTACCTGGTACATCAGGATAAGGATCATCAAATCTGGTCCTTTACTGGTATATCAGGATAATGTCCGTTCTAATTCATCACATCTGGTCCTTTTAATGTATATCAGGATAATGTCTAACTGTTCTACATCATCAACAGGGAGTTATCTGTCCTATTACCTGTATATCAGGATAATGTCGTTCTACATCATCAACAGGGAGTTATCTGGTCCCATTACCTGGTATATCAGGATAATGTCGTTCTACATGTCAACAGGGAGTTATCTGTATGTACCTGTATGTATGTATGTATGTATGTATGTATCTGTATGGTATATATGTATGTATGTATGTATGTATGTATGTAGGGAGTTATCTGGTATGTGTACCTGTATATATGTATGTCGTTCTACTGTATGTCAACATGTATCTACTGTACCTGTATGTCAGGATAATGTCGTTCTACATCATCAATGGGAGTATCTGTATCCCATTACCTGGTATATCAGGATAATGTCGTTCTACATCATCAACATGTTATGGTCCTATTGCCTGTATATCAGGATAATGTCATACATCATCAACAGGGAGTTATCTGTATGTATTACCTGGTATATCATGTAATGTCGTTCTACATCATCAACAGGGAGTTATCTGGTCCTATTACCTGGTATATCAGGATAATGTCGTTCTACATCATCAAGCAGTGAAGTGTATTTGTGGCGCTCTTTACCGTCTTCTGTGATGTCTATAACACAACAGCCATATCACTCAAGTACGAATGCAGACCTCATATTAAACAGACTCGTTGTCGAGGCCAGGTCGTCACAACCTGGCAATGATGTCATATCATAAGGATATCAGCTTAATATGTGCTTATCGGAAAGGTGTTTACATATCTAATTTGATTCATATTTTCATAAAGAAGTTTGATTGATAGCGAGCGTACTGTCGACTCGAATGAGAATGTAGGTTCGACGGCTGTCAAGGTAGAGGTCGGCGTATTCTTTAAGATGTGTAGACAACTGTTTCGGGTTCCCATCCAGATCCACAAGATCTAGTACAACTGGAACAGGAGCAGGAAACACTACTTGAATGTCCGTATGAATTCACATGTTTATGAATGTATATACGTATGTCTGCCTGTCTTTCTGTGTATCTGTCTTCATGTATGTATGTATGTGTATGTATGTATGTATGTATGTATGTATGTATGTATGTATGTATGTATGTATGTATGTATGTATGTATGTATGTATGTATGCTGTATGTATGTATGTATGTATGTATGTATGTATGTATGTATGTATGTATGTATGTATGTATGTATGTATGTATGTATGTATGTGATGTATGTATGTATGTATGTATGTACATGTATGTATATGCATGTATGTATGTATGTATGTATCATGTGTATGTATGTATTACGTACGTATGTAGTAGGTATCATGTATCAGTACATGTATGTAGTATGTATGTATGTATGTATGTATGTATGTATGTATGTACATGTATGTATGTATACATACATACATACATGCACATATATGTATGTACATACATACATACATACATGTATGTACATACATACATACATATGTACATACATACATACATACATACATACATGTACATGTACATACATATGACACGTACATGTATGTATATACACAACATACATGTATGTATGTATGTACATGTATGTATGTATGTATGTAATGTATGTATGTATGTATGTATGTACATACATATGTATGTATGTACATACATACATGTATACATACATACATGCATGCATGCATGTATGTATGTACATCATATGTATGTATGTATGTATGCATATGTATGTATACATACATACATACATACATACATACATATGTATACATACATACATACATGTACATACATACATACATACATACATATGTATACATACATACATACATGTATGTATGTATACATACGTTTACTCATGGACATACCATCACGTTACACCGGCACGTCTGACGTATATGTGCTATGAGGCTGTAGCAGCGACATCGTGCGTTCAGCAATGTCACTTTGTTATCTGCATAATCTTACATTTATATTACATACATTGCCGGGTATACATTTAGGAGCAACATAGACATGTAGAAGAAAGAACATGTTTAGCAATTCAATGCATGGTGGGAAGATTTAATGACTGGTCAAACTAGTTCATTGTATGATTTGTCCAGAGAGTTAGGATTTGGTAGAGATAGTATCGTCATACCGCAGTAATGGAGCATTACCGTATATTCAGATTACCGACAGCATTGGTATAAAACACGCTGGTCGTCAGATCGGAACAACTAAGTGATCTAAAGACCAGCTGGTGTTATAACATGGCGTCATATCGGTAATTATCAGTGGACTTAAGACAAGCAGGTGACATTTCAGTACAGATTAGTGGTGGAATAAGGAACTATTTTGTATCAATACATCAATGCATACATACATACATACATACATACATACACATACATACATACATATACATACATACATACATACATACATACATACATACATACATACACATACATACATACATACATACATACATACATGCACATACATACATACATACATACACATACATACATACATACATACATCATGCATACATACATACATACATACATACATACATAAATGCATACATACATACATACATACATACATATACATACATACATACATACATACATACATACATACATACATACATACATACATACATACACATACATACATACATACATACATACATACATACATACATACATACATACATACATACATACATACATACATACATACATACATACATACATGCATGCATGCATACATACATACATACATACATACATACATACATACATACATCACATACATACATACATATACATACATACATACATAAATAAATACACACATACATACATACACATACATACATACATGCATGCATACATACATATACATATACATACATACATACATACATACATACATACATACATACATACATACATACATACATACATACATACATACATACATACATACATACATACATACATACATACATACATACATACATACATACATACATATACATACATACATACATACGCACAATACATACATACACACATACATGCATACATACTTACATAACTTTGTACAAACACATATACAAGCATCGCTAAATCCTTTTTACCTCCATATTTAACCGTGAAGAATGTATGAGGGCTCGTGCCTTGTGTTTGCGGGACTTCTCCGGATCCCCGCCTGGACTGCTCCTGAGCCGATATCCAACCAGCACGCACAGACATACTGTCTCAGAGATGTGCAATAACCAAAGATGGTTCTGCCTCACAACCATACACAAATCTCATATCTCTCGCAACAAAGGCACCAGCTATCCACAACTTATTGATATACAATGGGCTTGAGATCGAAGTCGATAAAACTGCCCGCCGCGGTTGAGTCTTTAGGAAGACGTGTTCAACGATTGATGTGTCTCGCTTTCATTTGCTCCAATCGATTACGTCCGGATGTTTAACTTTAACGCCTCATAAACGGAACAGCTACGTAATATTTATACAAATAGCCATTACTTTTCACCAAAGGAATCGCTGCCGTAGTCAATAAATGTCGGTTGTTGATACCGCCGAGGCGATTGGGGTATAGAAAACCAGGGTTGCTCAACTTAACACTGTCTAACCATCCAGCCCACAAACCCCCGCCCTTCGGTAAATCCTCGATTATGGAAAAGCCAAGCCTGATATTGAGGTATCGCAATGTGGACGAATGCTGGTTGATTTTCATTCCCTGTGCACGAAGGAGAAGAAATTATATCAGCTATTGAAATATTCTTATTTGATATACGTTGATTGCCTAAGGCGGAATGAAGGTACAGATGATATTGGAATTTGATCAAAGAGAGCTGCGGTGGTTAGTTTTTTAAAAATCACAGGGTGTCAACATACATTTTTCTGTTCAACTGGCAGGTGAAACACAATAGAGCTCGGCAAAGCGCCATGGTAATCGTGGGAATGTATAACTTTCGTGATTTGATTGCTTTACACTCTGCTTTACACTCTTTATCGACAGGCGAATAATGACTTACGCTAAGTGCATTTTATCTGCTATTCGATTAACTGTGACGTGGGTTTATTATAACGAGTATGGAATGATCAATAAATTCATTCACTATTTTTCTCTCTTTCTTTCTTTCTAATCACATTTTATCGCTCTCCCTACATTGGTCTCTCTCCTCTTTCTGTTTCTCTGTTTGTCTTATTATCCCTCTCTTGCCGTTTTTCTCTCTCTACCTCTCTATATCGCCATACACTCACACACGGTCACTCAGATGCACATTCTGACTATACATTGGTCTCTTTTTCTTTCTTTCTTTTTCTTTGTTCTTTCTTTGTTCTTTGTTAAATTGTTTTGATGGGTTTTTTTTCTTTCTATCTCTCTTCATGAGTCTTTCTATCGTTCATTTCTTTTACTCACTCTTTCCACTCACACGCACACACACACTCTCTCACACACACACTCTCTCTCTCTCACACACACAGGCACACACAGACACACAGACACACACATACACATACACACACACACACACACACACACACACACACACACACACACACACACACACACACACACACACACACACACACACACACACACACACACACACACACAGCGCCAGTCAATGACAATCCACATGAGATAATCATACCTGCTTTCCAAAAGCCAACCACCGACTTGTGGACGTTAGCGGCTGTGTCAATACTCACTAATGATCCGTCTCCTCAAACCACGCTCTGGCCATGCCGTTACATAAGCAGACTGCTGTAAGCACTAATGAACGAGAAGCTTGGGCAAACAGGGATAAGTTTATTGATGAACGCCAGTCACTTGAGATTATCGACCATGGGTTAAGAATAATCGTTTGCACAGTTTGGTTTCTAGGCACAGTCTGCGCGCTTCACTTGCCGGTATTGCGCCGGGGTGCGCCGCTCCCAGCAAGTACTGTCCATAAACAATGTAAACAATGGGTATGAGGGCTACAATAGGTTGGTTATTTTATATCTGTGGTCATGAATAAAGGTCAGTAATTGATATTTTTGTCAAAGTTCAAAACGTTCAGGTCAGATTCCCGGATTCTCAGAACAATTGTCGTGCAAATCTACAGTATGTGTGGCACAATAAGGCATATCGCTGTGTTTCAACAGACACCACATGCTTGATAAATAGGCAAATGTATTTAAAGTTCTGTCACAGTGGTTCCTTAATCTATAAATAACATAGATCCCAATGATGTTTGTTTTGCAAAATCGCGGGTACTTAATTGCCAATTCACAAAAAAGTTATTGTATTTGTTACGGCATAAGGTGTTATCACTACACGTTACTGATTAACAACGCATCATGGCAATAGTTGAGTAAATAAAGATATAAGTTACACTGCAATACGCGTTGTGTAGCTCCAGTGACGTCACAAAAACATTCATGGCGTGCATAAAGCACGACGTCAGATAGCTCAGATATCATACTCCATTTTAGAATCCAAAGCATCTCTTTAAACCCTTCGTTTAGGCTATGGCTATTGATAAGCATATAAGTGTTCAAATGGCGTCGCATTGTTATCAAATATTAAAGATTTGAACACCATCATAAAAAATGTCGTATAACTTTCATGGAACAAGAATGTTCTGTATGAGACCTTTATGCCGAAACATTACGAATACTAGAGAAAACGCACAGATGACGTTGCCTATTTAGGGGTCAGCGTCAAGACGTGATCATACTTTTTTCATCACAAATTGCCGAATCACCGTCTGCGTTCGAAGTAACCTTCTTCATATTTTGATAGCACCCTAAAATCATCAGACGCGTGACAAATGCTACCTAAGTTATATTAGCTCAATGTGAATTTCAAACCAGATTTTCATAACATGGCAACCTCATAGAACTTATCGAGTTAAGGCTCGAGGACGCCAAACCAACGCGCCTGAGCTCAGTGACACGTTCTGGGCACGCGCAATGAGCCCATCGCAAGAAAAGCCATAGGATCAACCTAGATAGGAAAGGAAATAGAATCTATTTAAAGGACACACTGCCACCATTAGCGAATCAACGCGAGCTCCGACTGAGATCGATTGAGAGCCAATTGCTGTGTATTATGGTAATGGTAAAACATAATGTATTGTTGACTTGCTGTTGATTGGTGACAATAAAGTAATCAACGGTCATCTGACCTCATAAAGGATGTTATCTTTCAGGCTTGCTGTTATATCTGTGGATCCTTTGTTCACCAGCATGCGACCAATTTCCTGGTCAGAGTGTTGAAAAAACATCATCCATTGGGGAAACAATATACCACACTTGTTAAGCGCTATTGGCAGCAGGGGTGGACACAAAACATGTGGCGTTACCATGTAATCAACAAAAGCACAAGGGACTGTTATTTATGTTGAAGTCGAGGTGACAACGCCTCCAATATTCCACGTCGCTTTGGGGTACACGGTATGACAAACAGCGCGCTGAACACAAGTAGCGTGTTAGCATATTTTGTCAGGAGTGAGCCCTCTTAGCAAGCTCTTTGGTATCATCCTTGGTAGAGAAAGAGAAAGAACGATCAGAGAGAGAGAGAGAGAGTAAAAGAGAAGGAGAAGGAGAGCGAGAGGGAGTAAAGAGAGAAATGAGATAGAGAGAAAGGGAGAAGAGAAAAAGAGAGAGAACGAGAGCGAGAGCGAGAGAGTTAAAAGAGAGCGAGAGAGAGAGAAAGAGAGCGAAGGAGAGCGAGAGGGAGCAAGAGAAAATGAGATAGATAGAGAGGGAGCGAGAAAGTTAGAGAGAGAACGATTTAGAAAAGAACGAGCGAAAGAGAGCGAAAGAGAGCGAAAGAAAGCGTAAGGGAGCGAAAGAGAGCGAAAGAGAGCGAAAGAGAGCGAAAGAGAGCGAAAGAGAGCGAAAGAGAGCGAAAGAGAGCGAAAGAGAGCGAAAGAGAGCGAAAGAGAGCGAAAGAGAGCGAAAGAGAGCGAAAGAGAGCGAAAGAGAGCGAAAGAGAGCGAAAGAGAGCGAAAGAGAGCGAAAGAGAGCGAAAGAGAGCGAAAGAGAGCGAAAGAGAGCGAAAGAGAGCGAAAGAGAGCGAAAGAGAGCGAAAGAGAGCGAAAGAGAGCGAAAGAGAGCGAAAGAGAGCGAAAGAGAGCGAAAGAGAGCGAAAGAGAGCGAAAGAGAGCGAAAGAGAGCGAAAGAGAGCGAAAGAGAGCGAAAGAGAGCGAAAGAGAGCGAAAGAGAGCGAAAGAGAGCGAAAGAGAGCGAAAGAGAGCGAAAGAGAGCGAAAGAGAGCGAAAGAGAGCGAAAGAGAGCGAAAGAGAGCGAAAGAGAGCGAAAGAGAGCGAAAGAGAGCGAAAGAGAGCGAAAGAGAGCGAAAGAGAGCGAAAGAGAGCGAAAGAGAGCGAAAGAGAGCGAAAGAGAGCGAAAGAGAGCGAAAGAGAGCGAAAGAGAGCGAAAGAGAGCGAAAGAGAGCGAAAGAGAGCGAAAGAGAGCGAAAGAGAGCGAAAGAGAGCGAAAGAGAGCGAAAGAGAGCGAAAGAGAGCGAAAGAGAGCGAAAGAGAGCGAAAGAGAGCGAAAGAGAGCGAAAGAGAGCGAAAGAGAGCGAAAGAGAGCGAAAGAGAGCGAAAGAGAGCGAAAGAGAGCGAAAGAGAGCGAAAGAGAGCGAAAGAGAGCGAAAGAGAGCGAAAGAGAGCGAAAGAGAGCGAAAGAGAGCGAAAGAGAGCGAAAGAGAGCGAAAGAGAGCGAAAGAGAGCGAAAGAGAGCGAAAGAGAGCGAAAGAGAGCGAAAGAGAGCGAAAGAGAGCGAAAGAGAGCGAAAGAGAGCGAAAGAGAGCGAAAGAGAGCGAAAGAGAGCGAAAGAGAGCGAAAGAGAGCGAAAGAGAGCGAAAGAGAGCGAAAGAGAGCGAAAGAGAGCGAAAGAGAGCGAAAGAGAGCGAAAGAGAGCGAAAGAGAGCGAAAGAGAGCGAAAGAGAGCGAAAGAGAGCGAAAGAGAGCGAAAGAGAGCGAAAGAGAGCGAAAGAGAGCGAAAGAGAGCGAAAGAGAGCGAAAGAGAGCGAAAGAGAGCGAAAGAGAGCGAAAGAGAGCGAAAGAGAGCGAAAGAGAGCGAAAGAGAGCGAAAGAGAGCGAAAGAGAGCGAAAGAGAGCGAAAGAGAGCGAAAGAGAGCGAAAGAGAGCGAAAGAGAGCGAAAGAGAGCGAAAGAGAGCGAAAGAGAGCGAAAGAGAGCGAAAGAGAGCGAAAGAGAGCGAAAGAGAGCGAAAGAGAGCGAAAGAGAGCGAAAGAGAGCGAAAGAGAGCGAAAGAGAGCGAAAGAGAGCGAAAGAGAGCGAAAGAGAGCGAAAGAGAGCGAAAGAGAGCGAAAGAGAGCGAAAGAGAGCGAAAGAGAGCGAAAGAGAGCGAAAGAGAGCGAAAGAGAGCGAAAGAGAGCGAAAGGAAAGGGGAAAAAAAAAGGGAAGCGAAGAAAAACAAAAAAAAAAAAAACCAAAGAGACCAAGGGGAAAGAAAAAAAAGGAAAAAAAAAAAGAAAGAACCAAGAGGGGGAAAAAAAAAAAAAAAAAAAAAAAAAAAAAAAAAAAAAAAAAAAAAAAAAAAAAAAAAAAAAAAAAAAAAAAAAAAAAAAAAAAAAAAAAAAAAAAAAAAAAAAAAAAAAAAAAAAAAAAAAAAAAAAAAAAAAAAAAAAAAAAAAAAAAAAAAAAAAAAAAAAAAAAAAAAAAAAAAAAAAAAAAAAAAAAAAAAAAAAAAAAAAAAAAAAAAAAAAAAAAAAAAAAAAAAAAAAAAAAAAAAAAAAAAAATTTTTCCCCAAATTTTTAAACGTTCCAACCCGACTTTTGAACCGCTTTATACCATTTTAAAAGCAATTGAAATATGTACGAAAGTTGTCTAGGTGAGCAAACAAAATTCACCAGAAAGCGCTTTAAAAACGACGAATATCTTGATAAAACATGTCCATTTTAAAAGTTTGTTAGTAGTATTAGCGTTCAGAAAAAGTTTTTTCCCCAGATCGGATGATAATTGGCTTGTCAATTACGAATTAAAAGAATTTTACAGATTTTTGCTGCCAGAAACTTTCGACATGATGGAAATTATTTAACAATGCATTGTTTTCAATTACATATATTCAGAAAAGTTTGTAATGGAATAAAACTTTCAGAATATGTGAACATTTTTAAAATCGAAGACTTATATACAGACATATTGGTAGTTAAACTTGTGGTATTTTGTAATTAAATTGATGCGATCGGAACCGGAAATGACGTTATCAACAATCAAGAAATTTTACGATGCAGCTTACCATGTCACTGATATCCTTTGGCAACAAAATTGTTGCCATCGTACGGTTCTTTATGGACCTTAGGCGCTAAGAAAAGTCATTGAATTTTTACAACCGGATATTTTCCAAAGAAGTTTGCAATTGAATTAATCTACAAAATGGCGTAAATTTTGTGAAGATATTTGGGATTTTAGATTTTCATATTTCGATGACCTTAACCTTAGTATGAGGTCAAGGTCAACAAAAAGAGAGTCTGGGTTCTGCGCATTATTGTTGCCGACCTTTTAAAATAAAAAATTCGAAATTTCAAAAACAATTGCGACCTGAATCGCCTACCCAAAAAAGTTTACAAACGCGCATGCAAACAAACACATACGCAAGGTAACTTGGCGAAAACATTCGCCAAGTTAACAAGACTACGTCACGATAAATGTTTGTAAACATCAGAAGTTACACTTCAGAATGCGCTGTGTTTTATTGTTCAAACAATCGTAGCCACATGTTGTTGTCAGGGTGGCGTGCCCGAATATAGATATGGGATATCAAAAGAGGATGGGTCTGGTTGGCGCTTACGACCAATCTCATACACCTCATGTAAACCAAATAGCTGTTTAACGTAGCATTAGCGACACCATTATGGAACCTTGCGATTTCTGTAAAGTCACTGCATCGTGCAGTCCGAGAACGCAGGTCGTACGAGTGTAATGTTGTCGCTATTTCTAACCGCCCATGACGTAAAATATCGTCTGGGTGTTCAGTATTACCTGTCACTATCCGTATTTCTATTGGAAACACAACATCACTGAACAACATATATATACCATCCCATTCGTGTACTTGCTTTGTCCAGAAATATTCCGTTTGGCTGGGCTTTGAATGGTACGCTCTCTCCAAGCTGTGAGTGCCAATGCAATACAAACGCGACATGAGAAATGCTTTCGGATTCACAATATCACCATATGAATTACTTTCATCGTTCCGCAAGAAATTATCGTCCACAGTCTTACTTATTTTTGTTTCATTTCCCTCGGTTAAACTCGAGATGACGCCAATGTGTTGAAACATGGATGGTCTGGCCATCACTCTGTTCTTCTGTCCCGATATCTGCCGGAAGTATGATAATAACCAATCCACTGGCATGTCATTATAGAAAGTCATCAGGTATTGTGAAAACTTTCCCAAGTCGCGCCCTTTCAGCATCTTTCCAATGAATCCAACTGAGGAGAATTCAAGAATGGTCCATTCGATGCTGCTTTGGCGTTCAATAAAGTCGAAAATACGAGGCCATGGATGCTTCGCTACTATGACGTCATCTTCTAGATGCAGGTAATATTCCGTCGTGCTTTGGTCCACATAAGCACAGAGGATAGCACAGTCAATGACTTGTTTTGTCCGCCATGCCACGCGAGACTGAGAATCGCCATATTTTGATTCTAGCGCCGCCATATTTGGATACACCGATTCAGTAACTTGAATGGCACTGATGAAGCCATTGACAAAATAGTCCTTGAAGATTCCAGTCAAATTCCTCAAAACTCGAGAGTTATAGTTTTGATCAAAGTCAGCTAAGAATATAACAATGCCATTCAGGCTCCGGTCCTCCGAGAATGTCTCGTGAAGGAGTGATGTCAAAGTTTGAAGCAAATAGCTAGCACCTTTGCGTTTGACAGATGGAATACCAACAAGGATTCTCGCTGCAAAAGGAAAGTTATATAACATGAATTAATTGATATGAATGGGCTACATTGATTCAACTTAGTGCCTTAAGTTAATCTAGCGGAAGTGGTGACCTGGTTCAGGACGACTATATCCGGTTCTGGTGACGATACCCTGGAGACTGTTATCCGCAACTCCGAGGCTCAATACTGAAGTGCTTCTTGGTATCTAATCCACACATGTAAAGTACCAGTAAATAACAATTCAAATCATCATTACACAGTAAATATAAAACTTACAATAATTCTAACCCCCCTCCACTGGGCCCCAGTACTTGCACCCTCCCATAGCACTAACCAATACAATCCTTAATGCATTCAAAAGAACACCTACGATCCTTGGTCCAAAACTCTTGATAGACCATAGCTACTGGGGTTTGAATGCAGTATAATCTTTTAATTATGCTTACCTGCCCCTCCATATTGTCCACAGAGTTCTCAGCATTGTGTGTGCCTGTCGACAAATCATAATTTTAAAAATGTGCTGTTTGAGACGATTTTCATAATTTAAAAGTTGAAATGCTCGTCGTCAACACAAACCTTGCCAGTGGTTGAATATCACCAATAAGAAGAAGGCTAACATCGTACATTTGATTGCGCGCTTTCTCCGAGCGCGTGGCAGCCCCATGCCAGATTTGTGAGGAGCGCATATGTTTAGACAGCACGTTTTATTCACAAGTGTGAAGACGAGGAAGTTTAAAGCGTCGCCAGGTTTTATCATTTCTGAGAAATCCGATTAAAGCGACGGCAAAATGATTCTTATAGAAGAGTCTTTACAAAATATTTATATTCTCTATAGAAGTGTTCGGCATACTTTCCTGTCAATGTTTTATCTGTGCCGCTCCCTATTCATGCGAGCACTCATTCCACCTCGACCACAATGTAACGGGGAAGGATTTTATTACATGCCGTAAGCTTTTAAAACCTGCCCCATTTGAAAATTGGTCGAATCTATTATTCAGTTTCTTGGGCATGGGCAAACCCTTAGGTCGTAAATGAGAGACCATTTGCCCTTTTATTATACTGGATCACCGAACCATCGAACACCTCATAAAAGATAGCCTGCCACAATGAGACGAGTCACTGTGTCTTGCTGCACATGGCCGTATATTTTGACCTCCACTTAAGCTATAACTTACGACGTGAGGAATGGACACCGCCCAGTCACACAGCACTTGGCGCTGTGAATCCCTTTTAGAAATCAAACCAACGATGAAGGATTCATACACCCGCTCATAAATGGCACATAATGTAAACTGGTGATGTATTAAACCCCTTTGTACAATTATTAGCAAAATTCTCGTCCATATCCGTTGACTTTTCTTCTGTAACATCAGAGAAATTAGCAGAACCGACACAGCTATTATTCGACTTAGTTTATTACCACTATGGGCATAAATATTATAATAGTTCTTATTCAGTCATGTATTAAACAACGATATTACTGCATTACAAATCCTCCACTAACGATTCAATTGTTAATGTTATGTAATATAATATTGTGTTGAATATGTGTAGAATCTTGAAATATTAATTCCAGGAGCGCACTTTGCGTACATTCGTTGACAGGATTACTCCATCAGTGAAAACTAAAAGCAACTTCGCCTCTCTTTGAGATCAGTGTTGGATTGCAGTCTTTCGGTAACAGATAATGTCCTCTTTGGAATCCCGTCTGTCTCAGGATGCACATAGCACACTCTGTTTATGTGGGTTTCGAGATATATCCGAGGGTGGAACATCCCTTGTGCCTGATACAATATAACTGTAAATAAAAAATGCTCTTATCGCTTCAATAATCTTCAAACATCGGGATGAAGATTACAACGTAAAATAATAATATACAGCGCCTGACAAGTGATAGCGCTAGTTTAAGTGAAGTGGACAGGCTACTGAGAGGCAACTGGCTATCAATACTTCATAAAACATTGTCATTTTGGTTTATTTCCTCAGATTCTAGGCCAATGGTTATATCATCTCATTTCTATTATATACTTTAAGGATGAATTGTACAATTGTATAAAATTCATCCTAGCAGAAACTTTCTTAAAAGATCTTAGTTATTTTACCGAAGCGCGCTGAAATATCATCCGAGTTGACTAAGTTTGTTTCCCGCTCACTAGACCCAAACAAACCATGAGACTCATACATTACACCCATTTCCTAATTGGCGGTACATATGGGGTCTTGCCAAATTGGACTAGGTAGTGTGAAGTGAAGGCCAGCTCGCCATTATCTCGTAAAGCATGATTAAGTCTATATTTGGTTCACTATGTTGTTGGGTAGTTCCGCAGAAAGGTATGCAGGCAAGTAGGTGGTTGGGTGGATAGATAGGTGAGTGATTTAGTGTGTTGTCAAGCGCGCAATGGCTGATTGGTGTGTGTGTGATGGGATTGGCAGGCAGTCAGGCAGCTTGAACAATAAATAGAGAACAGTTATGCATACTTTTATTTTCTTCATCGACTTTGTTACAACATGCTATGATTGCGTTGTCGATGACACCTGCCTCTTGTCCCTATCATGTCGGTTTAACCGTGAAAAAGTAGCCTTTGCACTTAGTGAGTTCGTTTTAGTAGGAGATGGGAAGGATATACCAGTACTGACGAGGTATGACTCCTTGAACCACAAAGCGTGTAGTTGTTTGTACATTTCGTGAGCGATATCAAGATTATCGTGCTACCAATATACAATAAGATATGGTCGCCTTATTAACAGTATTTGACGCTTCATGACATTAAAAGTAAAGTGCTATTTCCTAAGAAATATCGGTTCTTGCTATATCTGAGAAATTACAATTTTCTGTAATGTAGCAATAGGTTCGACGAAGGACTCGTGTTATCATTAATGATGCATAAAAAGATAAACGACGATAAAAAGTTTTACAAGACTAAGGCAAGTGAAACGTTTGTTAACATCAAAACTTACACTTCAGAATGCGCTGTGTTTTATTGGTCAAACAATCGTAGCCACATGTTGTTGTCAGGGTGGCGGGCACGAATATAGATATGGGATATCAAAAGAGGATTGGTCTGGTTGGCGCTCACGACCAATCTCATGCACCTCATGTGAACCAAATAGCTGTTTAACGTAGCATTAGCGACACCATTATGGAACCTTGCGATTTCTGTAAAGTCACTGCATTGTGCGGACTGAGAACGCAGGTCGTACGAGTGTAATGTTTTTGATATTTCAACCCGTCCGTGCTGTAATACATCGTCTGGATGTCGTGCATTACCTGTCACTATCCGTATTTCTATTGGAAACACTTTATCACTGAACAGCACATATATTCTATCCAATTCGCGCACCTGCTTCGTCCAGAAATATTCCGTGTGGCTGGGCTTTGAATGGTACGCTCGCTCCAAGCTTTGATTCCCAATACAACGCAAGCGCGACATGAGCATTGCTTTCGGATTCACAATATCACTATATGCTTTACTGCCATCTTTCTTCACGAAGTTATAATCGATAATCTCGCTAATTTTTGTTTCATTTCCCTCGGTTAAACTCGAGATGACGCCAATGTGTTGAAACATGGATGGTCTGGCCATCACTCTGTTCTTCTGTCCCGATATCTGCCGGAAGTATGATAATAACCAATCCACTGGCATGTCATTATAGAAAGTCATCAGGTATTGTGAAAACTTTCCCAAATCGCGCCCTTTCAGCATCTTTCCAATGAATCCGACTGATGAGAATTCAAGTACGCTCCATTCGTTACTTCTTTGGCGTTCAATGAAGTCGAAAATGCGAGGCCATGGATGCTTCGCTACTGTGACGTCATCTTCTAGATGCAGGTAATATTCGGTCGAGTCTTGGTCTAAATAAGCACAGAGGATAGCACAGTCAATGACTTGTTTTGTCCGCCATTCCACTCTATTCTTAGAATCTCCAAACTTCAGTTCTAACTCCTCGATATTTGGATATATCGATTCAGTCACTTGAATGGCACTGATGAAGCCATCGACAAAATAGCCCTGGAAGTTTCCTGTCAAATTCCGTAAAACTTGTGAATTATAGTTGAGATCAAAGTCAGCCAGGAATACAACGATTCGAATCCGGCTCCTGTCCTCCGATGATGTTTCGTGAATGATTGATGTCAATGTTTGGAGCAAATAACTAGCACCTTTACGTTTGACAGTCGGAATTCCTACGGTGATTCGTGCTGCAAAATATCAAATTATATAATTGAGATATAAGTGAGCTACATGGTTTCAACTAAGTGCTTTGGGCCAATCAAGCGGAAGTGTTGACCTGGTTTAGGACGACTGTATCCGGTTTTGATGACGAAACCCCTGTGACTGTTATCCGCAACTCCAAGGTTCAACACTGAAGTGCTTCTTGGTATCTAATCCATACAGGTAAGTTTAACTAAACAGTTAATCACAATTCAAATAATCATTCCACAGTCAATATGAAACAATAATCCCAACTCCCCTCCACTGTCCCCTGCCCCCACCTCCTTCCCCACTCCACCAATGCGGAATGACTTCTATATGATGCTTACCTTACCGTCCAATTCGCCTTCAAAGTTCTCAGCATTATTCGTGTCTGTTGAAATATCATAATTATAAAAATGTACAGTTTGAGAAGATACTCAGTTAATTGCTTAGTGTATTAAATGCTCCACATCAATTGATGTGTTTTAATGTGTTCCATGTACACAAACCTTGTCGGTAGATAAATATAACTAAGAAGAAGAAGGCTAGCGCCGCACATTTGATTGCGCGCTTTCTGTGTCCGCGTGGCAGCCCCATGCTTGATCAGCGAGTACCGATGTCACGACAGTGCGTTTTATTCAAAAGATAGAATACGTGCAATGTTAAAGCGCAATGTTTAAGTTTTAACAGTTCAAAAAAACAACTAATTCAATTCATGGCCAAACGGATCTATTGAAGAGTCCTTAAACAGAATAAAATATTCTCTTTAGCAGCTTTTGCATACTTTTATACCTATCTGTGCCGCTCGCTTTTCATTCCTCTCACACACAGTGTAATGTGGCAATATTTTATTGCTCGCCTGACGTTTTTATAACAAGCCACAGATAAAAGAGTAATCAAACCATTCATTCAATTTCGTGCGCACAGGTAAACCCTTCAGTCGTAAATGATAGACCAGGAACCTGTTGAGTATAGTGTGGACTTAAACTTCGGAGCGTGTGCACGGCTGACATACAGTCCGATCCTATACCCCGCAATGATAAATTTCGACCAACAAGCAATCACGTGTTTTTGACCGATTCATCACATTGCCCATAAAGAATTGTCGTTTAATCTCGCTCGCACTATTCACTTTGGAAAACGTATACATAGTCACATATGTAGATGCGCGTCAATGTGAACATGAGCCCTCGTCTTTTCAAGCTGGTTATAAAAACCAGACCGATGATCAACTCACGCTACGACACGGCTCGAAAAGTCTGGGTTAAAGGTCCGTCATGCTTTGGGGAATGCTCATTGTGTAAGCTCATCAGCGTGTTTTCCGTATTTCTATAGACTTGATAATAGAATAGTTGATGATATAGCGGTTTCGACCCAGTCACAAAGTACATTTCCATTTATCATAATGATTCTCTGTAAATTACCCCATACAAAACTAAACCATTAAACATCTTATTAAAGACAGTCTGTGGTAATGAGTATAGTCCCACCGGGTTCAACTGATACCTATGTTTGTAGTCCATAGGCAGCAATGGCGATACTGAATGCGCTTTTAATCAGAAAGAACCTCTTTCATGAGAAGGAAGTGGCAGTATTGCACAACTGCATCTTGTTTAATGAATCTCTGTCGAGTTCGCGCACTTGAATGCCATCTGATCCCAGTACTTAAACATACTATTTTAGGTCTTCCCCGCTGGTTTGAAACCTTTCTGCGGCCACAATATCTCGGGACAGATTTAGTTATCTTGTTACATTGGTGAAAGCGTTATGATGACAATCAATATCCTGGGAACGGACGACATTTTCTGCATGCTTAAACCAAGAGCAAACTTTAATGTTGTATCAAAATATGCGTCATTTTCCAAGCGCTTCGAGTTTTGAAAAACCATTTTGGCATTGACGATTTTGTTGATGTCGAAGGCGTCACTTCCGGTTCGGAACGTGTTAATTTATAGTGAAATTAAAATAGGAATTCAACGCGTCGCATCTCCGTCGTGAATGGTCGTTTCGTTTTCATTCAAGGGTAGCTCATCTTATTCTGAACAAAGAACTGATTACATGCGCTATGATGTTACATGATTAACTAGCGCTATGATGTTGTCCGTGCCCATGGTAGTGATTGTCATCATAACGGATCCGCCACAGCCGCAGCTCAATAATATTAAGCCACGGTAATATTTGGCATTGAATTTAATGTTAATGATGGTGATAATGACGGCTATGATGATGGTGTTTAAAATAATGATTAAGATCATGATCATGACAATGACTATGAATACGATGAAGAAGGTGTTTACGATGATGATGATGAGAATGATGATACAGAAGATAATGATGGTGATGACGATCATTATTATCGGTGGCAATGGTGATGGCATACTTCGCCAAGTTTCTCCATTGAAAAATGGCCTTTCGCATTTGAACTAAAATCCTGCAGATTTAGCGTTCGTGATTGTTTTGTCTACTATTATAACGTATTCATCACGTATCTAAGCGTAACGCAGTGCCACACAGTATAAAGCTAATTTGATTCCTCGCTACAGGACGTCTGTATCATAACAATATTACCGTCCAACTGGGCTAGACAAACATGTTGTATGTTAGTGCGTGTCTCATTGCGTAGAAGCCAGTTCTGGGCAAAGGGTAACATTGTGATCAATATGCATAAATAGATTAGCTTGAACTTAATCCTCTGTTCAAACGATGCTTAGAAAGCCGAGTGGCGCAGTGGAATCGTGCTGGGCCCATAACCCAGAGGTCCGTGGATCGAAACCACGCTCTGCTAATCATTTTGTCGCTTGTTGATGACACCCCTAGTGGTTAACGCATCGTATGACTGCCTGCTGATAACGATTAGGCATTATCCCGCCCAGAAAAGCATTTGTTTGGTCCTGCATATGAATGTGGTGATCACCAACCACGGATTGTATTAGTAAATGACATCAAACTCTCCTTCCCCAATTCCATATCACCAAACCTGATTGTCCAGTCCAATATCACCCTTTTATTACCCGGGCTAACTTCGGTTTATATAAAACACCCTGCGTCTCTCCAAAACCCAACCCAACTCCTATGATAGCAATGCTATATGTCCATTTGTCTGCGTCTTACGCATGTGAAATGAATATCAAAACAAAGATTTCAGCTATTTCAAGACCATTTAAGATTAAACTAATAGTAAATTCTCTTCGAGATGTCAGCAGTTATTGGAATGTTGTCAGTGCAAATTGACCCTGAGGCACGGATTGTTTCTGTTCTAGTGCATGTGAAAGCAGCTGTACATAGTGAACAATTAACTTTTGCAACATCAGTGTTGGGAGACTCATTTACAGATTTCACAAACTGGGAAAGACTTCCAGATCTGGACAGAGGGGAATGTGTTGCTATCAACCCGAGTGGAATGTGGAAAAGTGCGTTCTGTAATCTGCTAAAAAAACCTTGTGTGCGTGTCGCAGGCTCAAGGTTGGCTTCGCACCAAAATCTTCTTCGATTACAATTTCAATAGTCGACTGACTCGCCGATTCTCAAATCTTCAAACGTCACATTATAATCTATTCCGACACTGGCGACGTCCTTATATATATACTCCATCCATGCACCTTTCAAGAAGCATCTGCAATTATCGCAACCGAACATTCATGATGTGTCCAAAGAGTTTATAGCTTCGCTAACAGAGCTCACTCAAGCATCCGCCCGAGATGTGAAGACGCCACCTATGAGCCGCCACGTGTTGCTTTGTCATAGCGTATCTTAAAACCACTTTGAATTCCGAGCCGTGATTGCCTAGGCCAATCAAATGTCTGTAACAGCCGCCGACCCCTGTGACGTTGGATCGACAGTCCCATGTGCTTTTGTTGATTTCATTGTATCGTCGCCTGATGACGGGAGTGGTTTCATATAATTTCATAATCACCACAGAGCTTACCATAGCTATAAACTCGGTGCTCGAGACCTTCACAAATCCTCGACAAGCCAACTAGTCGGTTATTGGCAAATCTACTCTCACAACTTACAGTGCGGACATAAAGGTCGAGGATAGTAAACTGCGCGGACGCTTTGAGCGGCGAAATGTTTTTGAATGGTCTACCTCAGACCGCAGGGGATAGGCTCTGCGAAACGACATTTTCCCCGCTGTCATCAATCGCTGTAACGTCAGCCCATTATTCCCATGTGCTTTTGTTTATATCACTGTAGCATTACCTACCGATTGCAGTGTGTCACAATTAGGTAAGTGATCACCGCAGCGGCACTTGAAGTGAACCGGATTGGCGTAGCTAAAAACTCTTTGATGTGTCTACATATCGACACACATAACGTAATGACCCGTGCGTGTCATAGCGTGTCAACATTATGATTTACATGGTTTTGTACACTGTGAATCAGGTATTAATCACAATTGTCCATTATGTCTATATCAAAGTACCATTTACTTCAATACCAGATGACCATGTTGTAGCATCAATGTTATTTCAGACAAAAACACCACACTAAGGCAAGCCACGCATCCGGGTTGATTACTGGCGTCATCCTCATCACCGATGGCGTCATATTCATTATCAGTTTTGTCATCTGCAGCTCCCTCATATCATAGACATTATAATTGCGTTTAATCTCCCGATAAATGCACATTAGTCATGGAACGGCGTGTGGCTGCTTGCATTTGTAATAAAAACACAACTTGTATTAGTCATGGAGCTCTAGGCTTCTGACAGATACTTATCGTCGTGTAAAACATGGTTTTATTTTGGGGCTATTTCATTGCTTAAACTCAGTCGAATAAGTGATGTCATTTCCGTGACAACTGTTATACAACGGCGGGGGGATTGGTGGGGGGGGGGGGGGTGGGGTGGCATACACATTAGTACGTCGACCAGTTTACATAATTTGCCATTCATCAGCTGGTGTATAAACTTACCGTCTGGAATGTTAGACTATTTTTTGCAGGTCATTCTGCTACAGCACATGCAAACAACGTCATGTTTACAATGGGATAGCCATAAAGGGAATACACAGACAAATATCGCCACCTCATCGCTCCCTATAGCATCCACGCACCCAAGTCACAGCGGCACTTGTCGCTGAAGCATCCACAAACCCATATCCCAGTGACATAGCTCCCAGTAGCCTCATCCGGACTTGTTTTGCAGCCCCAGCGTTGCCTGCAGCATCCACAACCCGAAAACGTCACTCCATTGTTCTATGACATATGACATGCTACACTAATGAAGTACCCAGTGGCGACGTCTCTGAGCGGCACGCCATGTGGTGGGCAATATAGGACCTTGGAGAGAGTTGTTTTTCACAAATCATCACTGCGCCCTGTAACATCAACAGACAACTGACGTGGTGACGCATCCACTGACTCGTTCCGTCTGTATTACCATATAATAGTGTTATCCAGTGTAGAGCTTGAATAATACAGAACAACTCATATTTATTCGGAACATTCCTTGATGGCAGCCGTGTGCTATACAGTACGCTTATATGGACAGCACAGTTTTGGTGATTTAAATAACATGAATCCCGAAGTATTCGGGATCCGCCGCCAACGATGGTTAGATTATTAACAGGTGTGACTTATATATGGTGTATAATATATATATATATATATATATATATATATATATATATATATATATATATATATATATATATATATATATATATATATATATATCTATATATATATATATATATATATATATATATATCTATATATATATATATATATATATATATATCTCTCTATATATGCCAATATATATATATATATATATATATATATAGTTTCATGACTGTTTTCGTAACGTCACTGATTGGCTCAGCCGGAGTGATCAGCAGGTGTGATAGATCATCAACACCTCTGATTGATTCAGAAAAGACATAATGTGTCAAAACGGAGAAAAGTTGAAGTAAATATAATACATGTATATATAAATATCATAGGATTTTCATTGAATAATGTTGCATTCTCTTCACGTTCACGAACGGACCTGCAGTGGAGATTCTTCTTAACTACCAAAGTTCAGGGGAGCCGCAAGACAAGCGTAACAGTAATCTAACCATCGTTGGATTCGTACACCAGCTCATCGATGACACACACTGTATATTGACGATGTATTGATGTTTGGTCTCCCTTTGTACAGCGAATGTCAAGAATCTTAATAATATCCAATATAGTACAAGCTCTCGTACGATCTGAAGGTGCGTCAGGGCGATGGACAGGGCTGACAAAATGTGACAAAATTATTCGATTGTGTTTATTGCCAACAGGCGTAAATATTACGATAATGCTAAGATACAATTATGCATTTCACAACGATATAACTGCATGAGAAATTCTCCTCTCATGATGCAATTGTTAATGCTATATCATTTGATCTGGTGTTGACTAATACTTATCTGCCTAACGCATGTAATTGCATCCATGGTAAATTAACTGTCCTACAATAATATTTGTGCCTCACCTGACAATAATTCACTTGGCAACACCAGATTGTGACATCGTACCAGTAGTCTCCCACATTATACGATGGGATTCAGGAGTATTTATTACTCCATTATATTCAGAATCATATACCCGCGTCTGTTCAAGCTCACCATACAATTCATTTTCAACAACAACTTCTTCAACATCGGTGTTAGTTTTTTCAGCCATGGACGGCTCAGTTAATACCACATCATGAGCGTGTGGCTGCTGTGTCTCAGCGTTGGTGGCGCTGGTGCTATGAACATTTCCACTCGTGCATTGCGTCTCGTAAATGTTCAAATTATTGTTTGGATTAGTAAACGAATTCCCTGCAATGATATTGTCGTTGTCTGGATCGAATGTTGGATTATGAACCGATCGTATAGGGTCTTTTTTGTTATTACATCTCCTGGAAACGACAGTTATAAATGATAAGTTGCATTTTAGCTATACATGGAAAGCCAATTGTAAAGCACGAGTAGTGTTTATGCATTGGGTCTTCCTACCTGAAGATTAGTGCAATTGTCAATATGATCGCTAGGAGGACGATCAGAGCAAGAGATACTCCAACTGCTAGACCTGAATTGTAACACAACGGGCTATAAAATTGTAACTGTGAAAATGCAAACCACGCGTAATTTCAATTCTGGTGTGCCTAGTGGCTTGTTACTACCAATTATGCTGTTATTGTCAGAGGGTACAGGAACAAGGTCCGGAGTTGTTAACGATGATGGAGATGACGAAACGGATGATGCATATGACGTCAGAGATGAAAAGGATGACGTCAGTGACAAATCAGGATTCGTTGTTGGCCTTAATATGGTTTCGTTGTCTGAAACAAAATCGATCAACATTGATGTTTCAACATCGTCTTTCCATCTTTTATCTAAAATAATGACGTTTCATTCTGATATGATGAGAACTTTTGATATATACCTGATTCACAGACATAGCTTAACTGTAGATCACACGACGCACTTTCCCACTGACCATTCAGGTTGATAGCAACACATTCCCCTCTGTCCAAATCAGGATGACCATTCGCCCAGTTCGTGTAATCTGTAAATCACAATGTTCCCAACTACTGATGCTACATTAATTAATCTTTTCAATACCTACAGTTGCTTCCACATGCACCAGAACATAAACAGTCCATCTCCCATGGGTCAATGCAAACTATGGTAACATTTAAACACCTGATTCGGCGAAAACGATTTTGTTATAATCTAGCATTTGGCTTCATGTTTCATGGTGTTGAAATATCTGCAATGTTTGTTTTGATCAGTGGGTTGGAATTGTGCATAGTTATTACACACAGACAAGGGGACACACTGCATTGATATCATCACCTGGAGTGTCACGAGCAATCCACTTCCAGGAAGTCACTCCTGCCCAGTATGCAATATTTTCTGGCAATGCCAACATTCTGTCAACGCTTGAATTAGGGGTCAGTATCCTAGCCTGTGTGTCGAGGCACATTCTATTGGCTTCAAACCATGTGGTGTCCGTGTATAAATTGTAAATACCTGAAGGAATATATCACAATGGGATACGTTGCTGATTACGGACTTTGACATGACGCAATAGTAACCAATGAGGATGATCTTACCACTTGCATTCATACATGCTGAAGTCAGTACTTGATTGCAGTCGTTTGGCAACAGATAATGTCTTCTTTGGCTTCCCGTCTCTCTCATATAATAGGATGCACATAGCACACTCTGTGAAGTCGGGTTTTGGAAAATAATCCATGGTGGAACATCCCTTGTGCCTGATACAATGTAATTGTAAATGAGTATTACTTGTATCTCTTCTTCAATACTTGCTGGTGTTGTCGTCGCTGTGCATGATATTGAATCATCAGCCTCCAGATGGCCATGGATTACAATACTATAAAAAGAGCAAGTTTTAGTCAGATAGAAAGGTCGGCACGTTACCATTTATGGCGATAACTCTGTAAGAATCATCCGTCACCGACCCACAAACCTCCCTGTCATGCCCGTGACATCCATGTGTGCACTTATTTTCTCCCAGCGAGGTTCTTGTGGGTACATTTGATAGACACATACAATGTCCACTATTGTTGTCACGTTGCTGAAAAATTAAAATATATTCACCAACTTTACCTATTGGAACAACAAATATGCATCATCGATAGTTTTAAACGAATGTCAATTAATATTGGGATATATGAGGGGATGTTCTGCAGAGAAGAAGATTACAAGTATGCTTTGACAAATATTGCAAATGTTCGAATATTTCTGAGGGTAGAAACCACATGATAAGGGCGCGAATTTTCCTCAAACGCGATTGTCCAAGATAGATTGCACATGATGCTGATTATAAAATGAACGGGTCAGTTTATTAACACTGTCAAACAAAAGGAGGAGTAGGGGGCTGGGTAAGCCAATAACTGCTATTAATAATGTAATGGAGGGTGACAGAGTGGCACAACATTATGTAAAATATATAAAGATGAACAAATAATCTGGGAGGTTACATTGAACATCCAGATAAATACAGTATATTGACCTGGAATGCAGAATATTTGTCTAAATGCTGGCTGCAGAACTTGTAGCAATCATTGATCTTGGAATTAGCCTCTTGACGTCTGTTAATCAGCGAGCTTCCTTTGTAACAACCTTGATTGAGCAGCAAGTCACCTGTATTGTGTACTGATTGGAAAGAGGCGCTTCATTACAACACAAATAGCAAAACCTGAGGAAGCTTATGCCCCTCATATTTGTTCACCTATACACACATTTTTGAAGTGAAGGTGATATATCACCAGCTCAGAGTACACTCTAAGTATAGCCCATTTGTCTATTAGAAAACTACATTTTACAGTGTCGATCAAGAGTGACACTATAAATACCGCTAGATACCATGCCATCCTGTAGCAACTAGTCGTGCATCGATCCAGGATGAAGTCCGTGACTCTTCTTCAATGAACTTCTGTACTTCACCATTACTGTCCTTGCTGATGGGCAGGACAAGACGGCCTCTCCCAGCTTGACAAGCATCTTGTGCGTCGCCATGACGCTTTAAATCATTTCCTATAAAAAGGTTTCCATGACAAGTACGCTTATCTGGAAACACAATACATAAACACACCAGTGACTTAAACGAAATTATGCCAATCTTATCAAATGGCTATCGCCAGAATGTAGGAGTTTTTACGGCGTGTCGGACAGATATTGTCTTCACCTTCGTCACGTGACTAGGTTCTGCTACCGCGAAACGAGTCTCAAAAAGTTATAGCAATCTTGTCATAGATCAGCGATTACACAATATGTCGTTAATGATGTGATACTAAGTCGATCATTAATGGATGTGATTTCGTCGAATGCTAGTCATGTATTGCTATAAACAAATCTTCATTGGATGTGGCAAATCCCTTGGTTTCAGTTTCGATCTCCGTTGTCAAAGGAAGTGATAAAGTATATGCGGATTGTGCCGCTTTTAAGCTGCGTCACGATATTCAGTAATTATAACGCTTTACATGAAATCATGCATGTTCAGGACAAAGAAACATTCCAGATCTACCGAGGCTTAAACTCACCTATAATGATAGCAGTCAGCACAATACAACACATGAACGAATAATCCAGTGGACTCATGATCATAATCTGAGAAATATTCCAGTATCACAGAAGTGCTCTCTCAGTTTAGGGTCACCTTTATGGCCAGCATTGAAACACTTTCTCTCCTTTAGAAACAGTAACACGCACCTTACATATCGCCGTCACTATTCAAATTCACCTAACTACCCAACGCTCACCTTTTACATGCGACATAAGGGCCAGCACAGGGACAGATAAACCAACATTTTTAAAGGCCATTACAATTTCGTATGTCTTTAAATCACTCAAACACGGGACAGTATTTGCTGATACCTGACGTGTATTACAGAGCAGGGGTATTTGGTCGAGAGATTTGGGTCGTTGAAAACCAAATAGGTGATTACTGAAGCGTGAAGATGTTTTCTTTTGGGGTTGAGCGTGTGTTAGGGAAGGTGGTGAGGGGCGTGTCGGGACAGGATGTTGTGCGTCAGACGAGGACGGGTGTAGAGGGACATGAATGGCGAATATTGAAGTAAAAGGGGATATGAGTGGATGAATGTTTTGTGGAATCAGGAGGTAGATGGGGGACAAAGAGGCAATGTGGTGGGGATTATGGGCGTGTACGTTTGGTGATAGGCAAGTATAGGATAGTGGGGTCGGGGACTTACTGTGTAATTCTGCCAACTGTTGAATTATGTTTGGGATCAATTCATTTGCATGCGATATTAGACGTATGCTTTGTTCAACGGATTTACAACTCAGCTTTTTTAATGACGTCATCCGATACTTTCATCCCCTATTTTTAAGTTTCAATGCAGTCCTAGGACGGTATGCACTTCGCAGAAATAATCATTAACGGAACGTTGTATCCTTCAACAGACTTCCGTTATACAGGATATCCGCATCCGTCGCGTTGGGAGGAAGTTGGACACAACAGCAGAGGGATATTTAGCGCAGTAACTGAAAGGTGTAGTCACGTGCATCAAGGCATGGCGGATACGATACAGTGGAAGTGGCGTAGTTGGAGAAAAGGCTTCTTGAAAAGCACAACGAAATTAAACACATGCAAACAAGTCTTAGAACACACCTTCGCTCTTGCAGCCAAGATTAACTTTTACATATTACAGCATTTAGTTACCAGGGTATTTTAACATTCAAGAATATGTTGACTAGATGGCCACCTTGATGTTGTGCCGCGGATTGTGGCATTCAATGTAACATACTGCGTTTCTGAGAGTGTTCTTTGGTTCTGTCTTATGAGGGGAACTTTCCATCTATACCGTTATTATGACAAATCGCAGTGTACTTAATGACCTAAAACGAACTGTATGATCAGCTCTTTTCTTGTATCATCAAGTGTATAGAAGTACAAATAATATTGTAATACGCTTACACATTAAGCGTACTCGTAGTATGACGGAGGTGTAACCAATACAGCAAGAGCCATGTCTTTGTATGGGGGGGGGGGGCAATTGGCGGGGTTTTATAGCCAAAATGGAAAAAAAACGAGTGTGTGTATAACGAATATACAGTTAGTCTATCGGCACATGGGACTGAGGTCCATAATATTGAACAGGATACTGGTCTATCATCTACGACTTACAAATGTTCCTGAGCGCAAGAAATTGAATGAAAGATTAGATTGCTTATTTACCTTTAATAAAAGCTACACGCATGTAACACTATCTTGCCACTTGACGCTGGGCTTGAGGTTGAATGTGCGTTCGCATGAACACTGAACGGCACCGATAAAAAATGCTAAAACGGCTGTAGAGAATGTTATATTTTTGTAAGGACTATTCACTACATCTGTTTGGCCATGACTGTAATCAATTTGTGATTGATCCATAAAAACCTGATGGTGGCACTTTCACCTTTTCCGTCGTCTCGCCTCTAAATCAAACACGCAGTTTACCTCGTGACATTAGCCGTCCTCTCTAATCAGACAAGGTACTGCCTCGCGGTCAGATAGAGTGAGGAAAGTATTATGGGGCGCTAGCCTTCTTTTTTATTTTTGGCATTCATCTACTAGTAGGGTTGGTGTGCGCAAAGAAAATTGTGAATATAAAGCATTCACACAGCTCATTAGAATGATATATCGACAGGCATGCATAATCTTGGTGCTCACGCGGGAAAAAGTAAAGTTGAAGTTATTCTGCATTAAAACCCAGCATATATTTTCTGCAAAACTTTTTGGGTCATAGGTCATAGCTGTAATTTTGGTTTTATTAAGAAACATGTGGGGTTTGAAAAGGATTTTGGGTGGTGGACTGGGGGAGGGTGCGAGTTTAGCAGGCAAGTGGAGTGGGGTTGGGTTTATTGTTAGTTTGATATTGGCTATGTGATGATGATTTTAATTGTGATTAACTGTCTGATGATTCTTTATCTGTGTAAGATACCTCGAAGCACTTCAGTATTGAGCCTTAGAGTTGCGATAACAGCCAGCGAGGGTATTTTCACCATCACCGGATACAGTCGTCCTGAACCAGGTCACCACTTCCGCTGGATTGCCTTTTTGAAAACCATGTAACTCACATATGTCTACAAATTGAAGTTATATAACCTGACGTTTTGTAGCACAAATTTCTGTAGGAATGTCGTCTGTAAAACGGATAGGTGCTAGCTGTTTGGACATTATTTTCTCATGAAATACCATCGAAGGACAGGAGCCTGATTGTCATTCTTATATTCTTAGCTAACTTTGATTTTGACCATAATGCTCGCGTTTTCATGAACTTGGTGAAATTGATGCTGATTGAATCGATCTATCTAAAAATTGAGGCGCTGAAATCAAAGATGGAGATTCTAAGACACAAATGGAATAGTGGACATAACTCTGCTATCCTGTGTGCTTAAATGGACCAAAGCTAGACGGATTATTTCCTCTGGCTAGGTTCAATAATGTTGTGGCTGATGCTACGTTGAACAGCTATTTAGTTTACATGAGGTGCATGAGACTGGTCTTAGGCACCAATCAGACACATCCTCTTGTGATATCCCATATCTATATTAGGGCCAGCCAACCTGGTAACAACATATGGCAACGGTTGTTTGACCAATAAAACTAGGCACATTCTATTGTGTGGTAATGTTTATGAAATTTCATTTACCACAGCGATTTCTTTTTTTTTTATACCCTGAATTGGCAAATAGTGTCAATATGGATGTTCATTGAATCACATTACGCTGGCAGAGTTTTCTAATGGCATTTAAGTAAGCATTAAGACTCCATGGTTTATTAAACAGTGCATCTAAATTATATACTATGCATGCCTCATTCATAACCCACACAAAAATAACCTTGATCAGGAAGAATAAGGAAGAATATTTAGCGAATCAATAAGTCCAGTTTACCACTGATCCGTCAAAACATAGGGATAACCACACTATTAGTCATGCGATTGCTCTCCAGTACTTATTATCATAATATTTACCATCGCCTCTGTCAACAATATTAAGAAATTTGCATTGAGTTCATGAGCAGCTCTGTTCAAGGCGGTGATAGCATCGCTTTACAGCATGCGCCGGGATGCAGCCAACACTTCCCCCCAGACCAGCCTGGTGTGACCCGTGTCCAGCCAGATCCTTTATTCTGGAGGAGATAGGTGACAGATGCACGGTACAAGTTGTTGTCGGGCTTGCCACCTCGGGTTATGCCGCCGAACAACAGAACGTCATCATCAGTAACGGCCATGACACAGCCAATAATAGGTGAGCTGTACATGGAGCACGTGGTCAACTTGGTAGCATCTCCTTGGAGCAGACTCTCAATAGGTATGACATAGGTGTCTTGAGAACAAATCATGATGACGGTGTTCTGAGCCAGAGCTACTCCATGCACGCTGGCATGATAAGAGCTTGGCAGCATGACAAACCTGGTATCGCAGCGTGATGGGCTGAACACCTGTAACAGGTGATCCGCATTTCCTTGGTACACACCGTAAACAATGATATACCCCTGGTGACTGCAGCAACAAGCTACACGACACTTCTTTCCATACAGTTTTCCCCTCACATGCCATGCTCTTCTTTCTGTGTTGTGCCACTCGACATTACTTACCAGTGTATTGTCCCCTGATCGTTGATGCCCAGCAAACACATACATCAGCCCTTCACATACAGCCATACAGTGTCCCAGGCGACTGTCATTAAGCACACCACACTCACGCCAAAGAGAACGCATCGTATCATACGACCAACACTTATTCCGTCCATCTCCCATCCCACTCACGGTCAGAGCGGACCCCGAAACACAGCAGGCTATACGACCATCTGATGGGACGGCTGGTGGTAGCTTTGTCAGCTCACTGGCATCATTCGGCTGGGACAAGTCGGTGATTGTGACCTCATTTGTGGCATTACTGTAATCATTACCCATTAAAGTATGATATCCCATTGTGATAAGATATGGACGCTTATTGCCGCTGTCTGTACTTTCTTGAGCTTTCTGCGCTGCACACACCCATTCCTTTATCGTTGATATAGCCTCAATTAGTAAAGCCTGACATTCAGGCTGACCCTGTAAGGCTACATGGGAGACAAATGGCTCTATCATCCAGTGTTCCATCTGCAGCAAAGGTAATGCCCTGAGGAGATCCAGAAAGTTCTGCTGCCTTGTGCTGAGATCATGATGCACCCAGGCTATCGTTGCAGCGAGAAGTTGCTGTGGCCTGGTCGAGAGCAGTTTTTCATCATTGATTAATTCCCTGACACATTCCACGCAGAGGTTATGGAAGGTTCTGTGACTTGTTAGCTTGACGAAGTTAGCTCTTGCAAGAGGTTGAGCTTTCTTCACCAATGCTTCATCTCCGATGGCGCGTCCCACGCACATCATAGACAGACAATTGCTGGGATCAGCTACTGTATCTCTGAACTCCACTGATCTACATACGCGATGAAGCTGGTGGATGTTGAGCTGTTCTGACAGTTTGGTTATTTCTTGGATATCAGGGTGAACTTCTATTTTCCCAGAGTACATGAACTCCAAACAAGACAGCAGGACACGTGGGTCAGCGTCGACGGTTAGTGACGAGATTGACTTGCCCTTGAATTGGAAAGGATCGAGTTGACGCTCGAAATAGCCCGATTGACTTGCCAGCAGTATTTTATGGGCTGGGAAACATTCTCCTCTGCACATGATATCAATATCCGCATGGACTTTATTGTTCCAAAATTTGTAGAAGCCATGTCGTAACGTTTTATCAAGATCGCAACTCAAGATGATTGACCCTAACTTGGGTTCCGCTGGGTCTTCCGGTATTCCACCAGACGCCATAGATTAGGATTAAACCGCTTTCTGACAGTTAGCGTCTATTTCTACCTAAAGGTTAACAGAATCTGTAACAATAACGATGCATCATAGAATCATCATCAAAAATGGAATGTGATGGATTATCACCTGACACTCAATATGTTAGAATTCATAGGAAAACACACGGAATCATCAACCTATCTATTTATGAAAATAAATACACCTGTATTCACTTATCACACGCACCGATAGACATAAATGCGACCTATCTGTTTAATCCTTCGAGGAACACAACCAAATAGTCTGCTTAAATTTTGAAAACATTTATTTATTATGGCAAGAAATCTCTGAAGGAAGTCGATGTTCAGTATAATTTGATGAAAGAAATTGATTATGATTGAAGATACAAGGATGTAGTAACTGATCAATAAGACTTGATCTAGTGTCCTTTACTCCCTGAAGAAATTCCATGGATATTGATAAGATATAATGATAAAAAAATGTCATAAAAGTGTTATGTGAATGATGAAATATATAAACCTCACGTTATTAACATGTTTAACGAAGTGATGTACTCCCTAAAGAAACTGCATTTGAGTTCATGTTACATCATAATGACAAAGGATATTGATAGCAGAGTATGATACCTACAAAAACATAAAAACAATATTTGCATAATCAGAAATACACACAGAAAGCTGATTATTAGAACAATAAAGTGTATGGAGTATATTTAATAATGATTAAGACCACAGAACATCAAAAAATCAGGAACTTCAATGCATAAGCTGATAAATAATATTGATGACAGATCACGATGGAAACGTGTTCGCAAAATATTATGTGAATGATTAGATATACATGCAGATAACTGAAACTGTACTTTCTGTCAAAATGCTCGGTAGTATAATTCATGGTGATAAATAAAGCAGATATTAAATTGAAGTAATATCTAAATGAAAAGATGAAATAACCTACTATTCAATCATAATAACTACAGTTTTAAGATATGATTTCAAATTATATATGATGGAGAGATAAAAATATTCATAATATATATTTATGAACAATACTACAATGCACTATAAATTCAACATACCATAACATCATGGTACAATTGGGCTGATACCACTATGTTTCGACCTTATGCACTTGGGAAAAATGGGAGTTTGATGTCCACATACATATTACAAAAAATGCAATTAGAATGAGCTACACAATGATGTGGATTATGTTACAAACAACGGAGTTAGATGACCTTGACCTTAACTTCTGGTCAAAGTGGTAACAAAACAATTCTATTCTGTGGACTATTGACGCTTGAAAGCAAAACAATTGGAAATTGCAACCTGCATCGCGTATCCCGCCAATAAAAAAATACAAGCAACCAACGAACAGACTATATATATATATATATATATATATATATATATATATATATATATATATATATATATATATATATATATATATATATATATATATATATATATATATATATATATATATATGATTATATATATATATATATATATATATATATATATATATATATATATATATATATATATATATATCTATCTATATATATATATATATATCTATATATATATATATATATATATATATATGGTGTAAATAGAGTCTGGATTATGCGCAACATTGTTGCCGACATTCCAAAAAATCTGTCTCGAAATCTCAACCTTAATTACGAGCTGAATCGTTGCTAAAAATTAATTAGTATACAATTATTAAGAATCTTACCAGCATTAAAGAAACAGTTTACAATCTTATTTCTTATCAAATTCATTAAAACAATTATGCTAACCGTGGCTATGATAGATTGACAATGATTTAGGGAACTCAAGGGTTCTGTGCATTATCCTGATATCCTAATCAAAAAAACAATTTCGAAAATATTTCAAAAATTGAGACCTGTATCACGCGCAAAAAAAACCATGCTTACATAGCCCCAAAGAACTGCGATCCAAAGAAAAGGTTAACGTAACGTACATACATACATACATACAACATACATACAACATATACACATACATACATACATACATACATACATACATACATACATACATACATACATACATACATACATACATACATACATACATACATACATACATACATACATACATACATACATATACATACATACATACATACATACATACAATACATACATACATACATACATACATACATACATACATACATACATACATACATACATACATACATACATACATACATACATACATACATACATACATACATACATACATACATATACATACATACATACATACATACATACATACATACATACATACATACATACATACATACATACATACATACATACATACATACATACATACATACATACATACATACATACATACATACATACATACATACATACATACATACATACATACATACATACATACATACATACATACATACATACATACATACATACATACATACATACATACATACATACATACAAACATACAAACATACATACATAATAACTGGATGATAATGATGCCTGTCAAGGAGGGCAATACTTAATTTAAGCGACACACCCTTTAAGACGAGTATTCAAAGGAAAAATCCGTCTTGGTGATATTGTGCGGTCATGGTTGACGTATGAAGGCGGTTGATGGTTTTGTTGGTGGATTGTCTACGTGGGGTAATGGTGGTTGTCGATGTTTGGACGGCGGTTGATGAGTGGCAGTGGTCGATGTGGGGTGGTGGTTGATGTGAGATGGTATTCGATATCGGGTGATAGTCGACGTGGGGTGGTGGTTGATGTTTGCACTGCGATCGATGTGGGGTGGTGGTCGATGGTGGCAGTGACCGATATGGAATGGTGGTCGATATGGGGTGATGGTCGATATGGTATGGTGGTCAATGTGGGGTGATAGTCGATGTGGTATGTATGTCGATTCGGGGTGGTGGTCAATGGGTGGTGGTGGTGGTGGATGTTTGGACGGCGGTTGATGTGTGGTGGTGGTCGATGTGGCGAAATTGGCTATGTGGGGTGGTTGTCGGTTCATGTGGTTGTAGATACTAGCCGCGCAATACCAACAAATTGAAATAGTTCTGCAAATATGTGAGAATTTCATCGATATATTCTGTTATAAGCAGGCCAGCAGTTCATGCTAGTAATAACATAAAGTAATGTGTGGATCGCTTGAGTAAATCACGCTCTAGTATATAAAAACGAGAAACGCAAATGTTCACATACCTGGATGGAATGAAACAACTTTTGTTCTGCTCTGTTTTTCTGAACCAGAATATCAACCGAGGAGAAAGTATGAGTCAAAAGATTAAGTGTTCAAGAAGGACCGGTAAAGCGACCCGGTTTAATATGGTTACCTTCGTACCTGAACGCCGATACCAAGCCTATACATGTGCACCCTAAGCCTTTTAATGCGACGCTTGGCTGAACTCGGATGCAATTTTTCCTCTGACGCCTCCGCGCTGAATTCTTTCAATATCTCATATCCGCGCTGCATAGACGAAGAGCCGCCAGCGAAATTTCTATGGTTCCTATGTCAAAATGGCAAGTTAACTCGTTTAAAACTTACAAAATCCCTCCAATTGGTGACAAAATGATAGATTATATCACAAAATGACAAGAGAAATGTTTGTATTACTACAGTATTGTATTATTGTTAGGTTTCATCACGAAAATGCGGCACGTCGAGAAACTGTTCAAAACCTCAACGTTTTATGAATGCGTGGCGTAATGACAGTGATTTTGTTTTCCATGTGAGAGGCCGGTGTTCGACACCATGATGGGTCCCTGAATCGTTCGCAGGTCGGACGAGTGTAATGTTGTCGTCTTCATGCTGGTTATAAAACCAAGCGGATGTCCGGCTCATGCTAAGACACGGCTCTAGAAGTTTGGGTTATGCTCACTGTTTAGTTCATCAGCGTGTTTTCTGCATTTCTATTGACTTGATCATTCAATAGCTGATGGTATAATGGTCACAAAGTACATTTATCATTACCCCGTACAAAACTGAACCATTGAACATCTTATTAAAGACAGTCCGTTATGATGCTTATAGTCCCACCGGGTTCAACTGATAGCCACGTTTGTAGTACTTAGGCAGCAATGGCGATACTGAATGCGCTTTTAATTGGAGAGAACCTCTTTCGTGAGAAGGTAGTGGCGGCATTGCACAACTGCATCTTGTTCGATGAATGTCCAATGAATGCGGGCCACAATATCATGGGACAGATTTAGTTATCTTGTAAAACCTGGCGAAAGCTTTACAATGGCAATCAATACCGTGGAAACGACTTTTTCTGCATACTTTAACCGAGAGCAAACTTTAATTATTTACATGCTGTAAAAAAATATGCGTCGTTTTCCAAGCGCCGTGAGTTTGAAAACATTTTGAAAGTGATATTTATTAAATATTTGTCGCTTATAAAATTTAAAATATCCATTCGATATTCATAAAATGTCATCAACTGTCTTCATCGTGTAATGTCGAAGGTTGATGTTCTGAACTGGAACACGTTAAATTTATAGCGAAATTAAAATAAGAATTAAACGCGTCGCATCTCCATCGTGAATGGTCGTTTCGTTTCAATTCAAGGGTCGCCCATCTTATTATGAACAAACAGCTGATTACATATTGTTGGAAATTCTTAATTTTCCCTTTCACTTGCCTCAAAAGAATTGTGTTGGCTCGAAAATTTAAATTGATTAAATAGAGCTATGATATTGTCCGTGCCCATGGTAGAGATGGTCATCATAACGGTTACGCCACAGCCGCAGCTCAATAATATCAAGCCAGGGTAAAATTTGACATCTAATTTGATGTTAGTGATGGTGATAATGATGACAATGATGATGGTGATTGAAATCATGATTATGATCGTAACAATGACTATAAAAAGATGTAGATTATGTTAATAATGATGATGATGATGATGTTGATGACAGTGAGGATGATGCTTATGCTGATGATGATGATGACAGTGACATCTTGCAGATTTAGCGTTCGTTATTGTTTTGTCTACTAATGTTACGTGTTCATCACGTATGTAAGCGTTACGCAATGCTACGCAGTATATGCGAAGTTCATCCCTCGCTGTGCTGATCTCCCCCAACCTTTTAAACACACACACACACACACACACACACACACACACACACACACACACACACACACACACACACACACACACACACACACACACACCACACACACACACACACACACACACACACACACACACACACACACACACACACACACACACACACACACACACACATCACACACACACACACCCTTCGGCAGATGTAAACGCGCATTTACTATGCAGGTTATTATGCTCCAAGCATACCAAACGAAACACGGCATCATTATTGCTGTTGATTTAAGCAGCCACGTGTCAGTCATCCAGACAAACACAAACTCCACATGACGTCTGTATCAAAGCAACTTCACCGTCCAACTGGACTAGACAAACATGTTGACCCTGACGCACCAATTGTTTCTGTTCAAGTGTATGTGATAGGAGCTGTACATAGTGAACAATTAAACTTTGCACCATCAGTGTTGGCAGACTCATTTACAGATTTCACAAAGTGGGAAAGTGGACTTCTAGATCTGGACTGAGGGCAATGTGTTGCCATAAAGCCGAGTGGAATGTGGAAAAGTGCGTTCTGTAATCTGCTAAGAAAACCTTGTCTGTGTGTAACGGGTTCCAGGTTGGCTTCGCACCAAAATATTCTTTATTACGAAATGTTCGATTACAATTTCAATAGTCGACTGACTCCCCGATTCTCAAGTTTTCAACTGTCACATTTTGATACATTCCCCACATTGGCGACGTTTCTATATATACTCCATCCATAAAACTTCATGAAGCATCTACAATTATCGCATCCGCTTTGTGTCTAAAGAGTTTATAGCTTCGCTAAGAGTGCTTATTCAAGCATCCGTCCGAGAAAACATCTGAAGACGCCACATATGAGCCGCCGCGTGTTATCACATGGTACCCTACCTTCAGCCAGTCAGAGCTCGAGAAAAAGCTATTTTGCCCATATCACCTCAAACGCACAATTTGCCATGCGAGAACTGCAATCGTGTCGATATATCAGAGAAACAACTTCACTTGAGATGGTCCCTCACAGAGCAGCGCTGCTCTAGCATAGCAACACAACGTAGGTTCTTAAAGAGACTGTTCAGCCCCATATAAGGCAATCAGGGTTCATTTCATTATTACATTATTACGTTTAACGCAGATGTAAGTAATGCCATCTTCTATGTTTACATGATGCTAAATTATGTTGAAAAGTTTTTAACATTATTGTTTGACTGGAAATATTCATGATCTACTGTGGAAATCCGACTCTTCAGTTATGTTGTTCCTTCGATAACGGTGCCTCCCTAAAACCATGAACCACACGAATGTTAGCTGTAAATCATAACGGGCTCTGAATTTACCTCACTATCGATATGTACACTTCCGCTTTGGTTACATAATGTAGATTCCATCAAATCTTCACTCATTCAAGTTGTTGACATCTTTGCGCACACATTAGACCGACAAGCAAGAGAAGTAATGTCCGACAACATAAATGGCGACAGTCATAGTAAGGATCTATTTTCTGAGACCACAGCGCCACGTAGCGACTACAAGTCTGACAACTTAAAACTTTTGGCTTCCAAGGTGCGGTTGCCAAGCAGCTTCCTAGGCAACCTCGTTTCAAATATGGGGCTGAACAGTCTCTTTAATATCACGTACACTTAAAACGAAGTCTTAAAACGAAGGTTTTCTCAAGAGTCATTTGCTTGCCAGCCGCTTATCTGGTTGCGTAGCGTTCATCGGGAAGTCACGGTACTATCCCATCTCTCCGGAATCATGTTGAGACGCGAAATTGTAACACCTGCCGAGCCGTGTCTACTGCGCTACAGTGATTGCTAACATTAAACAACGGCGATGTCGGCGGAGCTCTGATTGCTGCAGTTGGAAAGGTTCTGCAAGTCTCACACAACAAACTGTCAAAGCATATTCTAATCAAATAAACAAACAAGTACAGCGCGGGTATGAAGGATGGGGTGTGTGTGTGTGTGTGTGTGGTGTGGGGGGGGGGGGGGGGGTTATACACGTTAGTACGTTGACCAGTTTACATTAATTCGCTATCGGCTGGCTCCCAAATTGACCGAATGAAATGTTTGGCTATATTTTGCACGCCATTTCTGCAATTCATACCAACAAGTCATGTTTAGGATGGGATAGCCGTAAGGGGAATACACAGACAAATATCGCCACCTCATCGGTCCCTGTAGCATCCACGTACCCAATGCACAATGATCTCTGCAGCATCCACAAATCCATATCCCAGTGACATAGCTCCCAGTAACCTCGTCTGGACTTGTTTCGCATCCCCAGCGTTGCTCCCTGTAGCATCCACAAGTCGAAACCGTCACTCCTTTGTTCTATGACATATGACACGCTACACTAATGAAGTACCCAGTGGCGACGTCTCTGAGCGGCACGCCATGTGGTGGGCAATATAGGATATTAAAGAGAGTTGTTTTTCCACTAATTTCACTTGGCCCTGTAACATCAACAGCGCCTGACGGGGTAACGCATCCACTGACTCATTCCGTCTGTATTACCATGTAATCCTGTTTAGAACAATACATAGCAACTCATATTTGTTTGGAATATTCCTTAACAGCCTATGCGTGCAATACAGTTCGTTTGTATGGACAGCACAAGAGTTTTGCTGATTTAAATCACATGAATTCTGCAGTTATCGGGATCCGCCAGCGATGGTCTGGTTACTGACAGTTGTGACTTTCCCTCACATATACTGGCATTGTGTACAACATCCGACACGTTCGAATGCATTACCAATAAATGCCATGCGATCTTTTGCCAACTTGTGAAAAAGCAATATCCTGTCTATACAGTAATTTCGCTCTGGAAAACATGCTCCATTTAACCGCAAACCTCTGCGAAGCTGTTCAATCCGAATGGTACTCGCCATACTTTTGTGGGATTAATAAAACAACACTGAAATGTTCATTGCAGTAGTACGAAATGCCAATGCTTTATTGTGTTTTATTGGTCGAATCACCACAATGAAAAGCTTCATAGGATTGCTGTGGTGAATGGTTGTGGTCCTAAGGACCACACGTTGTAGTACAATCGGAGAAGCCATTCAAATGTAAGATTTAGTAATGCAGGAATGATCAACCCTCCTTAACTCGATCCACAAATAGCAATAACCGGAAATGATCAATTGTAGATCAATTTAACAAACACCAACCCTTCCAGCACAACATCACAGAGTTGACTGCCTGGAGGTTCGTTTGGGTTAGGTGGCGGGATGAACAGAGTGATTATATTTTCGTTGCATATCTGGACACAGGAAATATTGCCAGGCCTGTTTGCAGAGTCTAGGCAAGTCATTTAGTCTGACGTACCTTATGTATAACGGGATCATGCCTTCCCACCTGGACAGAATAAAGCAGTGATAGTAAACAGCGGATCGGAAACATCACTTCACTGCAGGATTAATCGATACAAACACCTCTTTCATGAAAATAGTGATTGAAGCTTTCAGGTAGGTCACGTTCGGATCCCAGAACAAACATCTCACGGTTATGCTGAAGTTTCTCAATGGATTCCTTTCATTTCATGTGCTATAACAAATGCAGTATTATCATAACGCTACCTTGTAATGCTGTGGTTTGTGTGCGTGTCTATCGTCTGTTTCCCAACCTTTCAGTATTTGTCCTGAAAACTGTAACTGTTACTGATCTATTCTGTGCATTGAACTGGCTCGACCCAAGTCGGCTTGATTTCGACAAGCTTTATCGCAAAGAGTCATACTGTTCAGCATAACTTGATGCTGCTTTGCATATTCACAAAGTTTTCGTCGACAGATTTACTGTTGATACTTGCTGTTGTGTAAACTTTCTTTCCGAATATCTCGATGGTTTAGTGTTTCGCCAAACCGCCTCCTTTTAATTGTAAGTTTTAAATCCCACAAATATCGTTTAGACAGAAATTTGCATCCACAATTGTATTATGACTGCTTTCATAACGTCACTGATTGACTCAACTGGGGTGATCAGGAGGTGTGATAGATCATCAACAACTCGGACTGATTCAGAGAAAACGTAATGTGTCAAAATGACGATAAATTGAAGAAAATATATAACATGTATATAACAATATCATATGATTTTCTTAGAATAAATTTGCTCTCTCGTCACGTTCACGTACGGACTTGCAGTGGTTTTGTACCATAGGTCATGGGAGCTGCAAGACAAGCGAAACAGTAATCTAACCATCATTGGATTCGTGCATAAGCTAATCGATGATATACACTGCATATTTATAGCTGTATTATTGCGTTTAGTCTCCCTTGATACATCGAATGTCACGACTCTTAGTAATATCCAATTTAGTACAAGTATTTGTACGATCCGAATGTGCGTCCGGACAATGGGCAGAGCTGACATTATTCGACTGTGTTTATTGCCAACATAAGCATTAATATTACAGTAAAGCTTAGATACAATATTGCATTACACAACGATATAACTGCATGAGACATTTTTTTTCCTCTCATGATTCATTTGCTAATGCTATATTATTTGAGCGTGTGGCTGCTGTCCCTCCGCGTTGGTTGCGCTGGTTCTATGAACATTTCCAGTCGTGCATTGCGTCTCGTAAATGTTCAAAATATTGTTTGATTAGTAAACGAATTCCCTGCAATGATTTTGTCGTTGTCCGGATCGAATGTTGGATTATGAACCGATCTTTTTTGGTGTTACATCTCCTGAAACGACAGTAATAAATGCTAATTGTTTAGCATTTTAGCTATATGTGGAAAGCCAACTGTAAATTACGAGTAATGTTTATGCATTAGGTCCTCAAACTAGTACAGTTTTAAATATGATAGCTTTGAGGAAGATCAGAGCAAGAGGTACACCAATTGCTAGACCTGTATTGTAACGCAACGAGTTATTCAATAGTTACCATGTAAATGCAAACCATGCCTAATATCAATACTGATGTTCCTAGTAACTTGTTACCACCAATGATGCTGTTATTGTCTTTAGGATTTATTTGGGATGATGGAGATGATGAAACAGACAATCTAGATGACGTCACATATGAAATGGTTCACGTCAGAGGCATATCAGGATTCGTGGTTTGTCTGAATATAGTTTTTTTGTCTGACTCAGAATATATCCACACTTGTGTGTCAACAGCGTCTCCCCATCCCTATGAAAGATACATAAAGATTAATAGTGAGGGAGAGTGGGAGAGAGAGAGAGAGAGTGGAACAATTGCAAAACATTGCATGCATGACAGAGGCAATATAACTGTAGTCTTTGTGCCATGTACATTTTTCACGCGACTGTGGCACCACCTTATTCTGATACCTGCAAAGCTTTGCAGGTTGCCCCACTAAAATCCACAGATTTGCCAATTTCTCACAATTGTCGTGTTTCAGAAATTGATAACAACTATGCTTTAAGACCTTTTTAATGATCACTTGGAATTCCTGGTAAAAAAACTGGTGTATTAGCCCCGGATTAAGGAAGTAAATGGGCAACAATATGAGAAGGGGTCGTTACAACAGAACCGGAACAGAAAGCCACTTCCAACAACTGCCTACCATAATAACCAATTAAGGTTCACGCCCACTGCTTTGTGTCCATTATCTATTGGTTGTTTCACAGCTAATGAGTGGACAATGTTGCCTCCACAATGACAGTGAGAGATCGCTCTTCTGTTTGTGCGTTCGAGAGTGGTGGTTCATTGTTATTACTATGTGAAGTAAAGACAACAGTAACCAAACAGGTGTAGTGTTATACATCTGTTATCATAGCGTTTCGAATTGGACAGCCATCGAATGTAATATAGTTAAAGCTGTAGATCACCAGCAGTTTTATTCATTAATTAATACAAGCAATCAATATAAAAACATCAAATATTACGGTAGGGGCACGCCAATGCGTTCATGCTGAGGATTCGGAAACGGCCATGCTAAGTAGCGAGCACAGGTATGATAAGACGACCTACAAAGACTTTTGGAATAGCTTGGCAGAAATCTACACTCGCCATTTAGTATGTATAATAATTTACCACATCCCATATTTTGTTCTTGGATGTACTTGGTCGCATTAAGTATAACCAACAGAACCAGAAACGATATGACGACTTGCAAAGCATTTTGGCATTGCTAGCAGGAGACCCGTAAACGCTACTTAGCATCGCAGGTTTCGGAATCGGGGGGTTTGTGTTAATCCATAAGTAAAATTCGTACCTGCTTGATGCATTCTGTCCCTCGCTGATTACAATGCTTACCACGTTGAAGCGCTTTGCCCACGGATAGACATTTGTGCAATTAGCGATCTCTATGTTTGGTGGTCACATAGCAAAATCAAGTGCACTAAGAAACTCTAGCAGTTATATGAGTTATAACAAAAATCTTGCAGCCGGATTGCTGTGAGAGATATTGAATGGTTAGAGTTGGTAAACGGGCTTGTTTATTTGAAGCCAGGTGCATATGATAAATGGTTTTAATGATATACATCGCACAAAGCCAAAATGGGAGGGAAATCAACCACCACGACATGAAAAGGTTGTACGTTTGAATAAACAACAACAAGATAGAAAAACTGTTGAGGGTGGGATAGGGAAATAAAAATTATGTATGCAGGATGTGGACGGATTAACATGAATCGACATAGAAGATAATTTCAAAAGTCATGTAACATCCATGCGCACTGTAAGTCGTTGGCCAACAGATCACTTAAACATAATAGAAGTATAGAGTGAAAAAAAGCCAAACATTATGACATTTACAATCGCTATGACTCCCAACTTTATAAAAGGACATATATATGAAACCTGCGTAGCAAGCGCGACGAACGTCAACGCATGAACACCACCATAAAAGCGATTGAACTATGTGCATATTGAATTTGCATATTTTGTCTTCAATAAAAACAGAATCTTACTGATCGAAGTCTAAAAGGGGCAGGTAAAGTTGAATGCATGACGGTTTCTCGACACACACACACATCGGTCAAAGATGGAAGCTTACCGATGATGCAGTATCCTTATTAAGGAATTACATTTATGCAATTATTGCAATAGATTGCTAATGTTCTGCATAAAAGCTACGCATTTTAACAAAACCATCAAAAAATTGCTTCATCCTTTATTCAAAAGTTTTGGTTTGATAACTAGCTTTAACTTCTTTGCTGTCTGTGAAATGAATTGCAGTTTTAAATAACTCATATCAGTCGCGTGTGATCAGCTGTATAATTATCACGACAACTATTCACAGATAGTGCATCGTCCTAGACGCTTCGTCGATATGTTTGCTTGTATAGAATAATATTCGCGTATGTGTTGTAATACTCGTCTTTAACACAAACCTTGCCAGTGGCTGAATATAACCAATACGAAGAAGGATAACATCGTATATTTTCCGTGCACTTTCTCTGAGCACGTGTCAGATTCGTGAGGAACGCTTATGTTAGGACAGTACGTTTTATTCACAAATGTGAGGACCAGGAAGTTTAATGCATCGTCAGGTTTTATCATTTCGGAGAGTTCTTATTGAAGAGATATTAAAATGATTCTCATAGAAGAGTCTTTCCGAACATTTTATATTTTTTAACTATGCCATGCCCAACTCATACGAGCTCTCATTCCACCTCACATAAGCTTTTAAAAATTGACTGAATCTATAATTTAGTTTCTTGTGCATAGGCAAACCCTTAGGTCGTATATGAGAGACCAGTTGCCCTTTTATTATTCTGAATCACGTAACATGTAAGGATGCTTCAATGTCTATTCGTCTCATGCATCCCCGCACTTTGACACTGATTATAACATGAGGTCTATCTTCAGCTCATACCCAGACTCTTGAGTATTGGTTTCGTACAGCGATCGTGGTTAGTCCGTACGTACACTGTAATTCGTCAACCCAACACTTTGGATGGTGACTTGCCAAATTTAAAACCGAACCATCGAACTGAGAACTGTGAATTGCTGCACGTGGCCGACGTGAGGAACAGACACCATCTAATCACACTGCATCTGACGTTGTGAATCCTTTGAAGTAATCAAACCATCGAGGAAAGAACCCGCTCATAAATGCACATAATGTAAACTGGTGATGAGTATAAAACTCCGGTATATTAAGAAACACCAATGCCTATTGTCAAGTTCATCCTACAGTTCATTTTCAACAAGAAGTTCTTCAATATCGGTGTTTTTTCTGCCATGGAGGACCTAGTTGATACCACATGGTGGGTGGATGGTTGCAGCGACTCCGTGCTAGTGCTGTGAGTGGGTTGGCAGGCAGTCCGTTAGGTTGAAAAATAAAGAGAGAACAATAATGCATACTTTTATTATGTCGTTATCCATGACTTCTGCCTCTTGTATCTATCATGTCAGTTTATTCGAAAATAAGTAGCCATCTGCACTTAGTAGGTTTGTTTAAATAGCAGATGGGAAGGATACATCAGTACTGACGAGACATGACTCCTTGAACCGTAATGCGTGTTATTTGTTTGTACATTTGTACATTTGCCCACCGTATTACCGTTTTGGATGCATTAGACGATAAACAAATTTACAAGACTAAGGCAAGATAAATGTTTGTTAACGTCAAAATGTACACGTAAGAATGTGCTGTCTCCTATTGGTCAAACATCCATAGCCACATGTTGTTTTCAGGGTGGCGGGCACGAATATAGATATGTGATATCAAAAGAGGATGGCTCTGGTTGGCGCTTACGACCAATCTCATGCACCTCATGTGAACTAAATAGCTGTTTAACGTTGCATTAGCGACACCATTATGGAACCTAGCAATTTCTGTAAAGTCACTGCATTGTGCGGACTGAGAGCGCAGGTCGTGCGAGTGTAATGTTTTCGATATTTCAACCCGTCCGTGCTGTAATATATGGTCTGGGTGTTCAGTATTACCTGTCACTATCCGTATTTCTATTGGAAACACTTTATCACCGAACAACACATATATTCTATCCAATTCGCGCACCTGCTTTGTCCAGAAATATTCGGTTAGGCTGGGCTTTGAATGGTACGCTCGCTCCAAGCTTTGATTCCCAATACAATGCAAGCGCGACATGAGCATTGCTTTCGGATTCACAATATCGCTATATGCTTTACTGCCATTGTTCTTTACGAAGTTATAATCGATAATCTCGCTAATTTTTGTTCCATTTCCCTCGGTTAAACTCGAGATGACGCCAATGTGTTGAAACATGGATGGTCTGGCCATCACTCTGTTCTTCTGTCCCGATATCTGCCGGAAGTATGATAATAACCAATCCACTGGCATGTCATTATAGAATGTCATCAGGTATTGTGAAAACTTTCCCAAATCGCGCCCTTTCAGCATCTTTCCAATGAATCCAACTGATGAGAATTCAAGTACGCTCCATTCGTTACTGCTTTGGCGTTCAATGAAGTCGAAAATGCGAGGCCATGGATGCTTCGCTACTGTGACGTCATCTTCTAGATGCAGGTAATATTCGGTCGAGTCTTGGTCTAAATAAGCACAGAGGATAGCACAGTCAATGACTTGTTTTGTCCGCCATTCCACTCTATTCTTAGAATCTCCAAACTTCAGTTCTAACTCCTCGATGTTTGGATATATCGATTCAGTCACTTGAATGACACTGATGAAGCCATTGACAAAATAGCCCTGAAAGTTTCCTGTCAAATTCCGTAAAACTTGTGAATTATAGTTTTGAGATCAAAATCAGCCAGGAATACAACGATTCGAATCCGGCTCCTGTCCTCCGATGATGTTTCGTGAATGATTGATGTCAATGTTTGGAGCAAATAGCTAGCACCTTTACGTTTGACAGTCGGAATTCCCACGGTGATTCGTGCTGTAAAATAGCAAATTATATAATTGAGATATAAGTGAGACACATGATTTCAACAAAGTGCCTTAGGTCAATCTAGCGGAAGTGGTGACCTATTTCAGGACGACTGTATCCGGTTCTGGTGACGATACCCTGGTGACTGTTATCCGCAACTCCAAGGTTCAATTCTGAAGTGCTTCTAGGTATCTAATCCACACAGGTAAGTTTAACTAAACAGTAAATCACAATTCAAATAATCATTCCACAGTAAATATGAAACTTACAATAATCCCAACTCCCCTCCACTGTCTCCTGCCCTCTCCTCCTTCCCCACTTCACCAATGCGGAATGACTTCTATATGATGCTTACCTTACCGTCCAATTCGCCTTCAAAGTTCTCAGCACTATGCGCGTCTGTCGAAATATCATAATTATACAAATGTGCTATTTGAGAAGATATTCAGTTAATTGCTTAATGTAGAAAATGATCTATATCAATTGGTGTGTTATAATATTTTCATGTACACAAACCTTGCCGGTAGATAAATATCACTAAAACGACAAAGGCTAGAGCCGCACATTTGATTGCGCGCTTTCTGTGTCCGCGTGGAAGCCCCATGCTTAATCAGCGAAGAACGCAAATGTCACGACTGCGCATTTATTCAAAAGATAGAGGACGCGCAATGTTAAAGCACAATCTTTAAGTTTTAAAAGTTCTAAGAAACAACGAATTCAATTCAAACGGATCTAATGAAGAGTCCTTAAACTGAATAAAATATTCTCTATAGCATCTTTCGCATACTTTTATACCTGTTTATCTGTGCCGCTTACTTTTCATTCCTCTCGCACACAGTGTAATGTGGCAATATTTTATTGCTCGCCTGACGTTTTTATAATAAGCCACAGATAAAAGAGTAATCAAACCATTCATTCAATTTCGTGCGCACAGGTAAACCCTTAAGTCGTAAATGATAGACCAGGAACCTGTTGAGTATAGTGCGGACTTAAACACCGGAGTGTGTGTACGGCTGACATACAGTCCGATCCTATACCCCGCAATGGTAAATTTCGACCAACATACGCGTGTATTTGACCGATTCATCACATTGCCCATAAAAAAATGTCGTTTAATCTCGCTCGCAACGTTCACTTTGAAAAACGTATACACAGTCACATGTGTAGATGCGCGTTAATGTGAACATGAGCCCTCGTCTTTTCAAGCTGGTTATAAAACCAGGTCGATGATCACCTCACGCTACGACACGGCTCTAAAAGTCTGGGTTAAAGGTCCGTCATGCTAGGGGTATACTCATTGTGTAAGCGCATCAGCGTGTTTTCTGTATTTCTATAGACTTGATAATAGAATAGTTGATGGTATAGCGGTTAGACCTGGTCACAAAGTACATTTCCATTTATCATTATGATTCTCTGTAAATTACCCCGTACAAAACTAAACCATTGAACATCTTATTAAAGACAGTCTGTGGTATAGCCGTGCATGACGTTTATTAACGTCGTGCAAAGATCGTAACCGAATGCGCGTGAACGATACATGAGTTCCAATTATACACGATAATTACACAAATGTACATATGAAGAATAAATTTTCACATAAATGAATGTTTATTAACAAGTTGAGTAAGTTTACGTGTGAGATTTCGTCAAAGGCGATTTAATCCGGCCGCACAAATTCTGAAAAGTTCATGTTTATTTTGAACGACAAGATCGGTTTCTGCGCGCATGCGCAGACAAGGTTCCTCACAAGCGAACTTTTTCTTTCTGAATTTTATTATTTGAGTATATGTGTCATTTTGTCAATGATTATCTTTTGGAAATATCTACTTTGAAGGGCGATGTGTATTAAACGATATCACATTGACATTTAAAAAAAGATAACACTTATTGATTCCCGTAGTCTGGAGGGGGCACTTGGCCTTGTCCTACGTAGGGTTGTGCCCCGGGATCTCAAAAACCTGTACCCGTCATACAAGGTAGAAATTGCAAGAGCATACCCCATCCTACAATTATGAGGTCGACAAAACCCGTCGGGAGGCCGAAAAAAACCTACCCCGACACATGTATACTACCTCTATATACTTAAGTGCCCCCTCCTCCGGGACCTGCAGCCACATGGCGAGTGAAAATGAAACTGCGTGATGTGACGTCATATCTCCAAAACTGGGGCTGCCGTAAACGAAAGTTGTGATTCTAAAAGTTCATTTGACAATTGCTAAATAATAACGAGACAGTGCATAACCAAAATAGGCCGGAGAAGCGGATATTCATCTCATTTGTCGACATATATATTTACGTAAGTACACAACTTGGTGGTAAGCCGCGGAGACGCGAAATTAAAAAAATTGCCACACGACCCACATATCCTCACTCACGACGGTATATATTTATATTACCGTCGTTCGCGGCTATCTGTGGTAATGAGTATAGTCCCACCGGGTTCAACTGATACCTACGTTTGTAGTCCATAGGCAGCAATTGCGATACTGAATGCACTTTTAATCAGAAAGAACCTCTTTCATGAGAAGGAAGTGGCAGTATTGCATCTTGTTCAATGAATCTCTGTGGAGTTCGCGCACTTGAATGCAATCTGTTCCCAGTACTTAAACATAATATTTTAGATCTTCCCCACTGGTTTGAAACCTTTCTGTGGCCACAATATCATGAGACATATTTAGTTATCTTAGTATTTATTATAGGTAATAGCGGTTCTGGCGCAGGGGGGCCAATCTTGAGACCACCTTACCCACCGAAGCAAATCGCCCACACCCCATATATCCAACCAGCCAGCAACCATATTTCCAACAGACTAAGTTTCGGGCAGCAATGAGTCGCGGAGGGCAGGGGGCCACGAGTCGCAGGGGGGCAGGGGTAGGTAGCCACGAGTCGCAAGGGGACCGCCAGCTAAGAGACCAAGCAGGCCACGAGGCGCAGGTGGAGATTTCGCCGCGATTTTGATTTTTGTCATTTTCACACCCCTTTTAAACTAACAGCGCAGTATAGGTAATGATGTCCCACAATACACGCGCCCGAAAGGCCAAAGCCGACTATACTGAGATCCACGGCCAAGTCCCATCGCCCTACCCACGCACGAAGGTCGCCCCGCAGCACTCGAAAAGAAAAACGCATTCGATAGGATGTACAAGAAGATCTACGCAAGAATGAGGGCTAAGGTATTGGGCGAACCAGTCCAACCACCTCCCCCAGTGCCGACCCCACAGCCACGTCTCTATTCTGAGGTGGTGAAAGCGCCGGCTCCACGTCCAAGGTCAGCCCCCATAAAAGCAATTCCACGTCCAAGAACAACCACCAGACCAATTCCAACCCCCGCCAAAGGTCAACCACCACGCGACCCAGACCAGTCCCATTCCCAGCCTCAAATTCAGGAGAACCAAGCGGGCCATCAACAACCAACTGCGAGGATGGGTCATGAACGTCCCCAAGGCTCACCCCTTTGCCTCAGTCCTCCAGATCTTCCAGAAAGGCGTGCGACCCCAGGTTCATAAAGTTCTGGCTGAGGAGCTGAACCTGTTAGGTGGCCTCAAAACCCAGCTCGCAGTCAAAGTAAGTCTCTACAAGACCGACAAAGATGGTGTCACGGAGTACACAGAGCCAGTTCTACAAAACAAGCAGCAGATGGTTCTAGGCAAAGAAGACATTGACTCCCCGATAGACCCGGCCGGCCCCCAAATCCAGGAGATGCTGGAGAAATGGGTTAACCTAGGTTCTGGGTAGATATTCCAGGCAGTAGAAACCATCTGGATCGACATCGCGAAGTATCAACCATTCAAAGGCGGCCCCTACCTCCCCCTTCCGCCAGCACTGGCAAACAAAGGGGTCATCATAAACGTGAAGAACCGAGACGACTTCTACATCCTATGGGCCATCATCTCAGCCCTCAACCAAACCAGCAAGGATCCGCAGCGGACATCAAAGTACAGCATCCAGTAGCTCAAGGATAAGCTAGAGGGCTCAAGCATGTCCTACCCAACCCCAGTCGCCCACGTCGGAAAAATCGAAACCGCTCTCGACAGAGGCCTGAACGTATATGGCTGGGACGGGAAAGCTGTCATGGTCTACCGAATCAGCAAACTCCCCGGCAACTGCATAAACCTCATGCTCATCGAGAAAGATGGCCTGTGGCTCTACAGCTGGATAAAAAACCTGAACCGCCCACTCTACGACCAGACAAAATACGAGGGCCACAAATTCTTCTGCGAACGCTGCCTCCATGGCTACACCACCTCGGCCCTCCTCCAGGCCCATAAGCCAGAGTGTGCAGGGGTCGGCCAAACAGCCGTGCGGGTAGACATGCCAGAGGAGGGGAAAAACATCCTAACCTTCCAGAATTGGCAAAAGCATAAGGATAGTGCCCTATTCGACACCAGCAACTACGACCCAGCCCACCAGCTCCACAGCAACGAGAACAAGAAGGTTCTACATTACACCCATTTCCTAATTGGCGGTACATATGGGGTCTTGCCAAATTGGACTAGGTAGTGTGAAGTGAAAGCCAGCTCGCCATTATCTCGTAAAGCATGATTAAGTCTATATTTGGTTCACACTGTTGTTGGGTAGTTCCGCAGAAAGGTATGCAGGCAAGTAAGTGGTTGGGTGGATAGATAGGTGAGTGATTTAGCGTGTTGTCAAGCGCGCAATGGCTGATTGGTGGGTGTGTGATGGGATTGGCAGGCAATCAGGCAGCTTGAACAATAAAGAGAGAACAGTTATGCATACTTTTATTTTCTTCATCGACTTTGTTATAACATGCTATGATTGCGTTGTCGATGACACCTGCCTCTTGTCCCTATCATATCGGTTTAACCGTGAAAAAGTAGCCTTTGCACTTAGTGAGTTCGTTTTGGAAAGGATATACCAGTACTGATGAGGTATGACTCCTTGAACCACAAAGCGTGTAAGTTGTTTGTACATTTCGTGAGAGATATCAAGGTTATCGTGTTACCAATATACAATAAGATATGGTCGCCTTATTAACAGTATTTGAGACTTCATGACATTAAAAGGAAAGTGCTATTTCCTAAGAAATATCGGTTCTTGCTATATCTGAGAAATTACAATTTTCTGTAATGTAGCAATAAATTCGACGAAGGACTCGTGTTATCGTTAATGATGCACAAGACGATAAAAAGTTTTACAAGACTAAGGCAAGTGAAACGTTTGTTAACATCAAAACTTACACTTCAGAATGCGCTGTGTTTTATTGGTCAAACAATCGTAGCCACATGTTGTTGTCAGGGTGGCGGGCCCGAATATAGATATGGGATATCAAAAGAGGATGGGTCTGGTTGGCGCTTACGACCAATCTCATGCATCTCATGTGAACCAAATAGCTGTTTAACGTTGCATTAGCGACACCATTATGGAACCTTGCGATTTCTGTAAAGTCACTGCATTGTGCGGACTGAGAACGCAGGTCGTACGAGTGTAATGTTTTTGATATTTCAACCCGTCCGTGCTGTAATACATCGTCTGGATGTCGTGCATTACCTGTCACTATCCGTATTTCTATTGGAAACACTTTATCACCGAACAACACATATATTCTATCCAATTCGCGCACCTGCTTCGTCCAGAAATATTCCGTTTGGCTGGGCTTTGAATGGTACGCTCGCTCCAAGCTTTGATTCCCAATACAATGCCAGCGCGACATGAGCATTGCTTTCGGATTCACAATATCACTATATGCTTTACTGTCATCTTTCTTCACGAAGTTATAATCGATAATCTTGCTAATTTTTGTTCCATTTCCCTCGGTTAAACTCGAGATGACGCCAATGTGTTGAAACATGGATGGTCTGGCCATCACTCTGTTCTTCTGTCCCGATATCTGCCGGAAGTATGATAATAACCAATCCACTGGCATGTCATTATAGAATGTCATCAGGTATTGTGAAAACTTTCCCAAATCGCGCCCTTTCAGCATCTTTCCAATGAATCCAACTGATGAGAATTCAAGTACGCTCCATTCGTTACTGCTTTGGCGTTCAATGAAGTCGAAAATGCGAGGCCATGGATGCTTCGCTACTGTGACGTCATCTTCTAGATGCAGGTAATATTCGGTCGAGTCTTGGTCTAAATAAGCACAGAGGATAGCACAGTCAATGACTTGTTTTGTCCGCCATTCCACTCTATTCTTAGAATCTCCAAACTTCAGTTCTAACTCCTCGATGTTTGGATATATCGATTCAGTCACTTGAATGGCACTGATGAAGCCATTGACAAAATAGCCCTGAAAGTTTCCTGTCAAATTCCGTAAAACTTGTGAATTATAGTTGAGATCAAAATCAGCCAGGAATACAACGATTCGAATCCGGCTCCTGTCCTCCGATGATGTTTCGTGAATGATTGATGTCAATGTTTGGAGCAAATAGCTAGCACCTTTACGTTTGACAGTCGGAATTCCCACGGTGATTCGTGCTGCAAAATAGCAAATTATATAATTGAGATATAAGTGAGACACATGATTTCAACAAAGTGCCTTAGGTCAATCTAGCGGAAGTGGTGACCTATTTCAGGACGACTGTATCCGGTTCTGGTGACGATACCCTGGTGACTGTTATCCGCAACTCCTAAGTTCAATTCTGAAGTGCTTCTAGGTATCTAATCCATACAGGTAAGTTTAACTAAACAGTAAATCACAATTCAAATAATCATTCCACAGTAAATATGAAACTTACAATAATCCCAACTCCCCTCCACTGTCCCCTGCCCTTTCCTCCTTCCCCACTTCACCAATGCGGAATGACTTCTATATGATGCTTACCTTACCGTCCAATTCGCCTTCAAAGTTCTCAGCACTATGCGCGTCTGTCGAAATATCATAATTATACAAATGTGCTGTTTGAGAAGATATTCAGTTAATTGCTTAATGTAGAAAATGATCTGTATCAATTGGTGTGTTATAATATTTTCATGTACACAAACCTTGCCGGTAGATAAATATCACTAAAACGACAAAGGCTAGAGCCGCACATTTGATTGTGCGCTTTCTGTGTCCGCGTGGAAGCCCCATGCTTAATCAGCGAAGAACGCAAATGTCACGACTGCGCATTTATTCAAAAGATAGAGGACGCGCAATGTTAAAGCACAATCTTTAAGTTTTAACAGTTCTAAGAAACAACGAATTCAATTCAAACGGATCTATTGAAGAGTCCCTAAACTGAATAAAATATTCTCTATAGCAGCTTTCGCATACTTTTATACCTGTTTTTATCTGTGCCGCTCACTTTTCATTCCTCTCGCACACAGTGTAATGTGGCAATATTTTATTGCTCGCCTGACGTTTTTATAATAAGCCACAGATAAAAGAGTAATCAAACCATTCATTCAATTTCGTGCGCACAGGTAAACCCTTCAGTCGTAAATGATAGACCAGGAACCTGTTGAGTATAGTGCGGACTTAAACACCGGAGTGTGTGTACGGCTGACATACAGTCCGATCCTATACCCCGCAATGGTAAATTTCGACCAACATGCGCGTGTATTTGACCGATTCATCACATTGCCCATAAAAAATTGTCGTTTAATCTCGCTCGCAACGTTCACTTTGAAAAACGTATACACAGTCACATGTGTAGATGCGCGTTAATGTGAACATGAGCCCTCGTCTTTTCAAGCTGGTTATAAAACCAGGTCGATGATCACCTCACGCTACGACACGGCTCTAAAAGTCTGGGTTAAAGGTCCGTCATGCTAGGGGTATACTCATTGTGTAAGCGCATCAGCGTGTTTTCTGTATTTCTATAGACTTGATAATAGAATAGTTGATGGTATAGCGGTTAGACCTGGTCACAAAGTACATTTCCATTTATCATTATGATTCTCTGTAAATTACCCCGTACAAAACTAAACCATTGAACATCTTATTAAAGACAGTCTGTGGTATAGCCGTGCAATACGTTTATTAACGTCGTGCAAAGATCGTAACCGAATGCGCGTGAACGATACTTGAGTTCCAATTATACACGATAATTACACAAATGTACATATGAAGAATAATTTTTCACATAAATGAATGTTTATTAACAAGTTGAGTTAGTTTACGTGTGAGATTTCGTCAAAGGCGATTTAATCCGGCCACACAAATTCTGAAAAGTTCATGTTTATTTTGAACGACAAGAACGGTTTCTGCGCGCATGTGCAGACAAGGTTCCTCGCAAGCGAACTTTTTCTTTCTGAATTTTATTATTTGAGTATAAGTGTCATTTTGTCAATGATTATCTTTTGGAAATATCTACTTTGAAGGGCGATATTCAACGATATCACATTGACATTTAAAAAAAGATAACACTTATTGATTCCCGAAGTCTGGAGGGGGCACTTGGCCTTGTCCTACGTAGGGTTGTGCCTTCGGGATCTCAAAAACCTGTACCCGTCATACAAGGTAGAAATGGCAAGAGCATACCCCATCCTACAATTATGAGGTCAACAAAACCCGTCGGGAGGCCGAAAAAAACCTACCCCGACACATGTATACTTACTCTATATATACTTAAGTGCCCCCTCCTCCGGGACCTGCAGCCACATGGCGAGTGAAAATGAAACTGCGTAATGTGACGTCATATCTCTCCAAACTGGGGCTGCCGTAAACGAAAGTTGTGATTCTAAAAGTTCACTTGACAATTGCTAAATAATAACGAGACAGTGGATAACCAAAATAGGCCAGAGAAGCGGATATTCATCTCATTTGTCGACATATATATTTACGTAAGTACACAACTTGGTGGTAAGCCGCGGAGACGCGAAATAAAAAAAATTGCCACACGACCCACATATCCTCACTCACGACGGTATATATTAATATTACCGTCGTTCGCGGCTATCTGTGGTAATGAGTATAGTCCCACCGGGTTCAACTGATACCTACGTTTGTAGTCCATAAGCAGCAATGGCGATACTGAATGCACTTTTAATCAGAAAGAACCTCTTTCATGAGAAGGAAGTGGCAGTATTGCATCTTGTTCAATGAATCTCTGTGGAGTTCGCGCACTTGAATGCAATCTGTTCCCAGTACTTAAACATAATATTTTAGATCTTCCCCACTGGTTTGAAACCTTTCTGTGGCGCAGGGGGGCCAATCTTGAGACCACCTTACCCACCGAAGCAAATCGCCCACACCCCATATATCCAACCAGCCAGCAACCATATTTCCAACAGACTAAGTTTTGGGCAGCAATGAGTCGCGGAGGGCAGGGGGCCACGAGTCGCAGGGGGGCAGGGGCAGGTAGCCACGAGTCGCAAGGGGACCGCCAGCTAAGAGACCAAGCAGGCCACGAGGCGCAGGTGGAGATTTCGCCGCGATTTTGATTTTTGTCATTTTCACACCCCTTTTAAACTAACAGCGCAGTATAGGTAATGATGTCCCACAATACACACGCCCGAAAGGCCCAAGCCGACTATACTGAGATCCACGGCCAAGTCCCACCGCCCTACCCACGCACGGAGGTCGCCCCGCAGCACTCGAAAAGAAAAACGCATTCGATAGGATATACAAGAAGATCTACGCAAGAATGAGGGCTAAAGTATTGGGCGAACCAGTCCAACCACCTCCCCAGTGCCGACCCCACAGCCACGTCTCTATTCTGAGGTGGTGAAAGCGCCGGCTCCACGTCCAAGGTCAGCCCCCATAAAAGCAATTCCACGTCCAAGAACAACCACCAGACCAATTCCAACCCCCGCCAAAGGTCAACCACCACGCGACCCAGACCAGTCCCCATTCCCAGCCTCAAATTCAGGAGAACCAAGCGGGCCATCAACAACCAACTGCGAGAATGGGTCATGAACGTCCCCAAGGCTCACCCCTTTGCCTCAGTCCTCCTGATCTTCCAGAAAGGCGTGCGACCCCAGGTTCATAAAGTTCTGGCTGAGGAGCTGAACCTGTTAGGTGGCCTCAAAACCCAGCTCGTAGTCAAAGTAAGTCTCTACAAGACCGACAAAGATGGTGTCACGGAGTACACAGAGCCAGTTCTACGAAACAAGCAGCAGGTGGTTCTAGGCAAAGAAGACATTGACTCCCCGATAGACCCGGCCGGCCCCCAAATCCAGGAGATGCTGGAGAAGTGGGTTAACCTAGGTTCTGGGTAGATATTCCAGGCAGTAGAAACCATCTGGATCGACATCGCCTAGTATCAACCATTCAAAGGCGGCTCCTACCTCCCCCTACCGCCAGCACTGTCAAACAAAGGGGCCATCATAAACGTGAAGAATTGAGACGACTTCTACATCCTATGGGCCATCATCTCAGCCCTCAACCAAGCCAGCAAGGATCCGCAGCGGACATCAAGGTACAGCATCCAGTGGCTCAAGGATAAGGTAGAGGGCTCAGGCGTGTCCTACCCAACCCCAGTCGCCCACATTGGAAAAATCGAAACCGCTCTCGACAGAGCCCTGAACGTATATGGCTGACACGGGAAAGCTGTCATGGTCTACCGAATCAGCAAACTCCCCGGCAACTGCATAAACCTCGTGCTCATCGAGAAAGATGGCCTGTGGCACTACAGCTGGATAAAAAACCTGAACCGCCCACTCTACGACCAGACAAAATACGAGGGCCACAAATTCTTCCGCGAACGCTGCCTCCATGGCTACACCACCTCGGCCCTCCTCCAGGCCCACAAGCCAGAGTGTGCAGGGGTCGGCCAAACAGCCGTGCGGGTGGACATGCCAGAGGAGGGGAAAAACATCCTACCTTCCAGAACTGGCAAAAGCATAAGGATAGTGCCCTATTCGACACCAGCAACTACGACCCAGCCCACCAGCTCCACAGCAACGAGAACAAGAAGGTTCTAGGAAAGATGAAGGACGAGTGCGGCGGTGTACCCATCAGGGAGTATGTAGGCCTGCGCCCAAAGATGTACTCCATCCTGATGTCGACCCGGGAGGAAATCAAGAGAGCAAAGGGCGTAAAAAAGGTAGTGGTCAAGAAACACCTGCACCACGCCCTATACCTTGAGTCGTCGCTGTTCGACCAGAAGCGGTTCCGCCATGGGATGAACATGCTCCAAAGTGACAGCCACAAGATATATGTGCTGCACGTTAATAAGGTGTCTCTATCCCCCTTTGATACAAAGCGATGGATAGCTGCGGGTGGTGTACACACCTTGGCCTACGGGCATACCCAGGCCTACCACCCGGTGTAGACCGCCGGCAGACGGGGTGTATCCACACCTTCCACCTACGACCGGCCACTGATCCCTGATGGTAAACTTCCCGCATCACTGCTGGACACCCGACCCCACATCACTGCTGGACACCTCACCCTCCGCAATCAGGAGGTCATCCACCTTCTCACATAAGCCGGCTATAGTGAGACCGCGGGTGGCCTGGGGAGTGATCTTCCTAGCCTGAGGGGATGTGGGAGTGGCACCACTATCTGTGATAAGGGCAGCCGGCGGACGTGGGGGCTTGGTCTTCCTAGCTCGAGAAGGTTTATCTAGCACGCCTCCCTCAGTCTCAACATGAGTCGCCACCCTTTCCTTCCTGCGACCAGGTTCACCGCCCTCAAGCCTCCTCTTCTCACCAAGGCGCTTGTGGTTAACCCTTTCATATCCACAGTCCATACATAATTTTGGGTTATTTTTGATCCCCTTCTGGCACTCTGCACAAAGCCGATTTATGATCCCCCTGCTTAATCTTAAACCTGTGCATTGCACAAAAGTCAAACTTACAGGCCCTGTCACAAGGGTCCCTCTTTCCAAGTAATATCCAGGGACACTTTTCAGTTGCTTCCATTACTACCGGCGCTGGTCTTGCTCTGCCTCACCAGGCTGGTAGAGGTAGCGAACGCCTACATCAGAGGGAAGCTTTTGCTCTTTGACACCCAGCGGGCGCCCTGGTACGACTGCAGAGGGCTTGTGTGCAAATCGCTTTGCCTCTATAGCATCTTTGGACTTTTTTCCAGTCAAGCGGGTCACCTCATTATTTTTCGCAGAGACTACAGCCTGCAGTCGAGAAACCCACTCAGTCGATCGTTTTCCAGTATCCTTTAACTCTACGGCATTCTGGTGTCCAAAGAGCCACTCAGCAAGGATGCGGTTAAAGCATTCCACTCTACCCTGGTCTCGATGGATATTCACACGGCTACGTCTGACTGATACTCCATGTTTAACTAACAGCTGATTCGCTGCTCCCATAAACTCCCGTCCGGGGTCCACCTGAAGAAGTTTAGGCCAATGCAATGGTCCTAGCTTGTAAATCCTTTTGAGCGCACCTGCGACCTCTTTAGCCTCCTTTGTAGTCAATGGCTCGGCCGCTTTGTAGCGCGAGGCCACATCAACCACTGTTAGGGCATACATGTAAGTCCCGCGCTTTACAACGTCATGAGGAAGAAATAAGAGATCGGCTTGGTGAACCTCATTAGGGACAAGGACATCAAACTTTGGTCTGAGAATGTGTTTTGGCACCGGCAGGTAGATTTGCCGTATAGCTTGCTTTGTTAGCCACCCCCTGGCAACTTCCTCAGAAACCCAGAAGCATCTTACTAAGTCTGGCATAAGCTATTGATATACTAGAAACAACTGCACTGTGGTACAGCGCGTTGACGAGCATTTTTCCATCAGTAATTGGTGTTGTCATCTTATTCCATGTAAAACGGGTCCTTTAAATGAGCGTCCGGAGGTGCTGACTTTGCTGGCTCTCCCCTAACCACAACCTGTTTAGGGGTGGAGGCCACTAGTCTATGCCTGTTACAATACAATGCTAGTCCAAACACCCCTAATCTGCCAACAAACAAAGGTGATGACGCCCACGCCGGCCAAGACTGAGTCGAACCCATCTGCCCTGCGGCGGACCCCCCTTCACCATCCCGGTCAAACTGGGGGGGGGGGGGGGCCCGATTTTCAGACTGTAGGGCGGACTTAGCCTCCCGCAGCTCTCTCAGAAGTCTATTTTGATTATTAGTTTTCGAGCCACAGCACCCTTTTTGGCCTGCCTCAACCTTTTTAGCGTCTTTTGTAGGTCTCTCCTTTTGTGCAGTTTGAGGTTGAGGCGCAGGCTGATCACTAGTCACCGTCACTATCTCTTGATTTGTGTTCTCCATATTACCTACTAATTTTTTTCCTCAAATTGACAGCACCCAGACAGGTCCTCTGCAGGAGGGGTGTCGGACGGCGGGTCCCGGATGGCGGGGGTGCTCGCTCCAAATTGCAGTACTTGGCGGTTGTTAGGGCTGCGGTAAGCAGAGCCCACATCATACCATAGCAATGATAAAGTTCACATGTGGCAGTTCTTAGCGCATGCCCGACAAACGGGTCAGTCTCGAGGTCCGTAATCAGATTTGGCTGATGTTCTGGGGGGATTGGCAGAAACATACAAGCAACGCTAGAAAACAGTTGGAGAACCGACTGCCCCAGAGTCTGCGTCATGCTAGCGCCCAGCCGAACCTCATATTTTGCATAGAGCTTTGTAATCTCTTCATCGGACATTGATTCAATCTTTGCAGTCGACAGGTGCTGATCGCCGAGGTACTGACGGGTCTGACCCCCAGCTATGACAGCAGCAAGCCTATCTCTCTTAGAAGACATATCTTCACCAGGGGTGCAGCGGGGTTCTGCTCGCTCAGACTTTGTGGCCGGCGGGCAAGCTGCGTCCTGTTCAAGGAGTTGATCAATAATGGCATCAGGATCCATGAATATACGTATACACCTTCGAAGTCTAATATATTGCACTGCTCCCCAGATGAAGAAACCTAAATTGGTTACTGAAGCAGCGGATGCTATTAAAGCCAATATCACCTCAATTGACAGCATATCCAGAGGGTTCATCAGTCTTCAGCAGCAGTTTTGCGTGCTTGGTCTTTGCTAGTAGATGGCGCACTGTGGTACGTTCCTCACTCGTTGGAATCACATCATTCTCTCGTAGGGCGTCTTCAAACGAGTCACGATCCTTGGTGTGGAAAAGTGCCATCCAACGGGTCTGTTCACGTAAATCCTTCAGCACAGAGTTGAATTTCTGGGTGAGGACCTAGACATTTTCAGACGCATTCTCCACGGCCCTACCACTACCATGCAGCTGGTCGTCATCACTCGGTTAGGTACTCTCCTAGGGACACGTCCGATAATGCTAAGTCTTTTACTGCTATTGCTACACTGGGGTCTCGTTTACTCGTTGCTGCCAAGACCTTCATCACCTTGTCCCACTGCTGGTAACCACGCATGCCCTGGGCATAGAGCTGATTGAGGATGCCCTCAATGGTCACCTCGACCTTCGTAATCTTTGGGTTGTAGAACGACTCTGTTTTCTTGGCGAAAGAGGCACCCTGGGGGTCTTCAAAGAGCAGTAGGATGCCCTTCATGCTGCGAGCCGGCCAGCTTTCAGATTGATGTTCCACAGTGTATCTCTTTTATTGTATACAAGCTTTTTGTGACGAAGAACACGGTCATACAGAATCGAGCGCCGACCTGTGTACTGGGTGCGTATCATGCGGGCCAACTCTGTTTGGGTAACCATGTCATACTCCAGCGAGATGCCATCAATTTTGTGGCTGGCAGCGGTGTCGCCTGTTGCGTGAATTACGTGGTTGTAGTCGTTAAACGTGAGCTCGTATTCCAGTCTGTCATTAAGCGCGCTCTGGTAGAACGGCATATGGCTCTCGAGGAGTTCAAAGTCAAGCCGAACGTAGAACCTGTTACTATAGACATCGGCAACGGCCTTGTCCTCTTCCTCGGTCTCATCCTTGTCTCCTGCCCCCACTCGTATCTTAGTTGTGTTTCTGTCGTCTGATGTGTCAATGCCTTGGTACTGGAGGCCCTGTCTCTCCGCCACAAGTCGTGGTAGCAGTGATAAACATCGCTGTCATCAATAGACATGACCTCATTGCCAGAAATCTTGATTGTCAATTTCTTAACCAAGGCGCGACCAAGATTTTGCACAATGCTGCGGTTAACATCAGTCGAGGTCAGAGTGATTGTAAAGGCCAGCCGTGCTGTCCCGGGGACAATGACGTCTTCTGCACCTAGATTGGGGAAGCGAACCAGCAGTTGTTGGTTCTGATCAATAGTGCTTGGATTGTTTGTAATAACTACGGACTGCCGCACGCCCTTTACCCCTAGGGGTTCGCGTATCCGGCGGTGTGGGTTTAGTTTGCGTGCGTAAGTACTCGTCATGTTGAATTCTTAATTGCGGTTATGTCTTTAACACATAGACATGGAGTTTGATAACCCAGCATTTGATGACGTAGTGGAGGAAGACCCTGGAAGAAAGGATGAGGATTGGCCCGTGGGAGGAGAGGATGAGACTGCCCCACCGGCCGCTCTCCCACCTGTTATAGAAGGGAACATTGGGATGGATCGGTCTATACCGCAGGAAGGTCGACTCGTTTTAGGCGCTGTCAATGATTATTACGATGCAATGGCTGAAACGGGTCACACCGTCTCGGCCGCGATTATACAAAGTTTGAACTTTTTAGAGGAGAGTTACGTTTGAAGGACTAACCTGACCTAAGTATTACACATTCTCGTACTAAGGCCCCGCTTTCACTTCAAATGCTAGCTAGCAGACAGGGTTGGGGGCCTAAGCCCCTAGCTCAGATAACTGAGATAGAAAGGGATATGGCAGCTCGGATGGGCAAAATGGTATGGTTGGATGAGAGGGGGTGGGGTGATAGTGGCTCATGGAGATTCCAAGCAACTAAGCTCGTAGATCTGCAGGAACTCCACCGTGTCCGTGTTGAGGCTGCATCTATAAACCGCAAACATCTGCGAACCCTGATTAACCGCATCAGGGAAACGATTGACAGAGCTCTTAACGAGGACAAGACGCTAGCTGAGTGTGTGCGCACCTTGTTTCGGGAGCAAGGTATAACGATCAACGGGCGGAGGGAGCACTAGTCTAGCCCCGGCACCAACGCCGCCGCCCGGCTTAAAGAAGTGGATTAAAAAACAGCTGAACTCCTCGGCAAACGCCCCGAAGAGCCTAGCCAGTAAGGCAGCAGCCGCCCTTCCAGGAATCATTGGCTCCATCGTATCATGGCTGCCTACGTCAGCTGCAAAGGTGGCTCGTTGGATGGCAGAACATGTGTGCTGCAGCTGTTGCTGTGGGGGGAGTTATCCTATTGATACTCCGAGTCCTACTACGTAGCAAACCAAAGCACAGCTAAGCCTATAATGATTCCGCATACAATAAGAGTGGTTTTCTCTCCCTCGTGCGCAGATGGTGGAGTAATGGGTGGAGGGTCTTCGGCGGTAGGCGGAGGGTCCCATGATGGTGCGGCGGGCTGAGGGTCAAAGCTTCCTCTGTCTGGAGGTACAGCAACCGCGTTGACATCAGTATTGCTGCCGATTTGCTGTTCCTCAGTTGCAATGATAATCAGGTTGTTGTACCCAGCAAGGTGTCCAAAGGCGAGGCTTATATCGGACGGAGCCATGTAAAGGCCTGTTCCAAACATCAACCTTTGAAGAAGCATTCTGGGGGACGTTCTGATACCTGCGGATGGATGACGGAATGTCCACTGGAGAGTTGATGGCATCCTCATTGTAGCCTGAAATTGCTTTTGCTGATTTATCCAGGATGTAAGTACTCCAGGCAGTGTTTGCTCCATCCTGGTCTTGCTTTATAAAATCAATATGTAGCTTGCCGCCCTGGAAAACAAAGCCGTCGGTTGATTTCTCAAAGGTTTGCCTAACGGATTCGTACAGGTGGGTGTTTCCGTAATGAGTGATCACCCGTACCTCGTGTGTTTCAGGGTCGGTGAAGTAGACTCGCCCTAGGCCCTGGTTACCACTCTTTATCCTCCAGTTGCTGTTTTCGTCAACCCCAAATTCGTGGCAGAGCCGGTGGTAGATTCTCTTGTCGAAGGTGTTGTTTGTAGCCGACCATGTGGCGTCGTCCGGGAGTGCTATTCTCATTTTGTCTAAAAGTCTCCGGATGGTGTAGTAGACGTGGAACCTGTAGAGGTTACTTAGTGCTGGGGAGTTACATCTGAGGTGGTCAAAGGCAGAAACTCCGCAGCCGCTGGTTGCGCACCATACAACAAAGTTTACCTGGTTCTGCCAGTATTGCATGTGGTTGGTTCTCCAGCCAACTACAAGGCTGTCGTCGCTTATGTTTGGCACCACGTATTTATCGAACATGTTGGAAAACTCGACCCCAAACGCATCTGTAATTTTACCTGCCTTAACCTGGATGAGAAGGTGTGTCAGACCGGCCCTGTTTTGTACGTTTTATTCGTATTGAAACTAAAGGCTTTTTTATTCATAGTGCTATGTATCACACTCTGTCTAATGTTCAAAGCGGCGATGCTGTGTCCCTGTAAAATCCCATTGACAACACTGCAGGTGATATATGTGTTGGCCTAAAGTCAATCGTATACTGTGGGCTGGTATAACATTGAATCAGATGTGCCCCTTCTATGGCTGCCAGATGGTTCTGGGTTAGAGGGGTTACACGTTTCCGATCTCCTGCCAGACCTCTGGAGCTTCAAGCGTATACAGAAGGAAATTAAATCTATGACTTTAGGTCTTAGGTTGAGCGTTGATCATTCAACTGGGATTGTTACCCTCTCAGTTCAATAAAGGCGAGTATTTATGGAACTCAACTGAAAACGGATCAGGGCGGCGCCGACCTCTCTGAATATGCAACAAAGACCTATGTAGACTCACACAAAATGGATAAAGGTGGCGGTACTATGACTGGAGACCTTGAAATGGGCGATAATAAAATCGTTCAGCTTGGAGACCCAATATCGCCTAAAGATACTGCTAATGAAAAGTATGTTGATGACAGACACAGACAGTATCGTAGGGCAGAAGCAAGTGGCCCCCTTCGCAGAGGATATGAGTGGTCGTTTGGGCATGGGGCTATGGGTCGAGACTCATAAGACTCAACCTGTGGATATACCATGTCATCCAATGGTAGCATCATTTGTATGGGGTTGTCTTCGGGTGTTAGTGATGATACTGGTGTTATAGCAGTCCGTCCTGTTATTAATGGAACGAATCAAGTGGTAGGAATAAGTAAGCCTGCTGACCAACAGGCTGATGTAATATCTTTAGATCCGCCTTTACAGCTAGAACAAGGCAACGTTATTAACTTTTATACAACCACTCAAATCAGAGGGGCGACTTGAACTTGACTTATAGACTTATGTGCCTATAACGGTAGTATGAAACAACAACCAACTGTGCCGCCTGATGAGAATCCAGGCCACCCCTAATGGTTGAATTAGATCAGTCTCAAGAAGCAACACCTTGAGAAAGAAATTGAAAAATATGGTGCTATGTATAAAAAATATAGGTGTGCAGTAAACTCACAAAATATAGCCAAATGAAGGGTGGAATTAAGGCTAGATCTGTAAAGGCGCATCAGGCTGTTTCAATCCGGGATGACAAGAGGGGGGCTGTGAATGTCGCGCCCTCAATACATATTGTGTGACAAAACAAGTGCAAAAGCCTCCTAGTATGACAACTGCTCTCCAGTTTCAGCAGGACTTCAGAGGCCCCGGGATATCCGCTGCGACCCCACCTCCACCGAAGATTGGGCTGTATGTTATCTGGCCGGCTCCTACCCCACGTGACTCATTCCTACCCCCTCCAGGATATGAATCAGTACTGGAAGTATGGGGCTGTATGATATATGGCCGGCCATACCCCACGTGACTCAGTACTGGAAGTATGTGTATATGTATATGGTATAGAGGCCCCGGGTAACCTCTTTCACGATACATAAATACAGCAGCACTTGACAACGCGAGCCCTGCAATGTCATAGTAAAAGACAATCTTAGTAGGATAACTTACTGCTTTATAATAGCGTTTGAGCGTAGAACAAATACGGGTGTTCACAACAACAACAAAACACTCTCTGTTCACTCTTTAGAGAGTTAATTGAGGATGACACTTGGAATGACTGGCTCTCCCAATACACCGTTAAAATGGGTTGTTTTTAAGATTTTTTAGATTTCTGGTAATTACATTTGCAGCGACTGATTAGCTTGAAATATGCTGTGTACACCCAAAACAGGTGTATGCTCTGATCATAACGTGTATATATATATATATATATATATATATATATATATATATATATATATATATATATATATATATATATATATATATATATATATATATATATAATCGCTATGAATCATAACGTGCATATAAGAATCACAGCCGCCAATCATAACGTGCACAGATGAATCAGCCTATTGAATAAACGAGGGTATAATGTATAGAAATGAATGCAGAAGAGCGTATAACTGAACTTGAGGGTGGTGTGAAAGAGTTGATGCTAGATGCAGATTATATGACAAAAAATAGACCTGGAGTGCAAACTGAGTGATATGGAGATCAAGTATGATCGCCTTGTGGAACTGGTAAGAGATCTGGAGGTTAAGAATGATGATATTATGGAGCGATTGGAGCATTTAGAGGGCCTTATTAGCAGACAGAGCCCCCAGACCAGCCGACCGACTGTCTATTTAAAAAATGGGGCCGGGGTATAATGGATGCGGGTATTAAATCTTTCTGCAACGATCATATCGGAGTCAAGCAAAATACGGACCAGCGGGAGACCATGAGGAAGGGCTGCGTTGGAGGAAGTGACAACTCAGCTATCATAGGGCAAAACTACTTTAGCAGCTATAGTAAGAAGCTGACTGAAAAAACTAGCAGCGAGGGTGTTCGCTTTAGCCTGCCTCTGGGGTCAGACTTTTGAGGAGGTTGCAATTGCGGTATTGGAGAAGGTGTACGACACCAAGGTCTATGGAAACCATATCTATATTCAAGGCGGTACGACGGCCTACTCTCCGGATGGCTTTTGTGTGCTCCCGATCCGGCGTGGTGGGGTGACTGGGGGTAGGGTGGATGCTGTCTGTCGGGGGCATCCTGAGGAGGTTGTGCTGCTCGAGATAAAGTGCCCCTACGCTCGGAGTCCTGGGAGGGTGAATCCGAATATGTATAAGCCTCAGGTTCTGTTGGGGTTACACCACAGTCCGGTGGCGACCATCGGGGTGTTTGTCAACTGCGTCTTCAGGTTGTGCGCCTACGAGGACCTGGGGAGGGCTGAGGCTTATAACCAGGTGTATCACAAGGATCGGAAGAAGTATAAGGAGACGGTGGGTTGGGGGTGGGCGTCGATTGAGGGCCTCGAAGACGGCGACTATGGCGCAAATGGGAGGTTTAATAGTTTCTGGACATGGAACAGGAGCATCACGGTCCTTGGCTGGGAAGACCGAGTGGGACCGCAGAGAGGCCGACGGGGGCGTTCTACTGTTGGAAGCTCTTTAAGATGAGGTTGATAACCACTCGTCCTGATCCCGACTTTATCGAGCAGAACAACGTTAAGGTTGCCCAGTTTATAGAGGACCTCGACCGCGTGAAAAATGGAACTTACAGGGGTGGTCCCAGCCCCGGAATGTTCACGCTTAAGGACCTCTATGGAAAAGAACCCTGGAGGTTGGTAGTATAGGTAATAGGGGTCCCTTGCGACTCATGGCTACCTGCCCTTGCCCCCTTGCGACTCGTGGCCCCCTGCCCCACGCGACTCATTGCCGCCCGAAACTTAGTCTGTTGGAAATATGGTTGCTGGCTGGTTGGATATATGGGGTGTGGGCGATTTGCTTCGGTTGGTGAGGTGGTCTCAAGATTGGCCCCCTGCGCCGGAACCGCTATTACCTATACTACTATCTTGTTACATTGGTGAAAGCGTTATGATGACAATTAATACCATGGGAACGGACGACATTTTCTGCATGATTAAACCGAGAGTAAAGTTTAATGTTTTACATGTTGTATCAAAATATGCGTCATTTTTCCAAGCGCTTAGAGTTTAAAAAATATTTTGACAGTGACGATTTTGTTGATGTCGAAGGCGTCACTTTCGGTTCGGAACGCGTTAATTTATAGTGAAATTAACGCGTCGCTTCTCCATCGTGAATGGTCGTTTCGTTTTCATTCAAGGGTAGCTCATCTTATTCTGAACAAATAACTGATTACATGTAGTTGTAAATTCTTAATTTTCTCATTCACTAAGCTCAAAGAATTGTGGTGGCTCCCAAAAATTTAAATTGATTAACTAGCGCTATGATGGTGTCCGTGCCCATGGTAGTGATTGTCATCATAACGGTTACGCCACAGCCGTAGTTCAATAATATCAAGCTACGGTAAAATTTGGCATTTAATTTAATGTTAATGATGGTGATAATGATGGCTATGATGATGGTGTTTAAAATAATGATTAAGATCATGATCATGACAATGACTATGAATACGATGTAGAGGGTGTTTACGATGATGATGATGATGATGATGATGATGATGATGATGACAGAAGATAATGATGGTGATGACGATCATTATTTTCGGTGGCAATGGTGATGGTATACTACTATAATAATGATCACACACATCCCCCCACCCTTAGATCTCCAAACGTCCCCTGAGGCAAATGTAAACGCGCATTTACTAAGCAGGTTATTGTGCTACAAGCCAGCCAAACGAAGCACGGCATCACTGCTGTTGATTTAGGCAGCCACGTGTCAGTCATCCAGACAAAAACAAACTCCACAGGACGTCTGTATCATAGCAATATCACCGTCCATCTGGGCTGTATCATTGCGTAGAAGCCTGTTCTGGGCAAAGGGTAACATTGTGATCAATATGCATAAATAGATTAGCTTGAACTTAATCCTCTGTTCAAACGATGCTTAGAAAGCAGAGTGGCGCAGTGGAAGCGTGCTGGGCCCATAACCCAGAGGTCCGTGGATCGAAACCACGCTCTGCTAATCATTTTATCGCTTGTTGATGACACCCCTAGTGGTTAACGCATAGTATGACTGCCTGCTGGTAACGCTTAGGCGTTATCCGCCCAGAAAAGCATTTGTTTGGTCCTGCATATGAATGCGGTGATCACCAACCACGGATTGTATTAGTAAATGACATCAAACTCTCCTTCCCCGATTCCCTATCACCAAACCTGATTGTCCAGTCCAACATCACCCTTTTATTACCCTGGCTAACTTCGGTTTATATAAAACACCCTTCGTCTCTCCAAAACCCGACCCAACTCCTATGATAGCAATGCTATATGTCCATTTGTCTGCGTCTTACGCATGTGAAATGAATATCAAAACAAATATTTCAGCTATTTCAAGACCATTTTAGATTAAACTAATAGTAAATTCTCTTCGAGATGTCAGCAATTATTGGAATGCTGTCAGTGCTAATTGACCCTGAGGCACGAATTGTTCCTGTTCTAGTGCATGTGAAAGCAGCTGTACATAGTGAACAATGAACTTTTGCACCATCAGTGTTGGGAGACTCATTTACAGATTTCACAAACTGAGAAAGACTTCCAGATCTGGACAGAGGGGAATGTGTTGCTATCAACCCGAGTGGAATGTGGAAAAGTGCGTTCTGTAATCTGCTAAAAAAACCTTGTGTGCGTGTCACAGGTTCAAGGTTGGCTTCGCACCAAAATCTTCTTTATTAAGAAATGTTCGATTACAATCTCAATAGTCGACTGACTCGCCGATTCTCTAATCTTCGAACGTCACATTATAATCTATTCACGACACTGGCGACGTCCTTATATATATACTCCATCCAAGCACCTTTCAATAAGCATCTTCAATTATCGCAACCGTACATTCATGATGTGTCCAAAGAGTTTATAGTTTCGCTAACAGAGCTCACTCAAGCATCCTACCGAGAAAACATGTGAAGACACCACCTATGAGCCGCCACGTGACGCTTTGTCATAGCGTATCTTAAAACCACTTTGAAATCCGAGCCGTGATTGCCTAGGCCAATCAAATGTCTGTAACAGCCGCCGACCCCTGTGACGTTAGATCGACAGTCCCATGTGCTTCTGTTGATTTCAGTGATCGTCGCCTGATGACGGGAGTGGTTTCATATAATTTCATAATCACCACAGAGCTCACCATAGCTATAAACTCGGTGCTCGAGACCTTCACAAATCCTCGACAAGCCAACTAGTCGGTTATTGGCAAATCTACTCTCACAACTTACAGTGCGGACATAAAAGATCGAGGATAGTAAACTGCGCGGACGCTTTGAGAGGCGATATGTTTTTGAATGGTCTACCTCAGACCGCATGGGATAGGCTCTGCGAAACGACATTTTCCCCGCTGTCATCAATCGCTGTAACGTCAGCCCATTATTCCCATGTGCTTTTGTTTATATCACTGTAGCATTACCTAACGATTGCAGTGTGTCACAATTAGGTAAGTGATCACCGCAGCAGCACTTGAAGTGAACCGGATTGGCGTAGCTAAAAACTCTTTGATGTGTCTACATATCGACACACATAACGTAATGACCCGTGCGTGTCATAGCGTGTCAACATTATGATTTACATGGTTTTGTACACTGTGAATCAGGTATTACTCACAATTGTCCATTATGTCTATATCAAAGTACCATTTACTTCAATACCAGATGACCATGTTGTAGCATCAATGTTATTTCAGACAAAAACACCACACTAAGGCAAGCCACGCATCCGGGTTGGTTACTGACGTCATCCTCATCACCGATGGCGTCATATTCATTATCAGTGTTGTCATCTGCAGCTCCCTCTGGCATAGACATCATTGGTGGGCGTTATACGATAAATGCGTACATATCAGGAACAGTTTAATTGCTTTAATCTCCCAATAAAAACACATTAGTCATGGAGCGGCGTGTGGCTTGCATTTGTAGTACAACTTGTATTACTATACTCTATTTCTAGCTCTAGGCTTCTGAAAGATACTTATCGTCGTGTAAAACATGGTTTTATTTTGGGCTATTTCATTGCTTAAACTCAGTCGAATAAGTGATGTCATTTCCGTGACAACTGTTATACAACGGCGGGGGGGGGAATTGGTGGGGGGGGGGGGGGGGGGGGGTGGCATACACATTAGTACGTCGACCAGTTTACATAATTTGCCATTCATCAGCTGGTGTATAAACTTACCGTCTGGAATGTTAGACTATTTTTTGCAGGTCATTCTGCTACAGCACATGCAAACAACGTCATGTTTACAATGGGATAGCCATAAAGGGAATACACAGACAAATATCGCCACCTCATCGCTCCCTATAGCATCCACGCACCCAAGTCACAGCGGCACTTGTCGCTGCAGCATCCACAAACCCATATTCCAAGTGTCATAGCTCCCAGTAGCCTCATCCGGACTTGTTTTGCAGCGCCAGCGTTGCCTGCAGCATCCACAACCCGAAAACGTCACTCCATTGTTCTATGACATATGACACGCTACACTAATGAAGTACCCAGTGGCGACGTCTCTGAGCGGCACGCCATGTGGTGGGCAATATAGGACCTTGAAGAGAGTTGTTTTTCACAAATCATCACTGCGCCCTGTAACATCAACAGACAACTGACGTGGTGACGCATCCACCGACTCGTTCCGTCTGTATTACCATATATTACTGTTATCCTGTGTAGAGCGTGAATAATACAGAACAACTCATATTTGTTCGGAACATTCCTTGATGGCAGCCGCGTGCTGTACAGTACGCTTATATGGACAGCACAGTTTTGGTGATTTAAATAACATGAATCCCGAAGTATTCGGGATCCGCCGCCAACGATGGTTAGATTATTAACAGGTGTGACTTTCCCTTACATTTAGTGGCTTTGTGTAGAACATCTGACACATTCCTATTTATATATATATACCAGATAGATTGCCAACTTTTGAAAAAGCACTATCCTGTCTATATAGAAAAGAGTTCCATTTGTTTTATACGCTCCGGAATATATGCTACACTTAACGACAAACCTCTGAGAAGCTGTGTAAATAATATGGTACAACATCATACTTTTGTTAGATTCATACAACGTATTTTACTGACTATAGTCTCTTATTTAGATCTGAAAGTAAATATCATTGTGGTCATAGAAATGCCAATGCTATATTGTGTTATATTATCACCACAATGAGAAGCTTCATGGGATTTCTGCGGTGAATCATGACTGTTCCTATGGACTAACGTCCCTGATTGGCTCAATCGGTGATCATTCAAATGTAAGATTGAGTTAGATGATCAACACCTCTGATTGATGACCAGAAATGATCAGTTAAAAAAGACATACACCATGTCAACAAACTGACTGGAGAAGAGCCTGAAGTGGCGGGATGGACGGAATGATTAAATCCTCTTTGCATATCTGGACTCAGCAAATATTGCCCGACCTGTTCATGTCTAATAATTTCGTCTGATTTGCATTATGTTCATCGCCTTCACGAAAATAAAGCAGTGCAGTGGATAGCTAATCGAAATCTTCACTTTCTTCTTAACTACCAAAGTTCAGGGGAGCCGCAAGACAAGCGTAACAGTTATCTAACCATCGTTGGATTCGTACACCAGCTCATCGATGACACACACTGTATATTGTCGATGTATTGATGTTTGGTCTCCCTTTGTAAAGCGAATGTCAAGACTCTTAATAATACCCAATACAGTACAAGCTCTCGTACGATCTGAAGGTGCGTCAGGGCGATGGACAGTGCTGACAAAATGTGACAAAATTATTCGACCGTGTTTATTGCCAACAGGCGTAAATATTACGATAATGCTAAGATACAATAATACATTACACAATGATATAACTGAGTGAGACATTCTCCTCTCATGATTCATTGGCTAATGCTATATCATTTGATCTGGTGTTGACTAATACGTATCTGCCCAAAGCAAGTAATTGCATCCATGGTAAGTTAACTGCCCTAAAATAATATTTGTGCCTTACCTGACAATAATTCACTTGGCAACACCAGATTGTGACATCGTACCAGTATTCTCCCACATTATACGGTGGGATTCAGGAGTACTTATTACTCCATTATATTCAGAATCATATACCCGCGTCTGTTCAAGCTCACCATACAATTCATTTTCAACAACAACTTCTTCAACATCGGTGTTAGTTTTTTCAGCCATGGACGGCTCAGTTAATACCACATCATGAGTGTGTGGCTGCTGTGTCTCAGCGTTGGTGGCGCTGGTGCTATGAACATTTCCACTCGTGCATTGCGTCTCGTAAATGTTCAAATTATTGTTTCGATTAGTAAACGAATTCCCTGCAATGATATTGTCGTTGTCTGGATCGAATGTTGGATTATGAACCGATCGTATAGGGTCTTTTTTGTTATTACATCTCCTGGAAACGACAGTTATAAATGATAAGTTGCATTTTAGCTATACATGGAAAGCCAATTGTAAAATACGAGTAGTGTTTATGCATTGGGTCTTCCTACCTGAAGATTAGTGCAATTGTCAATATGATCGCTAGGAGGACGATCAGAGCAAGAGATACTCCAACTGCTAGACCTGAATTGTAACACAACGGGCTATAAAATTGTAACTGTGAAAATGCAAATCACGCGTAATTACAATACAGATGTGCTTTGTGACTTGTAACTACCAATTATGCTGTTATTGTCAGAGGGTACAGGTACAAGGTCCGGAGTTGTTAACGATGATGGAGATGACGAAACGGATGATGCATATGACGTCAGAGATGAAAAGGATGACGTCAGTGACAAATCAGGATTCGTTGTTGGCCTTAATATGGTTTCGTTGTCTGAAACAAAATCGATCAACATTGATGTTTCAACATCGTCTTTCCATCTTTTATCTAAAATAATGACGTTTCATTCTGATGTGATGAGAACTTTTGATATATACCTGATTCACAGACATAGCTTAACTGTAGATCACACGACGCACTTTCCCACTGACCATTCAGGTTGATAGCAACACATTCCCCTCTGTCCAAATCAGGATGACCATTCGCCCAGTTCGTGTAATCTGTAAATCACAATGTTCCCAACTACTGATGCTTCATTAATTAATCTTTTCAATACCTACAGTTGCTTCCACATGCACCAGAACATAAACAGTCCATCTCCCATGGGTCAATGCAAACTATGGTAACATTTAAACACCTGATTCGGCGAAAACGATTTTGTTATAATCTAGCATTTGGCTTCATGTTTCATGGTGTTGAAATATCTGCAATGTTTGTTTTGATCAGTGGGTTGGAATTGTGCATAGTTATTACACACAGACAAGGGTACACACTGCATTGATATCATCACCTGGAGTGTCACGAGCAATCCACTTCCAGGAAGTCACTCCTGTCCAGTATGCAATATTTTCTGGCCATGCCGACATTCTGTCAACGCTTGAATTAGGGGTCAGTATCCTAGCCTGTGTGTCGAGGCACATTCGATTGGCTTCAAACCACGTGGTGTCCGTGTTTAAATTGTAAATACCTGAAGGAATATATCACAATGGGATACTTTGCTGATTACGGACTTTGACATGACGCAATAGTAACCAATGAGGATGATCTTACCACTTGCGTTCATACATGCTGATGTCAGTAATTGATTGCAGTCTTTTGGTAACAGATAATGTCTTCTTTGGCTTCCCATCTCTCGCATATAATAAGATGCACATAGCACACTATGTGAAGGTGGGTTTTGGAAAATATCCCACGGTGGAACTTCATTTGTGCCTGAACAATATAATAGTAAATGAGAACCTCTTCTTTTTTCATGATGTCATCGTCGATGTGCATGACATTGAATCATCGTGCTCCAGATGGCCACGGATTACAATACTATAAAAAGTGCAAGTTTTAGTCAGATAGAAAGGTCGGCACGTTACCATTTATGGCGATAACTCGGTAAGAATCATCCGTCACCGACCCACAAACCTCCCTGTCATGCCCGCGACATCCATGTGTGCACTTATTTTCTCCCAGCGAGGTTCTTGTGGGTACATTTGATAGACACATACAATGTCCACTATTGTTGTCACGTTGCTGAAAAATTAAAATATATTCACCAACTTTACCTATTGGAACAACAAATATGCATCATCGATAGTTTTAAACGAATGTCAATTAATATTGGGATATATGAGGGGATGTTCTGCAGAGAAGAATATTACAAGTATGCTTTGACAAATATTGCAAATGTTCGAATATTTCTGAGGGTAGAAACCACATGATAAGGGCGCGAATTTTCCTCAAACGCGATTGTCCAAGATAGATTGCACATGATGCTGATTATAAAATGAACGGGTCAGTTTATTAACACTGTCAAACAAAAGGAGGAGTAGGGGGCTGGGTAAGCCAATAAATGCTATTAATAATGTAATGGAGGGTGACAGAGTGGCACAACATTATGTAAAATATATAAAGATGAACAAATAATCTGGGAGGTTACATTGAACATCCAGATAAATACAGTATATTGACCTGGAATGCAGAATATTTGTCTAAATGCTGGCTGCAGAACTTGTAGCAATCATTGATCTTGGAATTAGCCTCTTGACGTCTGTTAATCAGCGAGCTTCCTTTGTAACAACCTTGATTGAGCAGCAAGTCACCTGTATTGTGTACTGATTGGAAAGAGGCGCTTCATTACAACACAAATAGCTAAACCTGAGGAAGCTTATGCCCCTCATATTTTTTTTCAAATATTCACACATTTTCGAAGTGAAAGTGATATATCACCATCTCAGTGTACACTCTAAGTATAACCCATTTGTCTATTAGAAAACTACATTTTGCAGTGTCGATCAAGAGTGACACTATAAATACCGCTAGATACCATGCCATCCTGTAGCAACTAGTCGTGCATCGATCCAGGATGAAGTCCGTGACTCTTCTTCAATGAACTTCTGTACTTCACCATTACTGTCCTTGCTGATGGGCAGGACAAGACGGCCTCTCCCAGCTTGACAAGCATCTTGTGCGTCGCCATGACGCTTTAAATCATTTCCTATAAAAAGGTTTCCATGACAAGTACGCTTATCTGGAAACACAATACATAAACACACCAGTGACTTAAACGAAATTATGCCAATCTTATCAAATGGCTATCGCCAGAATGTAGGAGTTTATACGGCGTGTCGGACAGATATTGTCTTCACCTTCGTCACGTGACTAGGTTCTGCTACCGCGAAACGAGTCTCAAAAAGTTATAGCAATCTTGTCATAGATCAGCGATTACACAATATGTCGTTAATGATGTGATACTAAGTCGATCATTAATGGATGTGATTTCGTCGAATGCTAGTCATGTATTGCTATAAACAAATCTTCATTGGATGTGGCAAATCCCTTGGTTTCAGTTTCGATCTCCGTTGTCAAAGGAAGTGAAAACGTATATGTGGATTGTGCCGCTTTTAAGCTGCGTCACGATATTCAGTAATTATAACGCTTTACATGAATTCATGCATGTTCAGGAAAAAGAAACATTCCAGATCTACCGAGGCTTAAACTCACCTATAATGATAGCAGTCAGCACAATACAACAAATGAACGAATAATCCAGTGGACTCATGATCATAATCTGAGAAATATTCCAGTATCACAGAAGTGCTCTCTCAGTTTAGCGTCACGTTTATGGCCAGCATTGAAACACTTTCTCTCCTTTAGTAACAGTAACACGCACCTTACATATCGCCGTCACTATTCAAATTCACTGAACTACCCAACGCTCACCTTTTACATGCGACATAAGGGCCAGCACAGGGACAGATAAACCAACATTTTTAAAGGCCATTACAAATTCGTATGTCTTTAAATCACTCAAACACGGGACAGTATTTGCTGATACCTGACGTGTATTACAGAGCGGGAGTATTTGGTCGAGAGATTTGGGTCGTTGAAAACCAAATAGGTGATTACTGAAGCGTGAAGATGTTTTCTTTTGGGGTTGAGCGTGTGTTAGGGAAGGTGGTGAGGGGCGTGTCGGGACAGGATGTTGTGCGTCAGACGAGGACGGGTGTAGAGGGACATGAATGTCGAATATTGAAGTAAAAGGGGGTATGAGTGGATGAATGTTTGGTGGGATCAGGAGGTAGATGGGGGACAAAGAGGCAATGCGGTGGGGATTATGGGCGTGTAGGTTTGGTGATAGGCAAGTATAGGATAGTGGGGTCGGGGACTTACTGAGTAATTCTGCCAACTGTTGAATTATGTTTGGGATCAATTCATTTGCATGCGATATTAGATATATGTTTTGTTCAACGGATTTACAACTCAGCTTTTTAATGACGTCATCCGATACTTTCATCCCCTATCTTTAAGTTTCAATGCAGTCCTAGGACGGTATGCACTTCGCAGAAATAATCATTAGCGGAACGTTGTATCCTTGAACAGACTTCCGTTATACAGGATATCCGAATCCGTCGCGTTGGGAGGAAGTTGGACACAACAGCAGAGGGATATTTAGCACAGTAACTGAAAGGTGTAGTCACGTGCATCAAGGCATGGCGGATACGATACAGTGGAGGTGGCGTAGTTGGAGAAAAGGCTTCTTGAAAAGCACGACGAAATTGAACGCATGCAAACAAGTCTTACAGCACACCTTCGCTCTTGCAGCCAAGATTAACTTTTACATATTACAGCCTTTAGTAAACAGGGTATTTTAACATTCAAGAATATGTTGACTAGATGGCCACCTCGATGTTGTGCCGCGGATTGTGGCATTCAATGTTACAGACTGTTTCTGAGAGCGTTCTTTGGTTCTGTCTTAAGGGGAACTTTCCATCTATACCGTTATGATGACGAATCGCAGCGTACTTAATGACCTAAAACGAACTGTATGATCAGCTCTTTTCTTGTATCATCAAGTGTATAGAAGTACAAATAATATTGTAATGCGCTTACACATTAAGCGTACTCGTAGTATGACGGAGGTGTAACCAATACAGCAAGAGCCATGTCTTTGTATTGGGGGGGGGGGGGGGGGGGCAATTGGCGGGGTTTAATAGCCAAAATGGAAAAAAACGAGTGTGTGTATAACGAATATACAGTTAGTCTATCTGCACATGGGACTGTGGTCCAGAATATTGAACAGGATACTGGTCTATCATCTACGACTTACAAATGTTCCTGAGTGCAAGAAATTGAATGAAAGATTAGATTGCTTATTTACCTTTAATAAAAGCTACACGCATGTAACACTATCTTGCCACTTGACGCTGGGCTTGAGGTTGAATGTGCGCTCGCATGAACACTGAACGGCACTGATAAAAAATGCTAAAACGGCTGTAGAGAACTATTCACTACATCTGTTTGGCCATGACTGTAATCAATTTGTGATTGATCCATAAAAACCTGATGGTGGCACTTTCACCTTTTCCGTCGTCTCGCCTCTAAATCAAACACGCAGTTTACCTCGTGACATTACCCGTCCTCTCTAATCAGACAAGGTACTGCCTCGCGGTCAGATAGAGTGAGGAAAGTATTATGGGGCGCTAGCCTTCTTTTTTATTTTTGGCATTCATCTACTAGTAGGGTTGGTGTGCGCAAAGAAAATTGTGAATATAAAGCATTCACACAGCTCATTAGTATGATATATCGACAGGCATGCATAATCTTGGTGCTCACGCGGGTAAACGTAAAGTTGAAGTTATTCTGCATTAAAACCCAGCATATATTTTCTGCAAAACTTTTTGGGTCATAGGTCATAGCTGTAATTTTGGTTTTATTAAGAAACATGTGGGGTTCGAAAAGGATTTTGGGTGGTGGACTGGGGGAGGGTGCGAGTTTAGCAGGCAAGTGGAGTGGGGTTGGGTTTGTTGTTAGTTTGATATTGACCATGTAATGATGATTCGAATTGTGATTAACTGTCTGATGATTTTTTATCTGCGTAAGATACCTCGAAGCACTTCAGTATTGAGCCTTAGAGTTGCGGATAACAGCCAGCGAGGGTATTTTCACCATCACCGGATACAGTCGTCCTGAACCAGGTCACCACTTCCGCTGGACTGCCTTTATGGAAACCATGTAACTCACATATGTCTACAAATTGAAGTTATATAACCTGACGTTTTGTAGCACAAATTTCTGTAGGAATTTCGTCTGTAAAACGGATAGGTGCTAGCTGTTTGGACATTATTTTCTCATGAAATACCATCGAAGGACAGGAGCCTGATTGTCATTCTTATATTCTTAGCTAACTTTGATTTTGACCATAATGCTCGCGTTTTCATGAACTTGGTGAAATTGATGCCAATATCAGTGCTGTTTAAGTGATTGAATCGATCTATCTAAACATTGAGGCGCTGAAATCAAACTTGGAGACACAAATGGAATGGGGACATAACTCTGCTATCCTGTGTGCTTAAATGGACCAAAGCTAGACGGATTATTTCCTCTGGCTAGGTTCAATAATGTTGTGGCTGATGCTACGTTGAACAGCTATTTAGTTTACATGAGGTGCATGAGACTGGTCTTAGGCGCCAACCAGACACATCCTCTTGTGATATCCCATATCTATATTAGGGCCAGCCAACCTGGTAACAACATGTGGCAACGGTTGTTTGACCAATAAAACTAGGCACATTCTATTGTGTGGTAATGTTTATGACATTTCATTTACCACAGCGATTTCCTTTTTTTTTATACCCTGAATTGGCAAATAGTGTCAATATGGATGTTCATTGAATCACATTACACTGGCAGAGTTTTCTAATGGCATTTAAGTAAGCATTAAGACTCCATGGTTTATTACACAGTGCATCTAAATTATATACTATGCATGCCTCATTCATAACCCACACAAAAATAACCTGGATCAGGAAGAATAAGGAAGAATATTTAGCGAATCAATAAGTCCAGTTTACCACTGATCCGTCAAAACATAGGGATAACCACACTATTAGCCATGCGATTGCTCTCCAGTACTTATTATCATATTATTTACCATCGCCTCTGTCAACAATATTAAGAAATTTGCATTGAGTTCATGAGCAGCTCTGTTCAAGGCGGTGAGAGCATCGCTTTACAGCATGCGCCGGGATGCAGCCAACACTTACCCCCAGACCAGCCTGGTGTGACCCGTGTCCAGCCAGATCCTTTATTCTGGAGGAGATGGGTGACAGATGCACGGTACAAGTTGTGGTCGGGCTTGCCACCTCGGGTTATGCCGCCGAACAACAGAACGTCATCATCAGTAACGGCCATGACACAGCCAATAATAGGTGAGCTGTACATGGAGCACGTGGTCAACTTGGTAGCATCTCCTTGGAGCAGACTCTCAATAGGTATGACATAGGTGTCTTGAGAACAAATCATGATGACGGTGTTCTGAGCCAGAGCTACTCCATGCACGCTGGCATGATAAGAGCTTGGCAGCATGACAAACCCTGTATCGCAGCGTGATGGGCTGAACACCTGTAACAGGTGATCCGCACTTCCTTGGTACACACCGTAAACAATGATATACCCCTGGTGACTGCAGCAACAAGCTACACGACACTTCTTTCCATACAGTTTTCCCCTCACATGCCATGCTCTTCTTTCTGTGTTGTGCCACTCGACATTACTTACCAGTGTATTGTCCCCTGATCGTTGATGCCCAGCAAGCACATACATCAGCCCTTCACATACAGCCATACAGTGTCCCAGGCGACTGTCATTAAGCACACCACACTCACGCCAAAGAGAACGCATCGTATCATACGACCAACACTTATTTCGTCCATCTCCCATCCCACTCACGGTCAGAGTGGACCCCGAAACACAACAGGCTATACGACCATCTGATGGGACGGCTGGTGGTAGCTTTGTCAGCTCACTGGCATCATTCGGCTGGGACAAGTCGGTGATTGTGACCTCATTTGTGGCATTACTGTAATCATTACTCATCAACGTATGATATCCCATTGTGATAAGATATGGACGCTTATTGCCGCTGTCTGTACTTTCTTGAGCTTTCTGCGCTGCACACACCCATTCCTTTATCGTTGATATAGCCTCAATTAGTAAAGCCTGACATTCAGGCTGACCCTGTAAGGCTACATGGGAGACAAATGGCTCTATCATCCAATGTTCCATCTGCAGCAAGGGTAATGCCTTGAGGAGATCCAACAAGTTCTGCTGCCTTGTGCTGAGATCATGATGCACCCAGGCTATCGTTGCAGCGAGAAGTTGCTGTGGCCTAGTCGAGAGCAGTTTTTCATCATTGATTAATTCCCTGACACATTCCACGCAGAGGTTATGGAAGGTTCTGTGACTTGTTAGCTTGACGAAGTTAGCTCTTGCAAGAGGTTGAGCTTTCTTCACCAATGCTTCATCTCCGATGGCGCGTCCCACGCACAACAGAGACAGACAATTGCTGGGATCAGCTACTGTATCTCTGAACTCCACTGATCTACATACGCGATGAAGCTGGTGGAT
>CM067356.1:58169420-58179420 GCA_034190875.2 Urechis unicinctus
CTACTCTCACAACTTACAGTGCGGACATAAAAGATCGAGGATAGTAAACTGCGCGGACGCTTTGAGAGGCGAAATGTTTTTGAATGGTCTACCTCAGACCGCAGGGGATAGGCTCTGCGAAACGACATTTTCCCCGCTGTCATCAATCGCTGTAACGTCAGCCCATTATTCCCATGTCCTTTTGTTTATATCACTGTAGCATTATTACCGATTGCAGTGTGTCACAATTAGGTAAGTGATCACCGCAGCAGCACTTGAAGTGAACCGGATTGGCGTAGCTAAAAACGTTTTGATATGTCTACATATCGACACACATAACGTAATGACTCGTGCGTGTAATAGCGTGTCAACATTATGATTTACATGGTTTTGTACACTGTGAATCAGGTATTAATCACAATTGTCCATTATGTCTATATCAAAGTACCATTTACTTCAATACCAGATTACCATGCTGTAGCATCAGTGTTATTTCAGTCAAAAACACCACACTAAGGCAAGCCACGCATCCGGGTTGGTTACTGACGTCATCCTCATCACCGATGGCGTCATATCCATTATCAGTTTTGTCATCTGCAGCTCCCTCTGGCATAGACATTATTGGTGGGCGTAATACGATAAATGCGTACATATCAGGAACAGTTTAATTGCTTTAATCTCCTAATAAAAACACATTAGTCATGGAGCGGCGTGTGGCTTGCATTTGTAGTACAACTTGTATTACTATACTCTCTTCCTTGCTCTAGGCTTCTGAAAGACACTTATCGTCCTGTAAAACATGGTTTTATTTTGGGGCTATTTCATTGCTTAAACTCAGTCGAATAAGTGATGTCATTTCCGTGACAACTGTTATATAACGGCGGGGGGATTGGTGGGGGGGGGGCATACACAATTTACAATTTGCCATTCATCAGCTGGTGTATAAACTTACCGTCTGGAATGTTAGACTATTTTTTGCAGGTCATTCTGCTACAGCATATGCAAACAACGTCATGTTTACAATGGGATAGCCATAAAGGGAATACACAGACAAATATCGCCACCTCATCGCTCCCTATAGCATCCACGCACCCAAGTCACAGCGACACTTGTCGCTGCAGCATCCACAAACCCATATCTCAGTGACATAGCTCCCAGTAGCCTCATCCGGACATGTTTTGCAGCCCCAGTGTTGCCTGCAGCATCCACAACCCGAAAACGTCACTCCATTGTTCTATGACATATGACACGCTACACTAATGAAGTACCCAGTGGCGACGTCTCTGAGCGGCACGCCATGTGGTGGGCAATATAGGACCTTGAAGAGAGTTGTTTTTCACAAATCATCACTGCGCCCTGTAATATAAACAGACAACTATAACTATATATATATAAATATATGTATATATAAATATATATATATATATAGAGATATATATGATATATATATATAGATATTATAGATATATATATATATAGAGATATATATATATATATATATATATATATATATATATATATAGATATATATATATATATATATATATATATAGATATCTATATATATATATATATATATATATATATATATATATATATATATATATATATATATATATATATATATATATATATATATATATATATCAGTGGAAAAATTTTAAAAAAAATTTCGGGGGCTCCATATTCAATTTTTGGACAAATTTTGGGGGCTACTTTTTGAACTTTCGGGGGCTACTTTTCCATATTGGGGGTACTCTTTTGGGGGCTACGTTTTACCATTTCGGGGGCTACCTTTCCTCTTATTTATAATAATGTATTTATTGTATTAAATTGAGTTTAATTGAGTACCATACTGGCTTTCCACTGTTTTTATTTATACCCGATTACCCATTAATCCATTTTAAAATGTATAATTTTCAAGTGCCAAATCAGGCTGTGCTACAATTAAATATCAATTCAATTTAATATACTATTCAATGAACCGTCTACCTCATTTTTTCGCAGTAAAGTTATTCACTTTATTGTATAATATATTAAATTGAATTGAAACTTAATTGTAGCACAGCCTGATTTGGCACTTGAAAATTATGCATTTTAAAAACGCCTCGTGTATTTTTTTGCATGATATATATATATATATATATATATATATATATATATATATATATATATATATATATATATATATATATATATAAATATATATATATGTGTCAAAACGGAGATTCGTCTTAACTACATAAGTTCAGGGGAGCCGCAAGAGAAGCGTACAGTAATCTAACCATCGTTGGATTCATACACCAGCACATCCATGACACACACTGTATATTGACGATGTATTGATGTTTGGTCTCCCTTTGTACAGCGAACGTCAATAATCTTAATAATATCCAATATAGTACAAGCTCTCGTACGATCTGAAGGTGCGTTAGGGCGATGGACAGGGCTGACAAAATGTGACAAAATTATTCGATTGTGTTTATTGCCAACAGGCGTAAATATTACGATAATGCTAAGATACAATTATGCATATCACAACGATATAACTGTATGAGAAATTCTCCTCACATGATGCAATTGTTAATGCTATATCATTTGATCTGGTGTTGACTAATACTTATCTGCCTAACGCATGTAATTGCATCCATGGTAAATTAACTGTCCTACAATAATATCTGTGCCTCACCTGACAATAATTCACTTGGCAACACCAGCTTGTGACATTGTACCAGTAGTCTCCCACATTATACGATGGGATTCAAGAGTATATATTACTCCATTATATTCAGAATCACATACACGCGTCTATTGAAGCTCACTGTACAATTCATTTTCAAAAACAACTTCTTCAACATCGGTGTTAGTTTTTTCAGCCATGGACATGAGCGTATGGCTGCTGTCTCTCAGCGTTGGTGGCGCTGGTGCTATGAACATTTCCACTCGTGCATTGCGTCTCGTAAATGTTCAAATTATTGTTTGGATTAGTAAACGAATTCCCTGCAATGATATTGTCGTTGTCCGGATCGAATGTTGGATTATGAACCGATCCTATAGGGTCTTTTTTGTTATTACATCTCCTGAAAACGATAGTTACAAATGATAAGTTGTTTTGCATTTTAGCTATACATGGAAAGCCAATTGTAAATCAGGAGTAGTGTTTATGCATTGGGTCTTCCTACCTGAAGATTAGTGCAATTGTCAATATGATAGCTAGGAGGACGATCAGAGCAAGAGGTACACCAACTGCTAGACCTGTATTGTAACAACGGGCTATAAAATTGTAACTGTGAAAATGCAAATCACGCGTAATTACAATACAGATGTGCTTTGTGACTTGTAACTACCAATTATGCTGTTATTGTCAGAGGGTACAGGAACAAATTCCGGAGTTGTTAGGGGTGATGGAGATGACGAAACGGATGATGCATATGACTTCAGAGATGAAAAGGATGACGTCAGTGACAAATCAGGATTCGTGGTTGGCCTTAATATGGTTTCGTTTTCTGAAACAAAATCGATCAACATTAATTTTTCAACATCGTCTTTCCATCTTCTATCTAAAATATTGACGTTTCATTCTGATATGATGAGAAATTATGATATATACCTGATTCACAGACATATTTTTTCTGCAGATCACACGACGCACTTTCCCACTGACAATTCCGGTTGATAACAACACATTCCCCTCTGTCCAAATCAGGATGTCCTTTCCGCCCAATTCGTGTATTCTGTAAATCAGCTATATAAGTTAATCTTTTCAATATCTACAGTTGCTTCCACATGCACCAGAATATAAACAATCCATCTCCCATAGGTCAATGCAAAATATGGTAACATTCAAACACCTGATTCGGCGAAAACGATTTTCTTATAATCTAGCATTTGGCTTCATTTTTCATGTTGTTGAAATATCTGCAATGTTTTGATCAGTGCGTCGGAATTGTGCATAATTAATTTTGCGTGTAACACACAGAGAAGGGGACACACTGCATTGATGTCATCACCTGGAATGTCACGAGCAATCCACTTCCAAGAAGTCACTCCTGTCCAGTATGCAATATTTTCTGGCCATGCCGACATTCTGTCAACGCTTGAATTAGGGGTCAGTATCCTAGCCTGTGTGTCAAGGCACATTCGTTTGGCTTCAAACCACGTGGTGTCCGTGTTTAAATTGTAAATACCTGAAGGAATATATCACAATGGGATACTTTGCTGATTACGGACTTTGACATGACGCAATAGTAACCGAAGAGATATTATCTTACCACTTGCGTTCATACATGCTGATGTCAGTAATTGATTGCAGTCTTTTGGTAACAGATAATGTCTTCTTTGGCTTCCCATCTCTCGCATATAATAAGATGCACATAGCACACTATGTGAAGGTGGGTTTTGGAAAATATCCCACGGTGGAACTTCATTTGTGCCTGAACAATATAATAGTAAATGAGAACCTCTTCTTTTCATGATGTCATCGTCGATGTGCATGACATTGAATCATCGTGCTCCAGATGGCCACGGATTACAATAATATGAAATGTGCCAGCACTAGTTGTAGTCGGATAGAAAGGCTGATACTTTACCATTAATGGCGATAACTCGATAAGAATCATATGTCTCCGACCCACAAAACTCCCTGCCAAGCCCTTGACATCTATGTGTGCATTTATTTTCTCCCAGTGAGGTTCTTGTGGGTACACTTGATAGACACATGCAATGTCCACTATTGTTGTCCAGTTGCTGCAAAATGAATATATATTCACCAATTTTACCTACACAACCAACAAATATGCTGTCGTCCATAGTTTTAAAGGAATGGAAACTAATGATATATGAGGGAATGTTCTACAGAGAAGAAGGTTAAATCTATACTATGACAAATATTGCAAATGTTTGAATATTTCTGAGGGTAGAAGTCACAAGTCAAGGGCAAGAATATTCCTCAAACGCGATTGACCAAGAGAGTTTGCACAAGCTACTGATTATAAAATAAACGGGTCAGTTTATTAACACTGCCCAACAAAAGGGAGAGTAGGGGGCTGAATAAGCCAATAAATGCTGTTAATAATGCAATGGAGGGTGACAGAGCCAACACAGCATTAGGTAAAATGTATACAGATGAACAAATAACTGGGATATTACATTGCACATCCAGATAATTAAAGTATAGTGACCTGGAATGCAGAATATTTGTCTAAATGCTGGCGGCAGAACTTGTAGCAATCATTGATCTTGGAATTAGCCTCTTGACGTCTGTTAATCAGCGAGCTTCCTTTGTAACAACCTTGATTGAGCAGCAAGTCACCTGTATTGTGTACTGATTGGAAAGAGACGCTTCATTACAACACAAACAGCAAAACCTGAGGAAGCTTATGCCCCTCATATTTGTTCACATATACACACATTTTTGAAGTGAAGGTGATATATCACCAGCTCAGAGTACACTCTAAGTATAGCCCATTTGTCTATTAGAAAACTACATTTTACAGTGTCGATCAAGAGTGACACTATAAATACCGCTAGATACCATGCCATCCTGTAGCAACTAGTCGTGCATCGATCCAGGATGAAGTCCGTGACTCTTCTTCAATGAACTTCTGTACTTCATCATTACTGTCCTTGCTGATGGGCAGGACAAGACGGCCTCTCCCAGCTTGACAAGCATCTTGTGCGTCGCCATGACGCTTTAAATCATTTCCTATAAAAAGGTTTCCATGACAACTACGCTTATCTGGAAACACAATACATAAACACACCAGTGACTTAAACGAAATTATGCCAATCTTATCAAATGGCTATCGCCAGAATGTAGGAGTTTATACGGCGTGTCGGACAGATATTGTCTTCACCTTCGTCACGTGACTAGGTTCTGCTACCGAGAAACGAGTCTCAAAAAGTTATAGCAATCTTGTCATAGATCAGCGATTACACAATATGTCGTTAATGATGTGATACTAAGTCGATCATTAATGGATGTGATTTCGTCGAATGCTAGTCATGTATTGCTATAAACAAATCTTCATTGGATGTGGCAAATCCCTTGGTTTCAGTTTCGATCTCCGTTGTCAAAGGAAGTGATAACGTATATGTGGATTGTGCCGCTTTTAAGCTGCGTCATGATATTCAGTAATTATAACGCTTTACATGAATTCATGCATGTTCAGGAAAAAGAAACATTCCAGATCTACCGAGGCTTAAACTCACCTATAATGATAGCAGTCAGCACAATACAACACATGAACGAATAATCCAGTGGACTCATGATCATAATCTGAGAAATATTCCAGTATCACAGAAGTGCTCTCTCAGTTTAGCGTCACCTTTATGGCCAGTATTGAAACACTTTCTCTCCTTTAGTAACAGTAACACGCACCTTACATATCGCCGTCACTATTCAAATTCACTGAACTACCCTACGCTCACCTTTTACATGCGACATAAGGGCCAGCACAGGGACAGATAAACCAACATTTTTAAAGGCCATTACAAATTCGTATGTCTTTAAATCACTCAAACACGGGACAGTATTTGCTGATACCTGACGTGTATTACAGAGCAAGAGTGTTTGGTCGAGAGATTGGGGTAGTTGAAAACCAAATAGGTGATTATTGAAGCGTGAAGATGTTTTCTTTTGGGGTTGAGCGTGTGTTAGGGAAGGTGGTGAGGGGCGTGTCGGGACAGGATGTTGTGCGTCAGACGAGGGCGGGTGTAGAGGGACATGATTTGCGATAATTGAAGTGAAGCGGGGTATGAGTGGATGAATGTTTGGTGGGATCAGAAGGTAGATGGGGGACAAAGAGGCAATGTGGTGGGGTATATGGGCGTGTTGGCTTGGTGATAGGCCAGTTGTATAGGATAGTGGGGTCGGGGACTGTATTTCTGCCAATTGTTGTTTATGTTTGGGATCAATTAATTTGCATGCGATATCAGTTATATGCTTTGTTCAACGGATTTCCAACTCAGCCTTTTAATGACGTCATCCGATACTTTCATCCCCTATCTTTAAGTTTCAATGCAGTCCTAGGACGGTATGCACTTCGCAGAAATAATCGTTAGCGGAATGTTGTATCCTTGAACAGACTTCCGTTATACAGGATATCCGCATCCGTCGCGTTGGGAGGAAGTTGGACACAACAGCAGAGGGATATTTAGCACAGTAACTGAAAGGTGTAGTCACGTGCATCAAGGCATGGCGGATACGATACAGTGGAAGTGGCGTAGTTGGAGAAAAGGCTTCTTGAAAAGCACGACGAAATTGAACAAATGCAAACAAGTCTTAGAACACACCTTCGCTCTTGCAGCCAAGATTAACTTTTACATATTACAGCATTTAGTTACCAGGGTATTTTAACATTCAAGAATATGTTGACTAGATGGCCACCTTGATGTTGTGCCGCGGATTGTGGCATTCAATGTAACATACTGCGTTTCTGAGAGTGTTCTTTGGTTCTGTCTTATGAGGGGAACTTTCCATCTATACCGTTATGATGACAAATCGCAGCGTACTTAATGACCTAAAACGAACTGTATGATCAGCTCTTTTCTTGTATCATCAAGTGTATAGAAGTACAAATAATATTGTAATGCACTTACACATTAAGCGTATTCGTAGTATGACGGAGTTGTAACCAATACAGCAAGAGCCATGTCTTTGTGGGGGGGGGGGGGGGGCAATTGGCGGGGTTTAATAGCCGAAATGGAAAAAAACAAGTGTGTGTATAACGAATATACAGTTAGTCTATCTGCACATGGGACTGTGGTCCAGAATGTTGAACAGGATACTGGTCTATCATCTACGACTTACAAATGTTCCTGAGTGCAAGAAATTGAATGAAAGATTAGATTGCTTATTTACCTTTAATAAAAGCTACACGCATGTAACACTATCTTGACGCTGGGCTTGAGGTTGAATGTGCGCTCGCATGAACACTGAACGGCACCGATAAAAAATGCTAAAACGGCTGTAGAGAACTATTCACTACATCTGTTTGGCTATGACTGTAATCAATTTGTGATTGATCCATAAAAACCTGATGGTGGCACTTTCACCTTTTCCGTCGTCGTTTACCTCGTGACATTAGCTGTCCTCTCTAATCAGACAAGGTACTGCCTCGCGGTCAGATAGAGTGAGGAAAGTATTATGGGGCGCTAGCCTTCTTTTTTATTTTTGGCATTCATCTACTAGTAGGGTTGGTGTGCGCAAAGATCATTGTGAATATAAAGCATTCACACAGCTCATTAGTATGATATATCGACAGGCATGCATATTCTTGGTGCTCACGCGGGTAAACGTAAAGTTGAAGTTATTCTGCATTAAAATCCAGCATATAGTTTCTGCAAAACTTTTTGGGTCTTAGGTCATAGCTGTAATTTTGGTTTTATTAAGAAAGATGTGGGGTTCGAAAAGGATTTTGGGTGGTGGACTGGGGGAGGGTGCGAGTTTAGCAGGCAAGTGGAGTGGGGTTGGGTTTATTGTTAGTTTGATATTGGCTATGTGATGATGAATTTAATTGTGATCATCTGCGTAAGATACCTCGAAGCACTTCAGTATTGAGCCTTAGAGTTGCGATAACAGCCAGCGAGGGTATTTTCACCATCACCGGATACAGTCGTCCTGAACCAGGTCACCACTTCCGCTGGACTGCCTTTATGGAAACCATGTAACTCACATATGTCTACAAATTGAAGTTATATAACCTGACGTTTTGTAGCACAAATTTCTGTAGGAATTTCGTCTGTAAAACGGATAGGTGCTAGCTGTTTGGACATTATTTTCTCATGAAATACCATCGAAGGACAGAAGCCTGATTGTCATTCTCATATTCTTAGCTAACTTTGATTTTGACCATAATGCTCGCGTTTTCATGAACTTGGTGAAATTGATGCTAATATCAGTGCTGTTGAAGTGATTGAATCGATTTATCTAAACATTGAGGCGCTGAAATCAAACTTGGAGATTCTAAGACACAAATGGAATGGCGGACATAACTCTGCTATCCTGTGTGCTTAAATGCACCAAAGCTAGACGGATTATTTCCTCTGGCTAGGTTCAATAATGTTGTTGCTGATGCTACGTTGAACAGCTATTTAGTTTACATGAGGTGCATGAGATTGGTCTTAGGCGCCAACCCGACACATCCACTTTTGATATCACATATCATATTTGGGCCCGCCAACCTGATAACAACATGTGGCAACGGAGGTTTGACCAATAAAACTAGGCACATTCTATTGTGTGGTAATGTTTATGACATTTCATTTACCACAGCGATTTCCTTTTAATACCCTGAATTGGCAAATAGTGTCAATATGGATGTTCATTGAATCACATTACGCTGGCAGAGTTTTCTAATGGCATTTAAGTAAGCATTAAGACTCCATGGTTTATTACACAGTGCATCTAAATTATATACTATGCATGCCTCATTCATAACCCACACAAAAATAACCTTGATCAGGAAGAATAAGGAAGAATATTTAGCGAATCAATAAGTCCAGTTTACCACTGATCCATCAAAACATAGGGATAACCACACTATTAGCCATGCGATTGCTCTCCAGTACTTATTATCATATTATTTACCATCGCCTCTGTCAACAATATTAAGAAATTTGCTTTGAGTTCATGAGCAGCTCTGTTCAAGGCGGTGATAGCATCGCTTTACAGCATGCGCCGGGATGCAGCCAACACTTCCCCCCAGACCAGCCTGGTGTGACCCGTGTCCAGCCAGATCCTTTATTCTGGAGGAGATAGGTGACAGATGCACGGTACAAGTTGTGGTCGGGCTTGCCACCTCGGGTTATGCCGCCGAACAACAGAACGTCATCATCAGTAACGGCCATGACACAGCCAATAATAGGTGAGCTGTACATGGAGCACGTGGTCAACTTGGTAGCATCTCCCTGGAGCAGACTCTCAATAGGTATGACATAGGTGTCTTGAGAACAAATCATGATGACGGTGTTCTGAGCCAGAGCTACTCCATGCACGCTGGCATGATAAGAGCTTGGCAGC